>NQII01003983.1:133804-212081 GCA_002778355.1 Clitarchus hookeri
GGGGGGGGGAGGGGGGAAGGGGGGACAACTCCATTGCACCCCTTCACAGTCAAATGTTTTGCAGTTAAATTAATTCGCGTAAGGTGTTCGCTAAAAAAAAGAGCCGTGAGATCACTGTTGCCTCTGCTTTATAGTACGTTCTCGAAACGCAGTTTATTTTATTTTTATTTTGATAGGAAATGTTGGAAAACCGAAACAAAAAGACGTTGTAAAGCAGCTAATGGTGGAATACAAGTCACGGTCAGTTAAAAGTTACCAAATGTTTTATTTAGTTCAAAAATATTGAAAATCGTGATTAAATACGGGTAACAAGGTGTTCTGAGAGTATAAATAAAGAATACTGCACAAGTGGTGGCTCCTAGATGAAGCAGGATGCGGATGCGCGAGGCGAGTGGTGGCTCCGAGACGGGGTAGGATGCGGACACGCGAGGAAAGTGGCAGCTCCGAGAAGGGGTAAGTAATGAAGGCACTGGAGAACCGGAGCGATATAGGTTGTGCATCTCTCGTCGTAAAATTAATTAGCAGCGCGCTGGGATACACTTCTGGTCCGGTCGCCGCGAGCCGCCATCGTGTCGTGTCGGGGCAGTCTGCGAGTTGCATTGCCATGGCGGCTGCCAGGAATATAGCTCTTTCATGGTTGCTTACAACTTTCCTGAAGCCCTGGTAGCATCATACTTGCAGCTATTCTCCTGGCTCACGCAAATAAAACTTAATTCACCACTTCCACAAAATCATAACAAGGAACAACACACCACATTCGTGCGCACCGAGTTTAATATTATTTCGCTTGAGAACTATTTCTTTCTAGGCATTACCAACAAGTTTATTTTTCTTTTTCTTTTTTTAAATATTAAATGAAATATAATAGAGAAAATATAAGTAAAATTTCAGTTTAACCAATCATAAGATACATTATCTTTACAGAATTATAAAATGCTTGCGATACATGTCATGTTCAGCAAACAACCAAAAACGTCGTACATGGGCTCATTTTTCATAGATTTGATTTTTAAAAGTGCTAAGATACCGTGAATAGACTATCCCGTAGCATCCGCACGTTTTTGTTTTTCCACCTTGGGCAGAGTGAACATCGATCGGATAAGAGGAGGCTCGTACTAAGCGGAATCATCTGCCCTACCCTGCCAACTTGGAGAATGGGTGAGATGTGGTGAGATGTTGCCATGGAATGGACGCAGCGCAAAGAGGAAGTTGCAACGACCACCATATTCCCCATACTGAGAAAATGGTAATGTTAATCGAACAAAGGTTTGTTTGGCGAAACGTATAAGGGAATCGAAATGCAAAAGCTATTGAAACCAAATAATTTTGTTATTCTTATATGGTTGCCCCACACAGTTAGATTTGATTAGTGTAACTAAATATTTGTTTGGAACTACGTACATTAAACGGTTTCGATTGGTATACAAAAACTTGGAATCCCGACCGAACTTCGAACGTAGATCGTCAACACCGGACCACTACGCCCTAAGTAACCGCGGGTAAAGTGACTACTAAGTTAGTGTAGATGTTTTAAAATATATAAGTTTCAAATAATGGACAACTTGCGTAAATAAATATTTCGAGATTTACAACCTTACTTTATAGTTTAATGTTAAACTTTTTTGTTGGGATTTTTACACTTTCACTGAACATCAATACATGCACTAAAAAACACTGCTACTTACCTAATTAACGCAAAAATTGATTGTAAAACAATTATTTCAACACAAAGGTTCTGTTTATTCAAACGTATATTTGGTTATATTAACAAAATTAATAAATTTTGTTTTTTTTTTCAAGTTTTGTTTTCTCAAAAAAATTATATTTTTGACATTATACAAACAAGTACTTTGTTGGCTGGAACAAACCTTTCTCTCAGTGTATATATGGAAAATATAATAGGACCTTGGATCCACCATGACAAAAACATTTGTTATACATAACGGTCCACGGTTAATCAAGCACTTCTCAAGTCAAACNAACTTAAAAAAAAAAAAAAAAATGTCCTTGTCTATAACCGCATGTATTTTAACGGACAAATTGAGTAACATACTTCCAGTTAAGTTGGCAGCGATGTACAGAAAGTAGTTCAAGTTCTTTACGTCGTATAAAGTCTTACCTTTAAATCATGTTTTTTAATTATATTGTTGGCATTTAATGTATTTTTCAAAATATTTTCCCCTGTTTTGTACACATATGTAAAAGTGCCCATTTAGTCATTAGTGAAACATTTATGTTTCTCACATTTTCACAGTTTTACTTGGTCAATGCATGAATAAAGTGACCGGTCCATCATGTTCATTTTACGCACTGCGGGAGGATACAAAATTGGCAGGAATTCAGATCCTAAGCAGGGCTTTCAAAAGTGCTCCCTCTAACACAGGCGAAACAACTACTGTTCCGCGAACTCCAGCCACAGCACGCCAGTAGAATGGCGTCACTGATCGGTAACACGTCGGAACGGCGTTTGTCAATCAGCGCCTGGGGCCCTACTCGCCAGCCGACAGCCCAGCCAAAAGGAACAATAGGAAAAGACACGTGGCTCATCTCAGAGCGTCTTGCCGTCAGTCAAAGAATGGGTGCGCTCAAATTGGAGGAACCGCCATCACCATTCCATTTTGCCTCTGTGTATTTATCTACTCTGTGACTTTATGGTTTGCTACTGTTAATAATGTCATTATAAGATTACAACTGATCTTTGTAGATAATGCTAGTTTTGGTGATACCCTTGTAAAACACCAAAATGAACTGAATATGGCAAGTTTTTATTGCATTTAAGACATGGATAAGAACTGTTTTTGAACACACGCAAGGGTAGATAATACGATTTTTGTAAAAGGTACTGTTATTTTGTATGAAGTTCTCAAAGTCATTATATATATATGATTTGGAATAAAACATATTCTCAGGAGAATATTACAATATTGAAGAAGGATTTAAACATTTTGTTTACTAAATTTTTATGGCTTTTGAATAATGCAAATTTTGGAAATGCACTCCACAGGTTACTCAGATATTCGAATGATAGCGCCACAGGCAAAGGAAGGCGATTAAAGCGCTTGACGGAGACGCGTAATCGTGACATTTGTGAGCTCTGCGTATAAAAAAGTATGCGGCGAGTATGAACACGAAATATCCTCGTTTTACACCGCAGAAAGTAACTCCCGATAGAAACTTCTGGCACTTGAAAGTAGAGATGAGATTAAACGATATGTACGAGTATCTATGTCAGCCTTCACTGAGACTGATAAATATTTAAGTTTTATACAGGTGATTTTGTCACAATGGTGACGATAGCACTAGCAGTGTTGATTTGAAAAAAAATCGCTATGAATTTACAACAAACGTTCCTCAAACGGTGTAATATTATGATGCTCTGTTATCCCTGTCAAAGTTCTTGTTGCTGCTTAGTAATCTGTCTTAAGCGAGAAGTGGGATACATAATGTGTTGCACACTCTCGAATACGTGGATTAAAAAAATTACATGGAAATTCATTGGAATATCGTCAACTATTAAAAAAATGGATTAAAGGTTTTTCGTTAAATACGTAAAATTCTTACTGAACTGTTACTGATCAGTGGTGCGACAGCTGAGAGTAAGCTTAAGTTATAAAAGTTTGAGTCTAACAAGACAAGTCATTGGACCATGAAATTAGGCCTACGTAAGAAAACTTTGCTAACGCGTCTGCTTTAATAAAAGTGTATACAGAACAAGGATTACATATTATATTGCTCCGTATTTTTTTAAAACTACAAAATGAAACGGTGGACGAGAGCAAATATAATAAAAGTGAAATTAAGGCAATTCACAGGAAGATAATTTATTCTCGTTTTAAACAGAAGCTTGATTTACTGAATGGATAATTTCCTTAAAAGCACGTACTCGCCATTTATTGGTGAAAACGCAAACTCCAGTAGAAAGCTGGGCTGTCTGTGACACGTTGATATCACAGCGTCACAGTGATCTGATATGATCTGTGAAGGCGAAGAAGATAATATCACAACCAGAGACTAAAGATGAGGTAGACCGATTTTTCGTCTTCTGTGCATGTATCTATCGTTGGCCTACTCCAAACCCACACAACTTTCAAAGTCCATATTCATCAGCGATGAAAGTGTTTGTATAGCAATTTTCAAATGATAAGCATTTTCATAAGAATATTTGAATTTAATAATATGCATTACAAACTGGTTAGAGGAAGTATACACACATTCCAAATCACATGTTTACATAAGTAGTGTTATAGCCTCAAATACGATCCACTTCGTTTATGATAGTCGTTTTGGTAGAAAGGCAGTTCAATGTTGGGGCACGGAGACTGATTATGTGCAGCTAGCGCGATCGCTCTACCCCATATTCTCTCTACGATACAACTTGTCACTGTCACAGATATTTTAATGACTGTCTGACAGATACGTCCTGTGTCAAGGAAATATCTAAGTCGAAGTAGCATGATGCGATTTATTCGGCATATCTACTTGGGTGACCTCTCTACGAATCATCCGACTAGCTGGCACTGGGCTCGGCTCGTTGGAACACAGGAACAGGGACATGGCTTTTATAGTTTATTTGCAGTTTCTTCGCACTTTTTGAACCAAATCTTTGAAAATTCACCCATTACGTGTTTGGTTGTTTCCTAAATATTTCATGCATCAAAAACGTTTTATACTTCTGTTACATGAGGGTATATGGCCTATATAATTTTTGGTTAAAATTGAACTTTTACTTATATTTTATCTATAAATTATAATATTTTTGTAACTAATATTAATAAAACAGGGTTGAAATAGGTGGGTTGGTAATGCTTAGTTAGAAATAGAACTTATGCAAAATATTATTACATTGAGCGCGCACGAATACGGTGTGCTGTCCCTTTGGTGTCATTTTCTAGACTTTGTTAATATTTTTTTGCATGATGCAGAGGAATATCTTGGAAGTAGAACCCAAGCAGAGTTTCAGAAAAGTTGGAAGTACCGTGAATGGACCATAACATGCAGACGGCGATATATAAACTTTTCACCGACATCCACAAAAGCGACGATGGTCTTCGAAGTCAGTGTAATGTCCAACGGAAGTAAAAAATGCATATAATGTATAATCTCAATCGAAGTAGCTGTTACACCTCGATTGTTAGAGTCAACTGACGAATTGACTCTTTCATCTTAACAAAAGGTTTTATTTCTAAGAGCACAATGCAGATTACTTTGACCCAACAAATGTATTTCATCAACTCGTATACAAACTTTATTATATTACGAAATCGGTTTTTTTTGCATAAAAGTTTGTTTATCCAATAAAAATGTCTTGTTACAGCAGTTATATATATTTGTTTTGCTATATACAAACAAGTATTTTGTTGGGTCAAAATCTACACAGTAATAAATTTCTGTACTTGATACAAACAATTCTTTGGAAAATTAGTTGCCAAATATTTTCTTGTAACTCTACAGCATAAATATTTTGTATTTACAACGCATTAGTTCGTAAAATATACAAAATTGTTTATGTAGCTCAATGTTTATAACAAAATTGAAGTCTACAAGACTTGCTTGTTAAAATTCAAAATTAATTTTACACATTCTACTCTAAGGTTGTGTGAAATTTACTGCAATTTATTTGCAGTGTTGCAAAAATATCTTTGTCAACTAGTTTGCAGAGAATTCCTTGCACAAATACAAACAATTGCAGTGTATATTACGTTAGCGTGTGCAGCTGTATCGGCCCGCGCGACCACGGCACGAAGCGAGAGTTGTTTTATAGACCGCCAAGCGAGGTGGGTAAGCCGCGTTGTGTACCTCGGTAACCCTACCACCACCAATTATTCGCCACGCCTAGGTTTATACGCGGTAATTAGGAGGTATGTGGCCCATTCCGTAATGAGCTAAACATGTCCGTTTCGTTTGTCGTTCAGGGGTTCAAAATGTTTCGCTAGTCGAGCTAAGCCTCTGATGGCAAAGTTATCCTGCCCAAAGCATGCCGCGGTAATAAAAGTTGTGAACGGACAACTTAAGCTAATTAATGCATCGTGTTCCAGAATATTCTGTGCCTGTTGCGCGAGTGCGTAACAGGCGAGTCTGTACAGTCGCTGGTTGATTGCATTTGATTCACCTACATTAAATGTACTACCGCAGTATTCACAATCCATTGATATGTCCATTTATTTGCACACTTGTTTATAGATAATGCTTAAGGCTGTAATTTTTTGTGTACTATTACAATAACATTCTCTAGAAATATATTTGCCAAAAAAAATATTTTGTAAGACTATAAAAATCTTTTTTTTTGTTAAAAATGCAGTAGAAAAATTTTTATTGTTAGGAATCGCAAGCTTGTATGTCTCATGATCGCATAGTATAAGACTATATTTCATAGAGAAATAAAGCAAGGTGGGTAAGTTTTTACTCTCGAAAGAATGTTATAAGTAAACATTCCCTCCACCTCTCCGAAGTCAATGGTTTTTATTTAACGGTACATATTCGAGTAGTATAATTTGGTAGGTCCAAACGCACATGGCATCTGGCAGTGGATGTGTGGATAGAGAAGTGGCATCTGGCGGAGGACCATATGTGACCTTGACCTTTACATTTGACCATTGACTTTGAAATTTGACCATGAAATCCATTCGCCAGGTATTTCATGCCCTGTCATTACATGCTGTCATCTTTATTCAAGAATGTTCCAGTTCGTGCTCTATCATTCTGCTGTGGTACTTCATTCTCTATCGGTCTATGCTGCCATCTTTTTTCTAGAATCTTCCATTTTTAAGCTCTGTCATTCCACCATGGGTCACAGATGACACCTTGGGAGCCAGTATGCCGCCATATTGTATGTCACCTCATGCTCTATCATTCCACATTACCATCTTGTTTCTAGAATTACCCTCTTCTGTCATTCCACCTTGGTACCACCTGCTTTGTCATTCCTTCTCGCCTCTCTCCTACCGAATATCGTCTTCTCTTAGCTGCCCTCTTGTATGTCGGTAGGCCACCATTTTGTTTCGTCTACTGCCATCTTGGTCTTCATAACGTCTGCTAAGTGGTGCTGGTATCTGCCGCCATTTGGAAGCTTCTTTCATTGCCCACCAGGGCACCATCTTGGTTCCCATAATGTCTGCTAGTCAGCAATAATATCGCTTGATGTCGTCATTGGCTGCATGGAGCGCTTGTGTCAACTGGATGTAATTGGTGATGTTCCATGTACTGTATGGAGACACTCGCCTCTAGTAATGTGATTGTACAAATATATTTCTGATTAAAATATTTTATCTGTTAAATTATAAATTTTTTTAAACTTCGAGATCTAAGTATACTGCATTACAGGTCTACAGGTGCATGTTTTTTAAGGTTAATTCTACTATATCGGAACCCACGATGGTATGTCTATGTCCCGATGCCCTATAGGATTTAATATGAATACCTATGACTGAAGGATTCAAAAGAAAATAAGGAAGCAGATTATACGCGGACTCGTTGCACAAATACTATTTGTTACAGTTGTATAACATTTTATTAAAGTAAAAATTTTTGCAGGCATGTGTATTTTTACAACAGATATACCAATAAATGTGTCTGAGACACTGAAGATTGCACTGTAAATATTTTCCACTGACCTTACAAACACACACTTTTTTCTGTCATCCATCTTGTTTCTGTCCACCATAATGTGTCTGGCAAACATTTAGTGTCCTGGGCGAGGACCGGACCAGTGGTCATATTGTGTTTGTCCATCATCAAGGACATGGCACTCGGGTGAGGACCAATGGAATGGCAGCCACTATGTATCTGTCCACTATCTTGTTTCAGTCCAACCATATTGTGTCTGAAAAGCATCTATAACCCGGGGCGAGAACCAGTGGTCATATTGTGTTTATCTATCATCTAGGACATGGCACTTGGGTGTGGACCAGTGGTTTGGAGACCATATTATTTCTCTCTATACCATATTGTTTCTGTCCTACCATATTGGGTCTACCACGATATATAAAAAATACCCGATGGTTCCACAACCAGTAATAGTGGAGCGAATGTACAAATATATCGACCTCAATAAAGTCTGAATTTTGACAACTGCAGTATACATTAAATTAATAGAAAATATTGTTCTCCTGATTGCCATATAATAACATAAATTTTAAACATTTGGTCGTGCAAGAGAAGGGGGGAGAGAGAGAGAGAGATGACACTGCTACAAGAAATTGCAAACAGATATAAAAATACAAGTAAAGAAAAATAGTTATAAGCATTTACTAACCGATACATATTGCATGAGTGTCAATGCAAACAGATATTAAAAAAATGTAAAGGCAAATGGTTATAAGCATTTACCAACCATCGCATATTGCACAAGTTTCGGGTGCTGTATTCTGTGTTAGACTATGCTAGACAACACCAGGTAGCCTGGTCAGTACAACTTATCATCAAACAATTTCCTTACGAACCTATTAAAACGAAACCCTTCAAATTCAGAGTACAGCCAACACTCACAACACTAGCAATAGAACACGTCCGACCCATCCGATGTTGTGCGATCAACTAACATCTCGAGAATCTGTAAGGCAGCCCAGGTGGTCGGTCGATGGTGAGGGCACTGTGAATATCTCGGCAATTTGAATGGATGGTACATACACCAGCCGAGAGAGACATGTCAGGCTCCAGGGTGACAGGCCAGCCGAGTCTCACATGCACTTCATTATACGAGAGGAATTCAGTTATAGAGTACAATGTAACCATTTACTTCTTTTTAAATATGATATACATGTACTTATTTTTAATACATACCACTTATAGTGCCAGAACTATAACCGTACTATTTATATAGAAATTACATTAAGTGTCTGAACTTTGTCATATAGAGTAAAGAAGCATTGCAACAAATACATTTCAACTATGTGTATATATGTGTCAATATTGGCACCCTGCATCCCGGCATAGTGCAATTCCATGTGCTTGGTCTGTAAAATAAAACTTATGAGAGGGATGTTCAAATATAAAGTATACGAAAAAAGATATATGTCATTTTTCATATACAAGCATATAAGTTATACTGGTAATGCATATAAAAGTCACAACATATTTGTATAAAACCAATTTTATTCGGCCATGTACAACATGAGATAACACATATCCACATTTAAAAAATTTATCCTTTACACTTTTTTTCATGCGCTGCAAGGCACTGTTCGCCAGTGAGTCCTGATTTCCGAAGATGATTGCTGTAATGCTTAAAACACTGTTCGCAGCCATTAAATTTGTACCCATGCGAAGCAATCTGTGAGTTAACAAGTCATGAAAAGTTGCATATGTAAGAATAATGTAAAATATGCTTCGATTCATCCTTCACCTTCAGAAGACCAATATGTTCAGGTTTCTCGTTCTTCATCACACTCGTCCCCTAGCATTCAACGAATACACATTTACAGACACACCACGGTTGTTGTACTCAAATACCCTTATTTGTTGCAGAGGAGTTGGAAAACCCTGTCCGCGAAAATCAAACAATCCTTCCGCCTCTGTATAGTATTTGTCCACATGCTGAGGCCGCGATGACTTAGCAAATCTGGCCAACACTGACCACTTGAAACATTTGCTCTCATAGTTGAAGGGGGATTGATTACAGCATGTTTTTGTTTGATAAAGTCCGGAAGGTTAGCATGCAGTGTTAACTGTTAAGAATCATCCAGTATGTAACATGGAGGAAGCCTCTTGCATATAGTCAGATCAGCTCTTAGATCATCCATCCTTGTACTCGTCATCTCACACTTCGAAGCCATGCACTTTATTTCAGTGGGGTTCTTCGTATAACCATTCTTCCTATATCGTCGAACCGACGAAGTTCTTTTCACAGAAGTAGCACTTGTAACATTGGAATGGTTCAGAGGAGGTGGTAGGCTATACAGTTATCGCTGGTACATAGGTCAGTGTGTCCATCGGCGATGCAGTGGCCACAGCTGACGAACTGGATGACACATCTGCAGACCCCGTGCAAAACATTCCCAATGTCCGTGGAAATTCCGGTAGACACATAGACACCTCTGCCGAACACATAAATTATAAGGCTAAGAGGAAGAATTCAGGACCCAAGAAGTCGAAGGAGTGGGCCAAGTAGTCGATGGCACTGGTGTAGGTCTCATTAGCTCTGGAGTTCCCGAAGCCACAGAAGCTAGACGAGGTGTTCCAAACACATCCATCGACTAACTGTCGAACCCCACAGAGGAGGGTTGTCTGTGGAACAATGAAGCATAACACACACCATCCCCAAGAAAAAAGAACCAGTAATCAGTCAGAAATTAATTATTCATGTCATATGCTTTCAATATGACATCATGCTGTAAATATTACCATTTCTCTTCAAAATATCGGTTCCAAAAAACAGGCGAGGGTAGAGTAAATCGCTCCTGTCCACATAATTATCTTTTAGGTCTCTAAATGGAGTTTGTACCACCACACATCGTCCAGAACTTCTTTCTCTCATCGAAAGAACGGGGTGAAAATTACGAAATGCTGTTCTAACAGTCAGAAAATTTTATCGGCCATTGTGAACTATAGGAAGCTTAATTCACTTGCAGCACTCGAGAAAGAGTCTTAGCTTGTATACCTGCCTAAAGAATTCCTTCTCGCACATGCAAGTCATGAATTACAATCCATCTACAAACATCTACCTGCCTATCTGCAACAGGACGAAGATATTCTTGTCTGCCTCCCATGCCTAGAGTGTTTTCTATTTAATGCTACTATTAAAGACACACAACATTGCAGGAACTCGTTTAAGACACATCGGGAGAGAGCAGCAGCATCAAGAAAAACAAGGCACCTCCAATACTGAAATATGAATGGCTGTAAAGAAGATGAGTGGTCGAGTGGACAACTTCGCAGGCTAGACAGCGATCGCCCTGATAAGGCAACATATTAGAGTCTAGCAACCATGCTGTTGTTTGCAGCACTTATCCAGCAGTCATCTACTGAGGCAGCCCGAGTCATGTCATCTAGTGTGAATAGTATACAAGCGAGCATAATGTAAAAATGATTTTCACTTCATTGTCGAGTGTTGTGGAAAGCAGATCGTTACAACTACATTCATCTACTGCGATCGCATACAATGTTACAACATAAAGACGGAATTAATGGTTGAAGAGTTAACATCTTTAACACCATCAGCATCGTCAACAGCAAGTGACCCTGAAGATTCGCTACAAGCAATACTAAAACAATGATGTCATGAAAGAAGCCATTGCATGTTCAGCCCAGCATTTGCGTCGTTCCACTGCGATAACTGCAATGCGAAGTTTACCTGCAGTGATAACCTGTATAGGCATAACAAGAAGTGCAAGGGCAATTTATGTTGGTCATCAGCAAGAGAGTGCAAGAATTGTGACAAGACATTATCTTTCAGCTCTATTGTCAAACGACATGAAGATAGTAACTGCTACACTTATGTGCATATACCACGCCGTAGTTATCGCATGGGTAAGTCTTCTAAGCGATGATTATTGTACAGTTACTATCTTCGCGTCTTCTGACAATATGGCCCTTAGTAAATGTCGTGCTACAATACTTGCACTCACTACCTTGATACCTCCCTATTGCTATGGCGTATAGTAGGTATGGAATCTGCTCTCGGCATAAGGCGCCAGCACTTGATGCCATCCCTCAGTGTTAAGGCGTAGGAATATGTCGACACTATTGTCCCTAGGTCCAATTTACCAAATAAATTCACCTCCCTTGTGAGTTACCATAAGTCAGTTTTATTTATGCTTAACAGGGTCACTTCTACATGTACACACGAGACAACTCTCCCCTTCCCTTTTTCTACGTAGGCTACGTATTGCTTGACGCGGCGATTTGCGTCGTGGGGGAGCCCGATTCTTCACACTTCCTGTATGGCTCTACTTATCTGACTCGAGGCGCTGGTCCTCTCTCGGCTGGCGACCTGGGACCGCTCCGGCACTTGGTGGGCGTCTCGACGCCTGGTCTCGAACTCCTCCTCTCGGCTCCACTCCGCACTGCTCGTCTGACGACGGCCGACTGCCGTTGGCGTCTCGTCCCGGATCCACTCCGCGCTCCTCGATTCCCGTCGGCCGACTGCCGTTTTCTCGGACTCTTCCCACCGCACGTCTCGCTTGACGTCCTCCGACTGACCTTGACGTCTTGATGCATTCTCGGGAACTCGTTTCTCCTGGCTCCTCGCTGGACGACGTCTGACTGCCCCGTTCCTTCCTCTCTCTCTTGGTTTTGTATGCTCGTTCGCCATATTGAACTAGCATCCCCTCTGCACGTGGCAGGGCTGCTCGCTGCTTTCCCAGGGTCGTAAAACACGTGTTCAGCACTCCGATGCACGTGGGTCCGGCATTGCCCCTCGATTCTGGCCTAGAAGTTTAAGTGCTTCGTCCTGCACGTGCTACTTGGTGGGTCCCCTGGTCGGCGCACATGTTTTGTCCGCGGCCTCCGGATATCGCGTCTCTCGCATCATCTCTGCAGGTGGCCGGGCTGACCGCTGTGTCCCCTGCATCGTAAAACACGTTGTTCGGCGCACTAGCTATCCGCACGTGGGCCCGGCGTCGCCCCTCGACTCTGGCATGGAAGTTTATTGTTCCGTTCTGCATGTGCGGGAACACTTGGTAGCACGCCTTGCAGCTGCGAAGCGCAGCTGCGCCTTCCTGGCATCATTCTGCTGGTACTCTCGCCAAACCCTTAGTATTTATTGCGGTCGTCCGCCTGCGAGTTCCGACAGAGTGTGTCTTCTGACGGAAAAATATCTTTAGGGACGCAGGATGCATCAACCTGATGAACAACAAACATTGTCTTTGTACTTCTTGCTATGCATCTTCAAGCTATCACTGCAGGTAATTCCAATAAAGTTTGCAGTGAATTAGGAAAAATGTGTTACGCATCTTAATATCTTATTAAAAGTGTAGTGTTTAAATTAACTACAATTGAAATATGTTCGTTCTTGTACTATATTCATTAGATAAATTTTTTTGTTACATAAAAATATACTTTTGTTTATAACAATTTCATAGCATCACTTCAGCGTTGCAATGACCAAGACAGCACTTTCGTTGTTTGGTACCCCTTTTTCGTTGAAGTTCTTTAAGAAACAAATTTTTTCCCCATTTTTTTTTAGGCCTAATGGATTGTGTTTATTAAATTTTGAATAGCCGCCTTTAAAAGGAACGAATACCTTAACAGATTATTATAAATATAGGGGGAAATATAGCGTGTTCGTACCCCTTAGAATAAGCTAATTTGCTTTATATTAAATTTGGTCGATGGGGAAAAGAAATACCGCCTAAACTTTGATAATTATATTGTGTTTATGTGTTAAGTCACTTGACTACGCACATAAAGTTAGTGATGACGGGATTCCCTGATACCACTCCGTATAAACCAAGGCTTTTTGTTTAGAATGTTCGTTCTTACATCGGATACAAAGAGCCGAAATCCATAGTGAGAAAGAGGGACGTTTATATGGGATTGTTCGACAAGCTACGACGTGGTCAAGAATATATTTTCAGACTTGTGAACCAGATATCAATGTTACGGTTTCACGGCGTTACGGGGGTCGTATGTTCGATTCCAGGCTCAGTGCATCGATGTACTCGTCGTATTTAGCTGCAGTTGGGTTAAGTCAACGTTTATAAGCTGGTAAAAAGTAACAAACATAAATTTTCTGTTACTCCAAGGACAGGACCATTTTGTGAAGCAGTGAGTAGGCGAGAGTCCGCCCACTGTTCAAACGAGAATAAACGGTTCGTAAATTTTATTCGAAGCTAGGCTTAAGCCACGTCACGTATGTTCGTGACCCTAGCGTGGCTCGTAAACTTCTCTACAGCAAGAGACGTGCACAAAAAGTATTGATGAAGAGGCTTGTTTCAAGGAGGCCTGGTGTCGCAAATTCTCTCCAGTTGTCCGTCCCCTCTCGTTCAGAACAACTCGTGCGAAGAAAAGTCCACTGTCGCCTTGTAGGGAGACAGACGTCCACCCACTGCGGGCTTGCGGTCTTTCCTGACGCGGAGGGGGCGGACATTTCTCCGTGGACACGTTTCACACAGCTTTTCACGGAGGGGAATGCGCGTGCAGGGGTGGGGGAGGGGGACGGCCGTGCGTCTCCAACACGTGACGCTCCCCTACTCCCTCCCTCTCCAGTAAGTGCACAAGCATGTGTGTGTATGAGCTCGCCCGGGTGTCGAGGCGTGACATGATCCCAGCGCACAGACACGTAACCACGATCCCACACAGCTGTCGCTCCCAGCAAGGGGACGTGGCGACCTACACCGCCGGACACAAAACGGCAGCACTCTCGAGGTATTCGTTTATGATTTCGGGCTACCCACGCTACCTGTCCTTCCGTCACACTTAAACAAAACCTAAATAAGTCTAGAAACATGTCAAAAAGAAACCAACGTATTGCCAGAGAGCACTTAACACTTTTGACAATGGACAATATTATGCCTTGCAATCATCACTTATAGCCTGTTTGCGGTTTCCTGACACTTTTCGAGACAAACTTTTGCAAAATAACCTCATGTATGGCGTATTTGGTTATATTTTTAATGTGCTGTATGTGAGTATTTGGTTATATTTTTAATATTTTTAAACACAAGCGTTTTATACTTTTGTAAACATAAAAGTGCCTTATTTTTGGTTAAATTGAACTTTTACTTTTCTGTTTACAAATTATGGTTTTTCATTTCTAATTAATATGAATGAAAACAGTGAGAAAATAGGTGTGTTGGTAATGCTTAGCAAGAATTAGTTCTCATGCAAAATGTTATTACACTGAGTGCGCACGGATGCGGTGCGTTGTCCCTTTGGTGTAATTTGCTAGACTTAGTTAAGTATTGTTTGCATGAGGCGGAGAAGTATCTTGGAGGTAAAACTTTAGCAGGGCCTCAGAAAAGTAGGAAGTAACAGTGAATGGACTATACAATGGGCTTGATGCAAAATGTATATATGTGTCTCTGAAGAGATGAAAATTACATTGGCTGTTGCACTTCGCTTACGTCACGTTCTCATTTTCCTTGCCCACTCAGAACTCACTTGCTTTACCGAAGAATATCTGTTAATGGCCCACTGTTTTGGAAAGCGTGGCCAGCTTCAAGCGGAACTATAGCACTAGTCATACATGGGGCTATTGTTTGTATGTTCATCATGCCCACTTACATAATAGATAAGCCGATTTACTATCCCGTAGGAACGATATTTGAAGGAAAAAATATTAATTGTTGTACTTCTTGCATACCGAACTAAATAATGAAATCGCGTAAGTATGTGTACGAGATTTCAGAACTTAGCCATTACTAATAAATCGTTTCACGTATGGTGTACGGGCATCGTGTTGAAAGTGTTAAGGATACAGAGGAAAACCAGCCGCCTATTTCGCGAACTCAAACTACACACACCAGAAAAATGGCATGACTGGTCAACAAAATGTTGGAACGGCATTTGCCAGTCAGCTCCTGGTAACCTGCCCGCCAGCCGGCAGCCTAGCCAAGAGGAAACCTTTCACAGCGTGCGGCAGCAGCTGATCTGAGAATGCGTACTCCCGCATCAAAGGAACCGCTTCGTCATTCGTCTCTGCGTACTTATCTACTATGTGGTACTGAATTTGTGCGCTGGACACACAATGAAAAAATATATTTTTTAATACATAACAATCAAACAGATTTCTAACACTGCATTCCTGAAAACCTAAATATGGCAGTGAGAAAAGTTTACTTAATTAATAATGAACTAAACTCTAGTTAGTATTCTTCACAAGAACTATCTCTTACTAGCTGCTAGCTACATACATATTTTCTCTCTGTTTTTAATTCATATTGGATGTAAAATAAATGCTATAAGTTATAGAAAAGAATATAGGCCTATAAGTGTAAAGTCAATGTACGTTAATCTTAACTGAAATAAACGGTTTTGATGTAAGATTAATTCAAGAAACAACCAAATTGTGTGATTTTTCAAGGTGTTATTTAGAAAGTGTGAAGCTTCTCTGAATAGACTATAGTCTGTTACATCCACAGCGTCCACCACTCTGCACGCAAGTTGTTCCTTTCTCATGGTTCGAGCGTATCTGTCTTCATACTGCGACACTATACTTGCTGATAATATTGCTAAACAACCGCATGGCGTATGGAAGACAAATGCTTCCTGCTATGACGTTGCAAATGGCGTGAACTGCTGCTGCAAACATGTCAATCTTCCGTTGGACTGTGTAAGTGTATCCTGTTAACATGAGCGTGCATTGTTCCCGATCAGCGATGCTAGATTATATTAGGCACAACGACATGAAATTTCAGGGATTAATGTTGGGTGTATCAAATTCGGTTATACCGATCATTTGAAAAGTAGCCTTGCTGCCATTTTTATAGCCCATTTATTAAGTCTTCCATTTAATTTAAAGTGCCAGTCATTGTATGTATACTCACAACGTTTCATTAGAACTGGGTACAATAAAAAAACACAGCTTGAGAGAATTTTGCGTTTCGAATTTGTGTTCGCAAAGAACTCGTTAAGTCTGCGCACGGAAACTGCTCCGTTTCCCAGAACATTCAGGTGCGCACAGGATACCATAAGTAATAGAACAACATTTAGCGGGTCTGCAGGCTATTGAATTTGTGCAGGGACCGGAACATTAGCTCTGAAAGATCCCGCCAACCTTGGCAGTAGTTTGTTCAATGGCTGGTTTCTGCGGGAAATAACATGAGAAATTTCTGAAATTCAGTACATGTGTTCAGTGTAAAATTGAAATCGTTACGTTCAATAACAATTACCTATGTGAGGCAACTGACTAACTTTTCCACTACGTGGTAAATTTGAATCGTGCTATCCATTGCACAGGAGCAACATTACCTACCTAGAGTATGAGGGCCTCTTAGCTATCGTGCCAAGGACTGCTAACGTCACGCCATTTAGGCGTTTCGGACACAAACTACAAATAAAATTTCCTCATATATGTATTGTTTGTACACATTTCGTAAGTGAAATCGCGATGTTATAAGCAGACTACTTTCAGTAGGCAAATTAAAATAATTCTGTAATTGTTTTCACGCCGCTGTTTCTTTAGTAGCCACACATACATGTCGTTTATAAGTATAATAATTTTGAATAAATTGTATTTCCAGAATTTTTAATACTGTACTGGTCATATTTTACTGAAAGCAGCCGCGAACAAACTATTTATTGAACCATATTTTACGTTCCAGAGCAATCTATAGGAAAATCATTTATGCCGCCGCAGGTACGAAAGATGATAAACTAGCATACAGGTATTGATGTAGCAAAGATATAATGTGTATATATCTACGTATTAACGTTGTTCAAGAGCCAAACCTTTTTTCCTACATTTTGAAAAAATTTATGGATTTGTCACATATTAATGACAACTTAACAAAAATACCAAAACAATTTAAAAAATTCATTTTTTCTTTTTGCCACAAATATGATAATGGTATTCTAATGGGGAATTTGGCGCAGGACTTCAGGAGTAAGAACTATGAGCCACCATCCACCTCGGTTGTCGAGGCGGCCTGGGACGACCATGTTATGATGCCACCCGACCCCCACTCCTGCACCCACCACGTCCACACCCACAACCTCAACCCCACACCCTCACCAAAAAAACCATCTTCCACATCACCACACTCCCTCCCCCTGTCCGTCAATTATTTTTAAAAAATAACAAAAAATTTAAAAAAATTCTAAAAATAGAGAAAACGTACACTGGAGAACCAAAAAAACTGGTATAGGCGTGCGTATGCAAATAACAGAGGTATGGAACCAATCAGAGTAACGCGATGCAGTCGGCAGCGCCTATATAAGAAAACAAGCGTCTGGCCAAGTTGCTAGATCAGTTACTGCTGCTACAATGGCAGGTTACCAAGATTTAAGTGAGTTTGAACATGGTGTTAATAGTCGGTGCACGAGAGATGGGACATAGCATCTCCGAGGAAGCGATAAAATTTGGATTTTCGTGTTCGACCATTTCACTAGTGTACCGTGAATATCGGGAATCCGGTAAAACATCAAATTATCGACATCGCTGCGGCCGGAAAGAGATCGTGAACGAACGGGACAAACGACGACTGACGAGAATCATTAAAAGTGACAGACGTGCAATCCTTTCTCAAATCGGTGCAAATTTCAATGCAGGGGCATAAAAAAGTGCCAGCGTGCGAACTATACAACGGACCATCATTTATATGGGCTTTCGGAGCCGAAGGCCCACTCGTATACCGTTGTTGACTGCACGACACAAAGCTTTACGCCTCGCCTGGGCCCGCCAACACCGTCATTGGACTATTGAGACTGGAAAAACGATGCCAGGTCTGACGAGTCTCGTTTCCAATTGGATCGGGCGGATGGATGTGTTTGTATGTATGGAGACATCCTCATTAATCCATGGACCCTACATGTCAACAGGGGACTGTTCAAGCTGGTGGATGCCCGTTCATGGTATGGGTGTGTGCAGTTAGCATGAAATGGGATCCTTGAATCTTCTAGATACGACTCTGACAGGTGACAGATACGTAAGCATCCTGTGTGATCACCTGCGCCCATTCATGTCCATGGTCCATTCCGACGGACATGGACACTTACAGCAGAACATTGCGACACATCACAAATCGAAAGTTGCTAACGAGTGGCTCCAGGAACACTCTTCTGACTTTAGACACTTCCATTGACCACCTAAATCACCAGACATGAACATTATTGAGCATATCTGGGATGCCTTGCAACGTGCTGTTCAGAAAAGATCTCCACCGCCTCTCACTCCTATGGATTTGTGTACTTACCTGCAGGATTCATGTTGTGAATTGCCTCCTGCATACCTTCAGACATTAGTCGAGTCTATGCCACGTCGTCTTGCGGCACTTCTGCGTGCTCGCGGGGGCCCTACGCAATATTAGTCAGGTGTACCAGTTTTTTTTGGTTTTTCAGTGTATAATGTAAAACTTACACTCATCAACCACACTCACCTCACTACCTCACCGAAACCCACCCCCTCCCAATCATAATAATCGGAAAAAATCGCAAAAAACTGAAAGAAACTAATAAAAGTTTAGAGACATACTTCATTACTGACTCCGACACACATGTAGGCTGTTGGTGACATTGACATTAACCCCAATGACCTTGAACACGAAATCGAGAAAAAATTGTAAAAAAATTACAAAGAAACTAATGAAAGTTTTGGAACATATTACCTTCATATCTGACTCCGACACCCAATTTGGATGCCGATGACCTTGACCTTAATCCCAATAACCTTGAAACCAATAATTTACAAAAAATTGCAAAAATCCGAAAAAATTCATAAAAGTCGATGAACATAATATGTTACTGACTCCGACCCCAACCTTGATCCCACTGACCTTAAACTCTAAAAATTGAGAAAAAGTAGCAAAAAACCGAAGAAAAATGTGTAAAAATCAATTAACATAATACGGTACTGACTTCAACCACCACGTTCCATGGTAGCGAGCATTATCTTAACCGAAATGACATAGAA
Source organism: Clitarchus hookeri (assembly GCA_002778355.1). Lineage (NCBI taxonomy): Eukaryota > Metazoa > Arthropoda > Insecta > Phasmatodea > Phasmatidae > Clitarchus > Clitarchus hookeri. Next base: position 153,309 of record NQII01003983.1, read on the forward strand.
CTCGGAGAGTCAAGAAAATGTTGCGAAAAATTACAAATATGTAAAAAACCATTGATATAACAATTACATACCCAACACGAAACACCAAGTTGGATGTGTGTGACCCTATAAAATCGATTATCATAAAGATGGCAGAGCACAGCCACTCCCTGGTACGACGAACAGCAGACGGCTGAACCCTCTTTTTATATTTCATTGTCTATATAGCCGATCAATGTTACGACCGCCAAACCGAATTATTTACTTTATGGAGCAAATATACATCCCTCCCCCTGCTCCATGGACAACACACCTCTCGTCGCTCTACTTCGCTTGCCATTTACTTACCATTGCTCAGTCACCATCAACATTAACGCATATTATTATCCATTTGACCGACTCCCCCCAATCCGCCCACAATAACTCGCAATAGCACGTCCCCTCGCCATCCACCCTCGCCTTCAACCAACCACACCATTCTCCACCCCTCTCCCATTCTTTGAACGAAACCCTAAACTGTTCCTGAAGAGGCGTAACTCTACCCAAAACTGGCTCTTGTCAAGACCAATTCCTGCAAAAATTGGCTAGAACAGTGGTCAAGACCAACCCACCATACCACCCAGCTACACCAACAGTCGATGACAACCAATCTCGGAAAAGTCGACTAATACCATTCCTCAAAAATATTCTCCTGTTCATTCGTTTGCCTTATAGAACTCAGCCGAATTTTTTATCTGCCTGAGTAAGGCAAAATATTTCAGATAACCATGGCACCTCCTCCTGCACATACTCGCATAAATTTTATATAAAACAGACTCTCGCAATCTTTTATACACACTACTGAATTAATAAGTCTTTCACAGAAGTAGAACGGTCTGAATAAAAAAATAAACTCACATTATTATGTATATATAAATTTATTTTATTTTACTTATTATATACATTGTATCTTTCTTATTATTTCAAACATTCTATCTTTGGATTTCTCAGGTGTTTGCATATCACGGATAGTAGCCAACATTCTCATATGATATAACACCGATTCTTCAGTTCGCTAATGATAGAAGATATCTCGGTAATGTGCGAGAAATCTCCGTCCTGTTGCAAAGCAATCAAATTTCTGAGTCAATCAACAAGTTCATTCGGGTCTTCGGTAAACATGTAGTCAGTATTCTCAAAGTCTTCTACTTTCTCCATTTCGCTCTTTGCAGCAAAAGAACGAACATTCTTGACGCCTTCTGCCTTCTTCACACCACTTGTCGAAAGAAACTCGTTGGTGAAATGTGTGGGGACGTCGAGAGAATCACCATCCTCCTGATCAGATATTTAATCAACACTGTCGTCATAATCATTAACATCAATCAAGTATTCATGATCTTCTTCACCTCCTGTTTCATTCTCAATATCAAGTTTACTCTGATTTGTAGGATTTACATGGTCATCATCATTATTTAGAGCCGACGACCGTTTATTTTGAAGTTCGTCGACTTCACGCAAAATTCTTCCAAGTGTACATTCCACACAAACCAACTCTACTGCACTAATTCTGTCTTTAGCATTTACTGTCTCATCATTATTGCCTGACGAATCAGTACCCACCGATGCAGCATGGGGTATTGGCGATGTCACTTGCTGGCTCCCAGTAGACGAACCCTTGCAGATCTCGATGTGCTCCTTCAATGTATCGCCTTGCATAAACTGCATGATTCCAATGTCGTAATATTTCATTGCGCGAAAAGGACTCTTCGTACAGGCGGTTGTCTCAAGTCGCCGAGCATAGCAGCTTTTGCTGAAGATCTTTCTACAATAGCAACACTGTTTTCCATGTAATTTTCCAGCAGTGGAAGAAGGTACATCCATAGAGGTAAGCTGTATAGTAGACTTCGTAAATCATTGTCTTGCATCATAGACATAGAAAAACTGATGTTCTTTATACAGTATCAACTTGTGTATCTACTTTGCCTAGCTACTGTTCTATACATAATCTTACTTACATATTTTATCAGTGAAATATGCATAAATTTTATGCATTCATTCAACCAGACATTTTATCTATTTCCTCGATCACATTACCATGTAGTTACATCTTCAACAGTTTTTTCCAGATAAGTTCTTTGCTCAGCTTGAACACATTCTCCGTAAATGACCCATCCTAGTCTGCAAATAACCCCTAAATGCCTCCAAATTACCCTAAATTACCCCCAAATTACCCTAAATGCCTTCTCTGGCTCCGCAAATGACCCCTTCTGCTCCGCAAATGATCCGCCCTTCTCTGAAAATATCCCCTCTTGCTTCGCAAATGACCTCTCATGCTCTGCAAATGACCATCCCTGTTCCGAAAATGACCCCTTATGCTCCGCAACTGACCCCTCATGCTCCGCAACTGACCCCTCATGCTCCGAAAATGACCCCTCATGCCCCTCACACAATCCAGGCTTCACATTCATGAAGTGGTTTACTGGATTTTTTATGTTGTAATTCTCTGTACACAGTTAGAAGGATATCAGTAAGTGCCTATTTGCCACGTGGATTTAGCCCACTTGTTCTCAGCTCTAGAAGATTTACTAAAGCCAGTGTCCAACCCGAAACCTTGGAATCCATTTCTTCTTCCTCTTGGCATAACTTTTGTATGCTATCGTCAACAGTGCTTTCAATTATACGTACATTATACACATAGCTCCATTCGAGGCATTGAAGGCTCTAGTACAATATTCGTTATCGTGGGGATCTGGTTTCGTTTAGCTACAGTCCAGCCACATATCTATTATATTTTCCACAGCCGTATTTTCTATCTCATAGATAAGTTGGTTTATCGTATTAGGTTTCATTCTTGACAGGAACGAGCAAACATATTTCAATGTAATTGGCATATTCAATTAAACATATTATTTAAGAAGACCCCTGAATGCAGAGAGCTTCAGGAAAATACCATTAACATTAGGCTTCTGTTCGCAGAGCACGGATGTAGGTTGTGTCGTACAATCAAGTTTCGTTGATGCAGGATGCGGATCCATGTTCGTTGAGGTCAAAGGCAGGCCTTCGTATTCACAATTCATCTTCGTTGTATGACGAGAGAACACTTCCAAATCGATGGTTTCAGAACTGCAACTGCAATTTTCGTATATAAAAAACATTATTTTTACAGTAAAGGGCCTGACCTCTGCTCACAGAAGGCATCCTGTCATACATTATAAATGTAGAAAATGAGGTAGCACTCTGCGAAAACTCACATACTCGATCGCTCCAGAATAAAACATGCAAACATCTATATTACAAGATAAAATATATTATTTTAATTTGCTTATATCTAATATATAAAATTCTCCCGTCACAGTGTTAGTCACTGAACTCCTCCGAAACGGCTGGACCGATTTTTATGAAATTTTTTATGTATACTCGGTAGGTCTGAGAATATATTTATATTTATTTTTACACCCCTAAGTAATAAGGGTGGCCACCCCCAAACAATTTTTTTTTATTGTTTGAACAAAATTTTTATATTTTATTTTTTTATGATGTGGCATCAAAAAATACATACCCTCCTAAATTTTCACTCTTCTACCACCAACCCTAATTTTTTTATAGCGATATTAGTAATTTAATAAATTTTACCCTAGGTCGATAACTGATAAATTATCATCGATCATTTATCGATCTAGGTTACAATTTATTCCCACCAGGTGTCTCCCAGTGACACAGCAAAACAACGTTTGCCGGGTCAGCTAGTGCATATATATACATAGAAATTAATTTTTATACCACGAAAAACACGAGGCCTCAACTTCGTCTCTATGACACGTCGTTCAAAACGCGAAATTTTCCTGTCACTTCCAATCTAGGGACAGGAAAATTTCGCGTTTTGAACGACGTTTCATGGAGACGAATCTTAGGCCTTATACTTTTTGTGTTGCGTTGACCGCTTATTCGTCTTCTGCGCATGTACCCAACATTGACCTACCCCAATCATACACAACTGTCAAAGTCACGTGGTCAACAGTGATGAACGTGTATGTTTATATCTTAATTTTTAAATGACAAGCACTATTATATTTATAAAATACTTTCACTAATTTGGATTTAGTGAAACTGCATTGCTAATTGGTTAGAGGAAGTATAAAAAATCTCTAAGCATTTGTTTACAAATCAGTTTTCTAACCTAAAATCCAAACCATGCCATGTTCGCTAGACGTTTTGGCAGAAAAGCAGTTTAATGTTGGGACAAGGAGACTGGTTGTGCGCAGCCAGTGAGAGCGCTCTACCTCATCTTTATTTAGTCTATGTTCCCAGTGAAAGTTTTCGGTACATGTGGTGCCTTCGCACGGCCTCGCGACGAGGCGCGCATGCGCAGCTGCGGTCAGTGCGGGAGGTCTTGACAGCGCACTCCAACTGTATGCCGGCGGGATTGGCGCAGACGACGGGAGGTTTGTCGCCTTCCGTGCGCAGCGGCCACGTGCCGGTCTAGTTGTCAAGGCCGTAGAGATGATACAGCCTCTTATTTCGCAAATTGAAAACTGGCGTTACTGGCCAACAAAATGTTGGAACGCCATTCGCCAATCAGCTCGTGGTAACCTACTCGCCAGCAAGCAGCCTAGCAAATAAAGAACCCTTCACAGCACGCAGCAGCCAATCAGATGCAAGACCCAATCCCAGAGTCTCGCACAGCCAATCAGAGGATGGGTACGTCTACATCAAAGGAACCGCCTCGGCGTCTCTGCGTATTTACTCAGTGGCCGTGCCTTGGTGAGTTTAGGTTGGGGGGAGGGGGGCAAATCAATCACCCCTTCCTTCAGCTTCGATTTGGTGAAAGCGGAAGAAATCGCGGGTAGGAGGTGCAAAGTTTAGGACAACCGAACGAATGATCAGCATCAAAGACACATAAACAATATATATTATTAATAACAGTTTTTTTAATAAACAGCACTTGTTTCTAGAAACATCTTCTTGCTATACTTATGCATTCTAAGGTCTATAAATGTGAAAGTTTAAAATAAAAAGTTTCGTATACTCGAACCACACTAATAGAAGTAATCGATAACGTGATAGATTTACTCATGAATAGGGACACCCGATTTTCGCTTAGAGTGTAAAACGCAAAATAGATTTCTATATTCTACGTAGCACGCCTGCAGTTTTCCTTCGATTAAGGCCCCCGTCTACCTGGAAATTTTTCCCACGTTTAGGCCGAGAACCGCGGGAGCGATAAGGGCGACACTGCCACGCGCATCAAGCACGCCATCGCCGCTAAGCGCAAGGCTCTGAACTGGCGTGCAGTGTTCTCGTCGTGCTGCGTGTACCTATGGGACTTTCAGCGGTGACCATATTATTTTATTAGTGGGAAGTCTTTAGGAAGGTTCAGTGCAGGCCCCTATAGTAGTTTTGTATGTATCTGATGCGTGCATTTTGAGCTACAGCGCCTTGGAAAGGCCGTTTTTAGCGGTTTTGGAGTACTCTGAATTGATGTTTCTAACGTACGTGATATTTTGAAAGTACTTAACAGCTCTCGTCTGAAGTGTGTGTTCTTTTCGTAGATCAGCACGTTGGACGCACGCTTAATAGTTTCGTTGAAAAACGTGTATTTCGAACACTCTGCAACGCAGTTCAAGCGCCAGATAGACGGGCGTCTTAAAGACAGCGTGTCTACGTCAAAATGACATGTATTTAACTTCAGCGGTCAAAATTACTCAACTTCGGTACTGGACGTCTGTCGTACCATAACAGGGACCTACCACAGAAAAAAAAATTAAAATGTTTTTGCAACAAAAAAATACTGTTGATCAAGTACTTTGAACGTTCATGTTGTAGTAAAAGTAATAAAGTTGCGACAATGTAAATAATGTTTACCATTTACAAAGTCTTGTATTACAGTACTGCAATGCAAATATGCGACTGTAAGTGTTAATGTTAGTAAATGTTGCCGCAACCAAAAGTTTTTTTACGCTAAAAATAACAGGAAGAACAAAATATTTGTGTTACTGCGACATTAAAGTAATGTCCAGCCAACAGCAGTTTACACTGACTGGTGGAAATTAGTGGGCAGCAACAACCTCATTTGTTTAAACCACTATATTCGAATGTTTAAACCGTATAATGAGAACTAGATGTAACTTAGTTCAGATTTAAAACCTTGGCAAGCAGTTTATGTGTGCAAAATATACATACATTTCTAGAGCATTAAATATATCCACATTAAGAAAAAGAGTAGTGCAGTTTGTTGTGATGTAATACACACAATAGGAAACGCACACAGACGTGTTAGAATAGAGCAATTGGTTAGACGTTGGGACTCGTGATGTGGGGATCGTCATGTACCCAAGGCGCAGGTTTGATTCTCCCCCAATGCCTTAATTCTTTCTTCATAGAGGATATATATATATATATATATATATTGTGACATAGTATTTGTATTTAATTCATTTTACATCGGAATATTGTTTTAACCCGAAGGAAATACAAGAAAAAAATGTGTTTTGCAGCAACATGAACACCACCTTAATGTTGACAGTACAGTAAGGAAGTAACATGGTCACAGAAGTGCATAATGTTACATTTACGTTAGTATTATAACAGTATACGACATAAGCAGCAACATTAGTTACTGACGGCTCACAGATAACAAAAACATTACAGTACTTGTAACATTTATACTGTTTGCACAACATTCAGCTTTTCTCTGTGTACACGTGGCAGTTGAAACTTCTCAATCGTGAATGTGAATCTAATTTCAAGTGTTTTGAAATATAACATGACAGGGACTGTTTTTCGCGACTATCGGATGTCACTACTTGCGAAATGTTGCGGTTTAAATGAAATAGTACAGACACAAATAATGCATTGTTTTTTTCTGAAAGTTTAATAATTCAGTTATTTATTTATCTGTCTCTGGTTTCTGAGCAGGGTGGTGACAGGAGTAAAATGTTATATTTCTCCCCCTCATCATGGCTTTATTCTGACGATAAACTAGCAGGAACAGCATTTTGGATAACCAGTGAACCCAGTTAAGAACCGCGTGGTAAACATGTTTTCGTTCCGCACCGGAAATTAGTTTTGAAGGCAGTCTTGCTAATCTCCCAGTAACAACCACTCAAATTACCAATAGGCTTTGTTAGTGCAGGTTATTTAGATATGGTGTATGGTGGTATTCGGGCAAATGACGCGTAGGGCCACACCTGTTTTCTGCGAAAAGATTTACAATCAAGCTAAACTTCAACTTCGTATGTGCACACTTGCAAAATTCCTTTGGCTATTGGCCGCGTGTCTGTGTGAGCAGACATTTTATACTCGACTGAGCAAATCAGACAGAAGTTACTTCCGACACTGAACGCCGGTGATTGACTAGCAGACACCTAAGATGCGTGAGAGTTGAAATCTTCCAACCACGAAATAGCTTCTGAACTAATGTTTTTTTGCAGTACAACTTGTCGTGGAATGATTCACGAAAAACAGGTGACCCTACGCCCCACTAGGAGTCTTGAATATACGGGACATTAAGAAATATTCTTCATAAACACGTATGCATACGCATTTAGTTATGCAAATGTGTTTGCCCACATACACACAAACACATGCTTTGCTCATTACGGGAAACGCTTACCTCGGTGGATGCACTTCTGGACATTTGTTGATTGCAACGGGGCGAAAACATGCAAATTAATTAACATTTATTTTTAATATATATGTGGTATATTAATACCCCCACTTTCATCCCGGATTGCCAATTTATTGTGTAGCGGAAGACTTACCTACTAATTGTATTCTAGCCTAACTTAGATAATAAACCAGCACACTCACTGTTACTCATGGAAAAGCTTCGAAAATCGTGAGATGATGCATTTTTTGTCATGCCGTTGGCTGCGTTCCTCTCCGCGAGGACTCGGAAATTCTACCTTGTGTCCAAACAGTATCTTACGTATCGAACAGTTAGTACTAATTAGACGACTATCCTTAAAGGTAAGTAATTTGGAGCAAAATTAGATTATGCATTAAATGTGTGGACGCAGCTTCATGAAATGCATTGTCATCGTCTGTATTGTGTTTTTAATATTGTGAAGTTACATTCATATCTGTGTAGACGTTTAAATTTTATAAGTGAAAAGTGATTTTTTTTCTTAAGCAGAGCTGTAGGCCTTAGCAAACGTTAGTGTTATGTGTTTTAAAAACTGTGTGGCTGGATAAATTTTCATGAAACTTGCATCGAGTGACAAATATTACTGTGGAAGTAAGGTGCAAAAATCTGAAGACCTTATAATAACAACAGGGACAGGAAATGTATGTAAGTTTAGTGAAGTACGGGCTGAAATGCACAATACTTTGCAATCGAACTTCATTGAATTGAAAAGGGCTATTTAGTTGGGCAGCAGCCAATAAACAAAAACCTCAGACTCGAGTATACATAATACTGTGAAGTCTAGCCTACGTGGCATTGTAACCTAAACATTTCAATACCCTAGCTATAATTTATTATGTTATTACACTAGAAGTCAAAAAATTTCGTGTATATTTCTTTCGTCTATTTGAACCACTATTGATCTGGAGAACTTTTAATAACCCTATGGTTAATATATATTGGCGGAGTCACATGTGGCTGAGTAAAGATGATCACACTAACTCAGGCGACAGCCGATAGGTAAATCGCCAGTGGTTGGCTCTATAGCAGTCTGTGAAGGCTAAACTGCTACAAAGTAAAGCCGAAAGTATTAAGGTCACTACTCATAAATAGTGGAGTTTTAAATTTTTGTTAGGAAAACATATAAATTGCTTAACTATTTCAGTGGCAGTTTACTGTAACTGGGTCGTTGCACAAGTGACTTAACCGTACGGCCCCGAATAAATTTACAAGCTCAAGTGTTGTATTCGTAAAATATTTTGGTGTGTGCTGTACTTGCATCGAGCATTCTTCTAACATCCAGCGTACACCACGTGCTGCTTTTTCGGATATGATCATCATTAACCATTCACAAACGAAAGCAGCAGAATCTTTTGCAAATCAGATAACTCACAAGGGCGACGCCCAAAACACTGAGCATTTATTCCTTTATTTGTACAGCACCCGTCATAAGTGTCATTCGTTTGCAACATGCCCGTGATCGTCGAAACGGGTATTGAAGGTGTTAATGATCTGCACTGCACACAACAGAAGACTGCGGTCAATGAGCCACGGCCTACGTATGTTGTGGAATATATTCACTGTTGTGCCTGTTCCATTAGTCTCGCAAATAGCTGCTGCCAGCATCATAAAACACAAAAACATTTTGTTGGTCTCAGTATATGACAGAGCTTCATTCTGACAGCATTAAATACACTTCGCCAACAAAAAAAATTTGTTACAATTAATAAAATTATATATTTATCTGCGACTGAAATGGTTAAAGAATCAACTATCAGAAATGAATGCAACACTTTGAAGATTAAATTAAAATAGGTATCGACGTAGCTAATTATTGTGTATAGCTGCAAAGGCCACAAATATTATTTTATTAGAATTCGTGCAGGAATTATACGTGACTGGTGAGTATAGAGAACTAAAATTGTCTAGCTATTAATAAATGTCAGTAGTTATTTCTGTGTTTTACAGTATTTGAAAAATCCCTATTGTTTTTTAATGAAATGTCATGGAATGAATTGAAGAAAGTAGATTCCCTCTATTAAATGTTCATATTTCAGCTAGCTGCATTAATTCCTCACAATAACCATTCTTAAGGCATTAAATTTTTATACGTTAAATAACTTAGAAAAAATTTTTTTTTACTCTTGGATTAGGATCCTGTAATTAAACAGCTACTAAGCAAGACAAAATGAAAAGTCGTTATTTTTATAAGAATAGATAATGTGATGTTTTGAACTGCTTTGATAAAATAGATTTTAAGTTTATTGGCTATTCAATGAAAACTAAAGTCGTATTCTTTGGCAGTTCTATATATGAATAACGCAGAGTTACCATGCGCCCCTATGTATATCTTCTTTAAAAGGAGTAAAACACAGTATGGGTTTTTGTTTTCTATTTTCCTTCTTTTTCTCTAAAGTTAATTTTTTATCTTGCCCCCACAATAATCTATGTTGCCGATGGTATCGCAGCACCTGCGACCGTATATTTGCATCTGCATTACACTAAGGATGCTTGGCTATAAATCGTGCAGGCTTAACCAGCATGCGGTGTAATCCAGGTACTAAGTACTTTAACGTCATGCTGAAGTATTTAACCTGCATAAAATATTGATGCTAGGCCTCTCATCGTCTTGACGAAATTGTTTACTAACGACGCCAGGGATTACAAATCGGGCCTAGTTCTGTTGTTGAATAAGGTTGATTTGTCTCCTTGGCAGTCCTTTGACGCCTTCAAGCGACAGTTACCAATAAACACGAAATCTGAGTTTATCTGTAGGTAAAACACTTCCATGCTATATGAGACTAGGTGTGTTTCCTTTTCGCTACTTATTGCTGGCAATTATTAGATTTTTTATTTACGTAAATTGAAGTTGGTAAATATATATTTTTCAACTTAGTCGAATAACATATTGACGTGATGCGGTGATTGCCGCACTCCCATTAAAATATGCAGTATAGCGGATTTTACTCCCCTTAGTGACCGTTATGTTGCAAGTTAGGTCAACTCAGATATTTAATCAGTAGGAGCAATAAATTATCTGCGTACTAAAAATTAAATAAATATGAGATTACCCGCGGGTAAATAGGTAAAATGCATTGGGATCTTCCGCGCAGTGGAATTCTCTATAAAACCAGTGGACCATAATAGTAAGTGCATGAATTTTTAGCTAACTAAAAGTGTGTTTTTTACTTTGATTGTGAGCACACGGGGAACACTGGAGTAATTTTTATTGATGTACAATCCGACTTTGTTGGTTCAGAGCAACTATCACTAATCGTATTTTAGTGTATGACGTTATGATCTCACTTTAAATAGGAAAAAATGCGAAATGGCTTACGATTATAAATGCTTCTTTACAGCTTCGATGGAGTATAATCGAAAAGAAAAACCTGCGTTTTGTTGGTACGTGGTACTCAAGTCTCGTCTCCGGCTTCCAGTTCCCAATCACCTAACAAATAATAAAATTGGTCGTGGAGGTGATGCGCCGTCGTATACGAAGAAGTACATCATCATCGTGTGTGTCTAGCTTCTATTCTCCATCTACGGTCACCGGAAGGACATGCAAATTAAATTTTGTTTAAAAATGGTTAATGATAGCTGCATATATCAGATTTTAAACAAAAATGAATGTTTAGTTGAAGTAAATTTTACATATTTATTTGGTGAACATCAAACTTTATTTTAAATCGCCAAGCAAACTCCTCTCCCTTCATATTCTTTCATATACAGCTTAAAAATGTTTTGTACCACCGGAACGTCTTAGTTACTAGGTTACTCACGACCCAAGAGAACGTATAGGATGAAAATACTCACTATATATATAGAACACCATACTACAATTGGCGAATATATTTTTTTATGACGCAAAACTTTCTTGGATGTGTCGCTCCATGGATAACAGTCCTTTTTCTTTTCATAATTTATTCCAACTTTAATCTGCTCTTGTCGTATGTTCCATAGTTTCATTTTAGATATGACTATTTCTCTTTAAAGAAACGAAAGTAAGCTGTTTTACTTTCGGTCTTAGCGCGAGTATTATTTAAAATCTGAAATTTTCGACCATGGTCAAACAATTTATTTCCATTGCTCTTTTTCTTACAATCAGTTTTTTTTCCTTACTCTTGCGCAAGTGATAAGGTTTTTGCACGGCAGATGAGTGAAAGCATGTACATGTGTATTTACATAAGAATTTAACATACACACAGAGTAGCTAAATTCTTCGTAAATTTGAGTTACATGTTTGGAATGTTACTACATGCGATGGAAGCCAAAGAACTCAACAGCTGATATAATTTTGTATTTTTTTCTCTTAAGCAAAATAAGTAGACAAGCTCTAAAATTACTGTTTTTTTTTTTTAGCCATTTTCAGAAATTATTTTCTGTTTTAAATCTATTTGATACAACAAAAGAAAAGGTGGCAGCTATAGATAAATAATTTTGACCTTTCATGACAAGCACTCAACTTCCTACAACATTTATTTATTGTCGTACGTAGATACACACAAACATTAGTATTACTAGTAAATTCTGTCAAGTTAACCACGGTGTCTATGATTGGGCCAATAGGAGTTTATGATAAACTTTCAATATATTAATAACTGCACTTATTCCAGTCCGAAAAAAAAACATTATTGGAAAAATACTTTGTTTACTCTTGTGGTGAAAGGCATGTTTGCTTTATAATAAGAATATTCGTTACGTTACGAGAAAATATAAATTACATACTCATTTTCAAAATAATAGGTACACTGAAGGGCATCGCAGGGACACGCAAGTGGGTACAGGCATGGGTCGGGCATGGAGACATACAGACGTCGGATGCTCTCCTGAGGAAGATTCCGCCAGAGCTGGCGCAACTGACCCTCCATACCCGTCGTATTTGCCGCTGACTAAAGTTGTCTTCCAGTCTGGTCCCAAACTTTCTCGATGTGCGAGATATCTGGGGACTTTGCCGGCCAAGAAAACATGTTGACATCACGAAGGCAGGCCATAGATACCCATGCTGTATGAGGCCGGGTATTCCTGCTGGAAAATGGGGGTTTGAAGCTGCACCAGGAAGGGGAGAGTACATGATAGCAGAATTTCCTGGACGTATCGCCACAACGTCAGGGTTCCTTCATTCATCACCAGTAATGTGCGGTAATAGTAGGAAATGGCACCCCACACAATGACACCTCTCGTTGTGACGGTGTGTCACTCTACAATGAAGCGTGGACCCCGGCCAGGACGTTTCCAGACTCGAATTCGGTGGTCGTCTATATCCAGACAGAATCGTGATTCAACGCTGATCACCACTCGTCACTAATCGGCAAGCTGCCATGCTGCCCGTTCCCGACATAAGGTCACGCGTGCTCGGTTATGCTCAGGTCGTAAGGGTAGACGTCGTAAGGGACGTCGTGTTGACAGATCCCGCTCTGCTAGCCGCCTGGATATGGCACTGGTGGACACAGGCGTATCCCCAGCTGCCGTGACATGTCCTTGGATGGCGTGCAGCGACGCCCGTGGAGTGCTTACAGCTTGTCGCGCAATGAAACAATTCTCTCTGCTGGTGGTCCGTCGGTGACGACTCGAGCATTCTCGACGGGTGCGTGTACCCTCTTGCTCCCTTTGCATACAACACCAACTCACAGTTTAGGCAGAACGGTTAAAGTGACGAGCAATGTGCAAAAATGTCCAACCTGCTCTAGGAGGCCGATGATGCGGTCTCTCTCAAACTCACCCAGCTGGACAAAGACTTGTCGAATGCGCCGTCGGTGCATTCTGCGTGTTCACTGATATTGGCTTTGTAGCTCACATTGCTACTAAGACCTTATTCAGTGTCTTGCAGCCATTAATGAGGGCGGGACATGTATGCCCCTTAGTGGCACATCCGCGTAAGCAAACAGTGTTAAACCCAAATGGGACATATGTCGGTCTACGACGATACTGTGAAGCAACCTCTGTTGTACTCGCGTGATTCGTTCATGGTAATTGATTTTTTTTGCAAATGAATGTATGTAGTATCAGATAAAACTTAGTATTCTAAAAAATAGCTATACACGACAAATGTGAAAGGGTCAATAAAGTAATTTTAACTTTACAACATTTGGATGTATTTACTGAACCAGGGCTGTCAGCATGACACCGCATTAAATAAAAAAAGAAAAGTTAGGAAATGTGAGGTCACCACGACTCTACACTGAAATAAAAAATATAAGTTAGTGAATTGTGAGCAATATAAGCAACAATACAGTTCCTTTCAAGAAACATCAATTCTGAACTGTAATACAATTTCAAATAGATTATTTATATTTGTATTGACAACTCTGACTTATAATATTTTGTGTAACGTACGCTCTACTGTCGTCCTTTATCATCTCTCAAGAAGGCGGATGTTGTAATATTTTGATATCTAACTCGTGTTAAAATTGTACCAAATTTTAGGTAAAGAAAAAAATAGGAGCATGTATTTAAAAATATTTATATACAAAAAATAGTAAGTGTTTTTGTGAGCAATAAACTACGAATTGCTGCAGATCAGTTAGTAAGTCCAGGACAATTTCGCGGGTTGAACAACTTGAAGGCTATACTCCACAGTACTATTCATTCTCGAGTTTCAGCTGCTTTCCATTGGCTACTGCTCCAGTGAGCGAACGTGTTAAGGTGGTGGTAGTATGGTATTCGGTCCTTCTTTCCTCGCAAGTCTCTTATTGACTCACGAGTAGTCCAGGACGTGTCTAAAACACGACGATGCAATAGAAAAAGGAGCTGATGTTGCGTGGTACATAAATTAGCACCAAATACGTTACTTGACGTCGACAAGCTTTTGCGAACCAACATTGGAAAACTAAGGAAGGGCAGCTCTAGATTAAGGTGTTTTCCAGTTATGCGAGTAAATGTTTCGCCATATTGATGCATTCATGTTGCATAATTGTTTGTACCGCAGTTACATGAACATATATATGACACAAGAAATACCTTGACAGAAACACGTCGCTTTGATAAAATATTTCTTTAGAAAGTTAGATTTCTCTTTTATTTATTTGCTTTTATGTATTTGTGGAATACGACTACAGCGCTGATTTATGTCCAACGCAATATGAAGTGTATACATGTTTGAAGACTATCTTTTTCTGAAATTTATTCACGATGTTTTCCAGGCCCTACCAATTAGACGTTTCAGAAACAGCCACACGGAGGCTGAAAGACTCGTTCGAGAATATCCGTGACACGCCAGTGTCGAAGAACAGCTTACGTGCTGCCACATCGAGAAAACAGCAGTGAAACAGCCGTTTGTAACACGGACTCTTGCCGCACTGGCCAGCAACATGTTGGTACGTCGTTCTCCAGTCAGCGATTGGTAGCATACTCGCCAGCCGGCAGCCCAGCCATTAGTGAACCTTTCGCAAAACGCTGTAGCCAGTCAGGCACAAGGCCCGTTCCCAGAGAAAAGAGTACTCCCACATCAGAGGAACCGCCGCGCCATTACGTGTGTGTGTAGTTATCTATAGGCTGTTCACGGTAAAGTGAACACTATTGAGGCCCTAGTTACTTTTTCATTTCAGCCATTTTGTATCCTTTAACCACCTTTTTAACTAAAAATATTTACATGTAAGTGATAAACACTGTGTGTATATTCCACTGTACTCGGAATTTAACGTCTTAGGTTAAAATAAAATATACACTCAAGAGCCAAAAAAACTGGTAAACCTGCCTAATATCGTGTAGGGCCCCCCGAGCACACATAAGTGCCACAAGACGACGTGGCATGGACTCGACTAATGTCTGAAGGTATGCAGGAGGCAATTCACACCATGAATCCTGCAAGGCAGTCCAAAAATCCAATCTGTACCAATTTTAGAAAGGGTTGCACGTCTGTCACGTTTAATGATTCTCGTCAGTCGTCGTTTGTCACGTTCTTTCGCGATCTTTTTCCGGCCGCAGCGATGTCGAAGATGTGATGTTTTACCGGATTACTGATAGTCACGGTACACTCGTAAAATGGTCGTACGCGAACATCCCAATGTTATCGCTACCTCCGAGATGCTATGTCCCATCTCTCGTGCGCCGACTATAACACAACGTTCAAACTCACTTAAATCTTGATAACCTGCCATTGTAGCAGCAGTAACCGATCTAGCTGCCGACCGCATCGCGTTACACTGATTTGATTTGATTTGATTTAATATTTGTTTTATTTACAATCTGACACTGTACAGAGATAAATACATGAACTGATTAGTTCCATACCTCTGCTATTTGCATACGCACGCCTATACCAGTTTTTTTTTTTAGCTCTTCAGTTTATTATTTGACTATGATTCCAAATGAGAGGGTTTTTGAAAATGGCTTATTTTACAGTAAATAGCCTATACTGTGCGGTACCGCAGTGGGCAAGCGAACAGGATGTTTTCGGCTGAAGATCCGGTTCCCTCCAGCAGCTACTGGGCTCCGCGCATGTGTCACGCCCCTCCTCGTTAGCCGCGGCGTACAGTCCCGCTTGTGAGCTGCGTGAAAGCCCTCTCGGCCTCCCGAGTGTTACGACTGGCGATGAGCGCGCACTCCACCTCGATGACGGCTGTTTCGGGAAACAACTCCGCGGAACAAGGGGAGCGCCTCCTCAGCTTCTCAGCGTGACCCCGGCCTGCCAGCATCTCGCGTTACGTCCTCGTCAACGAGAAGTGCTGGGTGGAACCGCATGGTGAAGAGGAAAGAGATGTGAGTGGAAGGAGTGAAGAGATGTACCACGACCTCTCGCTACACTGGCATATGAGTATCTTCAATTATGTTCCTTAAGGCTCACCCCTTTTGTAAAAATTCTTCGTTTTCGCGTCATGATTTCGGATTCATAGTAATTACTGACAATGAACCATTATAGAAAATTTATATTTTACGTGTTGTTTAATATTTTTTGTGTGTAATTAGTCGAGAAAATATTTATATTTTATTAATAAGTTCTCAACTTTTTACAAGTAGATAGCACACAGTTAAAATTACGCACAAAAATAATAAACAACTCGTTAAATATAAATTTGATATAATCGTACATCGTAGGTAATCACTATGAATCCGAAATTATGACGCGAAAACGAAGAATTTCTGCAAAAGGGGTGAAACCGAGCCTTAATATACCCTGTGTAACAACGCATTTTATAGAAAATAATTCGTGGATAGGAACACTATCACTCTAGCTAGTTTACCCTTTCATGATTGGCTGATCAAGATTTTGACTCGGCTAAGTTCTTTGCAGACCAGTTATAATTATTCTCCTTCAGGGTATCGGGATCCTCATAGGCCCAATGATGTCATGGAATAGTAACTTCATAAAGGAAACAGTAAACTTTTTCCCTAAGTAGACCATCGTTTCTATTCATAATTTTGTATTTCTGCAAAACATTGTTCAACTTGTATGTGCTGCATGTAATGACATCAGCATGTCTTTACAATAGTGAAGCAATCTACGCATGCAAAAAAAGCCATCCATGTCGTTGCTTTCTTGAAATAGTGTGCGTTTATTACACATGAATAAGTATTAAGGTATGTGCATGTGTGGTATTCATCCCATATGTGAAGTGTGGTAAGTAACGGGACTGGGCACCCTTGAGACTGTACACTTGGTGGGGTGTGCAGGGAACGTAGGGTGTGTGTCCTTGATACTCAGAGAGCAAATAACACTCGATCTGTCTTTATATTTGTTTAATTTTTCTCTGGGCTCTGGTGAAAGAGAAAGACTTTAGGTAATCTTGTAAGCGAAAAATCATGATTCTCGAATTTTTTATTTTCAATTCAAACTCGGAAGTTTATTCAGTTAGTTCGATGCACCTACCTAATTTACCTATATTTTTGTATTATAAAATAATTGCTAAAAATCGAACTTACGATTAACAACTTACAAAACCTTTATAGCGCAAAGTTGTCTATATTGGGCCAGTTTCCAAAGTTCTGTTTTTGATGTACTTATAAATACATTTACGCATAATTACAAATGTGCATTGTGAGCAGTGTGCATTTTGGTAACATAATATGACACCAGAGTTGTAAAACTATACATACAAGTACAGGAACTGGTTGCTTAAATTGGATCGCCGATCTCCAAAATCGGACAACTTAGACGACGAGATACCTGAAGTATTTAGGAGATTCTACAGTGTACTAAATTATTTTTTAATATCACACTCTCTACAGAAATACTTTTTCACATCCTTATTGACACCTGCGCATTTAGAATGCACCCAAGACCTACACTTCATGCACTGTATCATATATTCAATGCTTTCCTCTTCGCACAAACTTCAGAACCATCTAATTTCATCTTCAATTGTTTTTTCCTTCACTCCTTATACACGTTTAGAAGCACCCACTCGATTCAATGGACGCACATATTTCCGTTGTTTCCGTTGATGAGGCTCTTCTTGTACGGGCTGGATGTTAGTTCAGTTGCAGCTCCTGCTCTTCTTCTCTTCAGTTTCCTAGTTTGGACAAATGGATCAGGCGATATTTACCCCGGTGTAACTTTCAACACCACTCTTTTCTCTGGGTTCGTGTTGTTTGGGGCGAGTGCAATTGCATTTGCTACGGGAGTAATGATCTCTGTAGACTAATAAGTGGCTGGATCATTTTCTGCCTCAATGCTTTGATTTAAAATATCAGAAGCAGGAAAATGTTGGTCAGTGAAAACTGTACGGTCGACCGGCCATACTACCAATTTCTTAAAACCATTAGCAGCTGTTGAAATGACAACAACTCGTTCAAATGCTTCTCCCAACAGCACGGCAACTTGAAGCATGGTGGCAGTGAGCCCAGGATGTGTTCTCAACCACTTCTGCACAACTTTATCATAGTATGTCTTAGTGATTTGAAGAATGCTACATCAAGTGGTTACATTCGATGCGTAGTATCCAAGGAAGTTACAAAAGAATAACATCATTGTCTCGAGCGAGTTATTGCCATGCGTACTATGTCCATCGAGCAGAAGTAACACTTTGTTGTTTCTGGTTGGGTGGGCAGTCTTGAAGTGCCTTAGCCACTTATAGAGAAGTTCAGAGTTAATGTATCCTGAATCATATATATCAATAAGACTTCCCGGTGGTGCCCCTATACCTCTTTGGTTTGTTATCCTCAGTCTTTTGGAAATTAACATTGGTGGAATGCAGTGTCCGGCAGCACTGACACAACAAACCATTGTAGTGTTGACTCCTCGCTCTCCACTTGAAAGTGCGCCAATCTGTTTTCTTCCTTTATGTTCTAAAGTTTTTTGTGAACATTTTCTGTACTGTGGAGAATCCACTCTCATCTACGTTATAAATTCTTGTAGCATCCAAGTCATTAGCATCGCAAATTCGTTCCAAAATGTCAAAAAGGCATCTACACACTCTCTACAGAAACCATTCGCTCGTTCTATCGATATAGATTCTGGCTGCCGTAACGAAAATTCCAGATGCCGTTTCATGAAGACATAGAACCACTTCTTACTTGCCATTTTCGTCGTATTGTTGAAGTTGTGTTGTATGCTGTTTCTTTCTGCAAGATCATAAGCAAGTTTCCTAATATATGTGATAGTTAATCCAATCATCATGTTTTAAAATTTCAAAGTATGTTGTGCAAGTTGGTTCTCTATTTCTTCTGAGAAAACAATTTAACCTTCCTAGCTGCTTTATTTTTCCATTTGAAAATTAATTTAAGTTTTCTGCATGTCATTTTAGAGAAGCCTTAGGAACATTGTACATCCGAGCACATTTATTCAAACCATGATCACCATTTAGATGTGCATAAACTGCTATGCTCAGCTCATCTGAACTCCATTTTGCGTATTTTCCACTTGAAGTAACCCTGAGACAAAGAAATGCCCCTATGTAATAAGTTATACCCATTTTACACAATATTCCGACTTACAATAATGAAAACTGACTGAAATATAAATCAGATGTATATATAAACAGCCAGGCCTATTTTTAGTAATAAACTGCCCCTGAACTCCTCCTTGACACCAATTAGGCTTGAAAATAAAAACTACGATTAAGAAAAAGCATAACTGCACAACGAGTTTCCTTGATTAGACCAATCAAATTTAGGCAACTAGAGGTGGTTCAAATTTGGAAACTCCGCCATGTATAAAGGTTGGTTCGCAGAACACAAACTGTAGAAACAATCTTCATTTGTTGCATATTTAAAGGAAACGTGAATGTATGCTCTTTATATATATATATATATATATGACTTACCTGAAATAGTAGTTTTCGCTTACAGCCACATTCAAAATATAACATTAAAGCTACCAAAAACACGTTTCTGACCACACGTCACATACAACTTCCATTTCAATGCTCACAATGGGACGGCGGCGTTGCTTGAGTTACTGGTTTAGTGGTTCACAGTTCTGCCTGCAGAAGCCACCTTCTTTCCACAAGCTCGCGAGATACAGCTGTGGTCCAATTTAGGCGCCGGTCCAACATAGGCGACTTTCCCCTAAGTTGACCTTTTTAATGCAAGCAACTTTTTTCCATATTGCTTATTCATCGATCATCTAAGAAATGTTTGAGAATATTATGACGAATTGCACTGATGGCTAACTTAATCGACAAATCAGTACGGCCTGTTTTCACAAGAAGTTTTCAATAATAATCAACTATAGTAGGAATGAGGCCTGGTCTCTTCCATCAGCATTTCGGCGAAGCTCACTTGACATCCTGGTCTGTGCGTCAGAAAGCAGCAGAATAAGTATAATGGGATGAAGCGTGACGAAGTAGTGATGAAGTTCCCCGATAGCCTCTCATACTTTGTCCAGGAGAAGGCATCAATACGTTTGTGTATAAACTGCGCGTGACTAAATATATCGTCATTAAGCAAGAATAGGGATTGGAGCAAATTTATTTAACATTGTAAGATGTAATATGGAGTTACTTTATATAAAATGCAGTAGGCCACACGAAATGGCTTTGTTATGTAGAACCCGAATATTGTTCTGTGGGGTTTTCCATTAGTCTTCTTCCAAGTGCTGATGGAGTACTTCAAGCAATTGCGCAGGTCGCGGGTGTTGGAGGAGACGGCATTCCAGCTAGTTCCATACATACTCAATTGGCGATGATTCTGGTGACCTCGCAAGCCAAGGTATAGTGTTCGTACCTCGTAGACCATATTACGAGATGAGTTTGTATATGTATATGCATCCTTTTCCTGCACAATTCCGTCAAGTGTCCGCCCTTCAAATGGTAGAAAAAAGCATGCAGTGCCACTATTGGTCCAAAAAACGGGATCACCTACTATAGAATTTGTTTTAAAGGAGGACATACCAGGATGCTATAAAGAATCAAGGCCTAAACTTGTACTTCAATGCGACATAACACCACACAGGATATAATAAAAAGATAACCTTTTATTTTTATCATCTACTGAAGGGAGGAGGAGACTTAAAATTTGAGATTGTTATGTATACCTTTTATTTAATTTCGGACTGTTAAAAAGCAATTTCACGTTACAGTAGGAACCTGGTTTCTTTGGCATTGATAAACACCGCACGGTGATACCAGCAAAGTAACATAAAACCCTGAACACCCGAAATAAACAAGTCAATTTACGTGCATTGTTTAACTCTGGGCAAATGACCCTTTCCAATTTTAAACATATTGATAGCTATACTAAAAATAGCGTTGCAATATTTGCACACTATTATAAAATAGTGAACAAGTGAACAAGGTGGGAGGGTATCAACATTTCGACAATTATTTATTTGTATTTGTTTTGGTAAATATGATTGCTTAATACTAATATTTTGGAAGCCCCAGTCTCTACTAAAATAATTAATGTTCATGTTTTCATAATTTCTCACGTTCATGCACTTATTAATTTTTTATTCTGCTCAGCCATACAATTTTTTTAATTGTATTAATATTTTTCGGGCCGCGGTGGTATAGCGGTTGACTACTCACCTCCCACCTAGGCGAACCGGGTTAGATTCCCACCGGGGTCGCTGCCAGATTTTTGCATGTGGGAATCGTACTGGATGATGCCGCTGGCTGGTGGGTTTTATCGGGAATCTCTTGTATCCCCCGCCCTTGCATTCCGGCGATGCTCCATACTCACCTCACGTCACCCTCATCGGCTCCCAAAACCTCGATGTTAAGAGCCGCCGAAATCTCTCCACTCCACTCCACCCTAGTATATTAATAAGCCCAAGAGTGAGTGAAGTGAGTGAAGAGTTTTGGTCGGCTCTTAACACCGAGGTCTGGAGAGACGATCAGGGTGAAGCGAGGTGAGTATGGAGCATTGCCAGAATGCAAGGGTGGGGATTACGGGAAATCGCCGAGAAAGCCCGTCGACCAGCTGCATCGTTCGGCACGATTCTTACATGCGAAAATTCGAGAATGACCCCGCCGGGAATCGAACCCGGTCCGCCTTGGTGGGAGGCGAGTAGTCTAACCACACCACCGTGGCGCCAATAGCCCAATAGAAAGCCAGTTTTCGGTGATTTTAACGTAAGTTTAATAGCTGGGGGAGAGATTTTCTCTAAGTAACTATCCGTCTTATGTGAACCCCGGGACACTCTAAATGAACGTCATGAGAAGCAGTTCCGCGTAATTCTTGCTGATCATTGTCACTTAATTCTTAGCATGACTGCCCGTCACAAAAGTAGGAGAGGTGTTGAAAGGTTCCTCAATACCCCAAACACCAGTTTATCTGATTAAGGTGATTTTTAAAAATATGACGCTGCCGACTCCACTTCAGTACCACACATGGAAATGCAATGCTTGAAGATGTTTCAAGAGGGCTTGTGTGCAAGAATTTCTGGACCTGCATATAAAAATTTGTGCTTCCGTCATTGGAGAACTAATTTCGCAATTTAAATTTTGGTGCAGATAAATTAAATTTTATGAAACAAATCTTTTGAGAACTAGCCAGTGGTCCTATTCACATAGACTTAAATGCATGCTTACTAGTCCTGGTGCAATAATTTTAATGAACTGCATGGCCTACTACAAGCTGTTCCCTGTAAAGTGAGCACTTTTGAGGCCCTATTTACTTTTTTATTTCAGCCATGTATCATTCTTTAACTACTTTTTTTAATAGATATTGCACTGTATGTAATAAACACAGTGTGTAGATTCCACATAACTCTAAACTTAACGTCTAGGGCTAAAATATAATTAATTTATTTGCTATTATTACAAATGAGAGGGCTTTCAGAAGTGCTCACTTTACCGTGAATACCCTATAATGATTTATCCAAGCAAGACAAAATAAAGTTTCAGAAATTTTTTATGTAATTTGCTTCTTTGCATATTTTCTGTAAGAGAGGTGGTTAGTTTAATAACTTAAGAAATTTTTTTCTGTTTTATCGACAGCACAATTAATTTTTCTTTTAAAAAGCTTTATTAATTTAAATTCTAATTTAATCCCGACTTTAATGCCATTTCATTACAATTTCTAATTGTATTTTACTCGTTCACACTGTAATTAAAAACATTTTATTTTCAGTAACGTTGAGTATTTTATAGATATTTGAGTAGTTTTAGCATTTCCTCAAGTGCTATTCATACAAATAGTATGAACGTTTCCGCAATTTTTATTCTTGTGTAAGTGAATTGGACGTGTTATTTTGTCATTTTATCTACTGCATGTCCCAATATTACAGCACACTAAAATTGAAATTAAATACTATTGCACTAACATATGCACACAAAATATTTACAGATAGTAATTATTTAATTTTATCACAGGTTGGTTAGTGAAAAGTCTTTCTCATTCGATGGTTTTAGTATTGCCGGCGTTTTAAATAAGCCTCTTGGGTCAGTCAACGCAAAGCGGAAGTAATGTAGCATTAGTCAAAACGTTCTTACGCATTTCACTCATTTCTGCCGTGGCCCAAACACAATAAAACTCTACCCACAATAAATTTATTTACACGCATTTTCTCTATCTAAAATAATGCATTTTCAATAAAAAATTATGAAACTTAATGTAAGTACCCACCAAAGTACCAGCGGTGTGTGACAACCAACTTCCTCTACATCACGCGTTTCGGTAACGCAGCGCAGACATCGTTAATATAATTTGAAAACCTCCTTAGTTACTTCTTATGGACAACAGATCGTTCATTTTAACCACTAAGTGGTTCGATTTTTTGCCTGCCAGTGTATTTCTCTATATGTGTTCCATAACGATGAGCTAGAAACAAATTTCTTATCTTTTCTGAATGATTGGAAATAAAACGTTCTTGTATGTAATTTTTTCACATATTTTCTTTCATTTATTGCACCGTTGTCATTTTTATGGCCTAACTTCAACTAAAGCGTTCAGCTCCTCTGATAATTATATAGCAGAAAAATATCATTACTTCCTGGGCTGATTATAAATAATATTTAATTAACGGCAAGGATTTGCCTGTTTTTTAAAACATTTATTGAATTTTTTTTTTGTTTATAGTGGACCTTTTGAAGGATAGAGGGAAAGTGGCGGTGATACGGAGAATTTTTTAATTGAGTAAACTCATCATTTTGTAAGTATAGTTAGATACAAAATGTCGAAACACCTCATCATTTGCGTGTAGGAAGCCGGGTCACGTGACCAACCTGCCGCAAGCACGGGCCGAGGCAGGCGTGACAGCGAGCTCAGAAGAGCCGTGTCATTCCCGGCACGCTCTGCCTGTCTATCTGAGCCGCGAACACAAAGGACGCAGGAGTGCAGAGCAGCGGACTTCAGATGGTCGTCCGTGTCCTGCCTGCCCGATACATCCTTCCATCTTTCATTTCTCACGCCCAACAAAGGGAGGCCTTCGAAAACCTTACTCTGCGAGTAAACTTTACTCTTTGGACGTCCCAAAACACAAAACACTCCGAGTAAACGTTCCACTCGTTCTTGACGGTGTCCCAAAAGTGCAGAGCAAATACTCTGAGCATATGTCGGAGAGAAAAATTTTTACACCCACTATTTCGGCGAGTAACGAAGGAGGAATTGGAAAATGATTGGAGGTCATTTAAATTAAGCAAACTGAAATAAAGCGTGCACACTGTGATTGCAGACACAGATGGAAAATTGCACATGGGTGATAAAATTGGTATTTTTTATTTAAAAGCTAATTTTTACATACTGTTGAATTTTCGGGAATATTTTTTATGGCTAGGTTATGGTAAATACATCTTTATGCTATATACTTAATTTTAATTATTGACGTTTGAGTTACAGTAATGTGATACTATAGGTGTTTAGATAACATGCTCGATACGCACTTTTTAAAGAATAATAATCGATGCGCGAACTAACCATGACGCTATCTTGAAGTCCACTGAGTCTTCATTTTTGTGGAGATGGGGATTATTTGCGTAGGTGTCCCTACGCGAAATGATGAAAATATGTCCAAACATTTTTACACCCAGTTTTATTTGACTACCAAGTAACATTTCGCCGAGATAGAATGATGTCTCTTGTACATAAGTCATAGAACACTAAAATAGAGATCACTATGTACAGCACTTAAACACACACAGAACATCAGTGCACTGAGAGACGGTACAGTTTGCGTATGTATTGGCCGACTTAACTGCCCCTTTCGCGTACACACTTCTGCCACTCTGGCAACTCTATCCTTCCCCAGACGTACTCTGGTTACTCTGGCTAAACACCAGCCCATTCACAAGCGGCCTAGCATCAAGAAGTGTCCAGGCGTAAATGGAACATCACGTGGGTCAGACAACATTAGAGTGACCTTGAATTCAGGACAGCCTCAGCTCGAATATACAGTGTCATTAGTTCTTCTAAGAGCAGGATCTGGCTGCCAATAACTCGCCTGACGTAGTACTTTTCTGACTTTACTGTTGCTTGTCACATCCTTCCCTGATAAGGATTTGTAAGAGGGAAAAAAATTAAAGATGATTAAGTGGGATACAGCAAAGTTCTCCAAAAGTAGAACTTTCAAGAGCTGTCTGAAAGAGCTATATAGTTGCCTTGAAGGACCTTTAAAGTTCGTCCCTCAATCAGAACAGAGATCGGTACACAAACCTCTGCGAGTGCCAAAACGAGTAAGGGCGGCGATGAAACTACCATTAGTACCATGGTAGTACCACGGCATAGCTTGTTGCGCCGTATGGTGATGGGTCCTGCATAATCAACCCCACTCCTCTCAAAGACCCCAGCAGGAGTGGCATGCTGTGAAGGCAGGTTTCTCATCAGTGGAAGAGTTTTCACTGGTCAACAACGGAGAAAATGCACACATAAAGAATCTGGACCAGACCAATGAAAGAGGTAAACATTCAGCGACAAATTAGACTAAAGAAATTGAGGTGCATCGTGCAGGTACTTTATGTGGTAGTGGTCTGCCAAAGTTCTACCTGGTTCATAATGTCTTGGTATTATCATGGGATGTTTACAGGAAAATGTAATGTTGGCATTTGACAACGACCGCCCGCCCTGAGCACACCATGATCCATAAATAGAGCCAAGCATTGTAAACGTGTTGAACAAGATTTCCCTCCCTTGAGTCGCGCTAAGTCATCTCTAAAACGTACGTGCTGAATGGCATTTGCACACAAGAGTAAGAGCTTGCTCCAGTTCCACTAAGGTGAGAGCTCTGTTCCTACAGGTCTGTTTTCGAATGTGTTTGATGAAGTGCATTATGCATGCCATGAAACGAACAGGTTTGGATCATGATGAAATTTTTTGCAAGACAGGCTTCTGGATTTTCATATTAATTTAGCAGAACAATGTGTGTTTATTTTAGCTCTAGAATACTGTCTGTGGATTGATTTAGATCATGCACCGTCCACTGGTCAGATGGGTTAACTAACCACTGAAATCCATGCCACCAAAGGTCCCACGAAAAAAATATTATGTGTAAGCATGTCCGGAGTGGCAAAATCGGATGGACTGTCCTTGGAATTTACATGTTTCCAAAATTGGGGAGGAAACAGGCCCAGAAGTTGAGAAACATACTTGCAACAAACGTTTTCAACAAGTAACACTCTAGTTGAATAAAAGCATGATCGGCAGTCGCATTCAAGTACTGGGTCAGAAAAATATGGCAGAAGTGAATTAATTTTGCAAACAGGTGGGCATTGCATGCTGATTCCTAATGGCTTGGCATAAATTTGCAATGTTTAAAATCATTACTAGGAAGTCACTTTAAGCTGCCTGCACATTATGAAGATCGTAATTGTAAAAACTAACCTCCGCCACAATATCAGTAACACTGTCTTCAGTATCATCATACTTGGGTAGTTGAGTAAAATAACAAAATAAATTGTTTCCTTTCTTGTTGCACATGTTATTATGGGTTTCTCAGCCCGACAACACAACTTAAAAACAATACTTAATTGTATAAAATTACGAAGTTTGTAGAGCTTTAAGGTTTTAAAAAGTGAGAAGTCCATGCCATCACCACACACTAGAAACTAAGACTGATCTAATGAAGTGACAAAGCTGGTCTTCCATGCACCCCATCTAGCAAGCTCTACTATTAGTTGTGGAGGGGTGGGTCAATCTGCCTTGTGTTTTGCTTAGCAAAAGGGACTAAATGCAGCAAAACGAGAAGACACAGATTTTCCAGGAAGTGACCACCAGTGCCCTTGAGCACAAATGACCCTCGACTTCATAAACGAAACATAGGAGCCATATAAAAAATACGTGACTTAACAATACTGTATTTCCCGATATGCAAACAATTAAAAGCATTTAAATTTTTCGCTGTCTTTAGTAAACATTATGTAATAATAAACAATTTTACTTGGTTTTTATTTGTTACATTTCTGGCCGGAAAGGGGATGGCATGTAAAAGCGAATAATAATAAATGCACCTTAGGAAAGCGTAACGCCCACCGAGTCTTGGGCCAACAAGCATGACAAGGAATGGGGCCCACAATGGAGCATTGCGGAATGCGATGGGAGAAACGACAGAAAAATCTGCCAATCACCAACAACATCTGGCACTTGTCTCATGTGCAAAAGTTAAAGAATGGTTATGCATATGACGCAAAAATCGATGAAGTGCTACGGACGATACCGGCCGGCGAATGTAAAGCTATATCGCCTTTATGCACAAAGTTCTGAACTCGCATGCAGTGTTCCCATCGTACTGTTGGAACAGCAGTCTGAAAAAGCTTTTTCCACCAATGCAGGAAGGCATTAAAATAATGTTTCACAACTAGTCAGAAGTCTGTCTTCTTTTCTTGGATATCCATTTTTTCCAACATTCATGGAACAATACATGTTGGTTGCCCTTACCTCTAAGTAATCTATTAGTTTCTGTAACCTTATGCGTGTTTTTGAACTTGGTGCTCAGTCCTACATTCAATTTCCGTATCAAAAGAGTTATTAATACTGAAGTTTCTCAGTTATGTTGTAGCCTAAAGCATCCAATGCCCAAGTATTCTCATTAAAGGTTTTAAGAAAATGCCTAATTGATATGTGATTTACAGAGTGGACGGGATAAATATCAAGGATCCTGTTTACATATTTACATAGTGCAGTGAGTTTTCTACGATTCTGGTAATGGGATGTCAGCAGTTCCCAAGCTACGTGGTAGTTTTCAACTGTAACTAGGAGATTTTTTTTTAAAGATTGAACGTTTCTCCTTTGAGATATCCTAATAAGTACCGGAATAATTTCCACATCTGCTAAAGACTTATTTCCATGAACTGTGGTCTGTTACAATTGCGAAAACATCGGTCGTTCCTCCCATTGACCTTCAAAAGAAGAAAATTAATCATTGAAAGCTTTACACGCGAAGATGGGGTGGTGGTAACAGCAGCAGCTGGAAGTGCGTGCACAAGGTGCCTGGAGAGAAATTCCGTTTGTAGCGCATTGACTGTCAGATACTATGGTGAAGAAACTATCATGGTGGTGAGAATATTCTCATCAAATTCATCAGGAAGCAGGTCTAATTGAAGAAACTCGTTACACAGACATATGACTATCCAATCAACCGCCTCAAAATGTTCATTAAAAGCAAGTAGCTAATGAACAATTCCTAGAGTGATAATACTCTGCAGTACAGTGTTTGTACTCTTTCATTTATTTGTTTTAATTTCTTTTCCTGCAGGTTCAATTTCAGTAAAAACTCAGTGAGGAAAAAAAATTACATATTAACTAGGAAAATCAGTTTGAGATATACAGCAAGCAATAACCGCAATGTAGAGTAATAATAAATCTGAAAAAAATAGGTAATGTTTGGTTTTTTTCCCTGGCAAACAAAATATTTTTTTAAAACTGCTAATGACACATGAAGGCGGGAATAAACACAACAACAAACGAGACAAAATATGCAATTACTCACCCACATAGCCACTATAAAACAGCACGAGATTGACGCTATTCCCCACCTGTGGATTATAGGATCTCAGTTAATATTAAATGGCACAGACTATAAGGTGCCTTAAAGGTTGAGGATATATCAAACAATGACTTCATCATGTCTTGGTTTTAAACAGGTTTATTTGACGAGAATTCATACACACATTCCCGGCACTTTTGTGTGAAGTACACAATCTTTCTCGGCACCTTTTGCCGAGAATTAACTCATATGTTATTGACCCTGCGAGTTCTTGGCCCGAAGGGCTGATTATAGTGTTCTGGTTAACATTTCCGACGCAGTGGGGGCATTAGGTGACAGCACAGGTCCCTGAGTGACGCCGCTGTTACTTCTTGTTGCTTGGTAGTTGTTCCGGCAGTCGTTGAGATCTGGTGAGTTAGGTTACGCTGTTACAGTCCCAATCGACTGGCTGTTGTTGGTGTGCTGCACTCAGTTGGCTTCCTCTCGACATGGCGCTCCTCATTAAAGGTCACCACTCGACTCTCGTTCGCGACATAGGGTTGTAATTGACTGATTACCTCCCTACCACGTCCTGGTGAGGGACCCTTGGAGGGCCCCCACCCCGTCTCTAGGCACAGGGTTGCACTGGACTACTCCCACTCGCTGAATGTGGTGCTCCTCGTTGAAGTTCACCACTCGACTCCACCTTCTCGGTGCGGGATTGTAACTGACTCTACTGACATCCGCGCTCCAGCTCCCAATGCCTAACGTCATACGCCTCCCGGTTTGGCGGTACGACTGTTCCGGCTGAACTGACTCTGGTCCAGCGCCTTGCGGCACAGAAGATTACTGGTTGTTTGTCCCGATATGGCTGACCCCTTAACACTCTCTCTGGTTGTCTCTGCCGGGGCCCGAACCCCGGGGCCTCTCAGCATCCCGACGGACTTTCTCTCTCGGCGCACGCTTCTAACTGACCGGGTCGATTGCTCTCATGTAACTGATGATGTAACTGATCGACTGACTGATGCGACTGACTCACTTGGTCGGGGTCCGATCTCCCCGGCCTCGGTTAACTGCTGCACGGACTTCCTCTCTCGGCGCGCGATTCTGACTGATCTGGTTCCACGAACTGACTGACTTGACTGACTCCCTAGATTTCTATATGTGCATCCCTTGTTAGGGGAAGGGGAGGAAGGAAGACTTTGAACAATGAACACTTCATCCACGCATTGGCCTCTTTTTGGTGGTGGGGGCAGTTGGGTGGTGTGGACCAGTTGCCCCTGCCACATGCTGTCAGCTTATTCTCGGTGCATATCACCCTTCAGCACGTATTCTAATTTCTCTCATAGGCGGAAATCGCCATCATATCTCATCATTTCTTAGGTGTGTACAAGTTTCACGCGGTTTGCTAGGGGGTGGAGGAGAGGCCCGTGGGCGGAAAGTGCTACCCCACCTCGGCTTGACCTCGGCACGCGTTAATGGGTAACACGTGTCATCCAGGATGCCCTGCACTGGTTTAAGCTGGCGGGGGCGGGTGAGGGTTGTGACAGCGCCGCTTCTAATGCATACTTCCAATATGCATTACGCATCAAGATCACAATAACAAACGCCACACATATTAAAAGTAACAATTTTTTAAGTGGTTTAAACAATAAAGAGTAGAGATAGCGGGGAATTTCTTCATTTCTTTCGAGGATGGATGAGACTTGGGCGCATTCTACACTAGCATCTGCAGTTTCGTCATGTGCATGGTATTACCTTTACTGCACAGTACACGCCAAACGAGAACATACACGTCAATTAATTATTCTGAGTTCACACGAGGTGCTGACATCCAGCCTGGAGGATCAAAGATGTTTAGAGAACATGCCCGACACATGCTTTTAAAGAATAATAATCGATGAGCAGATATGCATGAACTTACAGCGATGCCATATTGAAGTCCACTGAATCGTCTTCTTTGTGGAGATGGAGACTACATGTGTGGGTATCCCTCCACGAAATGATGAAGACAGGTTCGATCATACTTACACACAGTTTTCTTTGAAGAACACACAATAATAGGTATCAACAATTGGCGTAGGATTCTTATGTGGGAAACACGTTGGACGCTGCTGTGGTGTGTGGAATTTTTCTCTGAGCAATCCCGCTAGAGCAGACTGTTCCACATAGCAGTAGCCTCTTCTAACCTATGACAATCCTCCAATAGCGATCCTTCTTAAATTAAAGCTCAGAGGAGAAACTGCTCGTGCGAACCCAGTTGTAAATCAACAGATAATCTTCACAGTAGAGGGTCTATCAGAATCAAAAACAGCTTCGCTATTACTAGTGGAAGGCCTGGCTAAATAGTTCATTATTGGTACTGATATCATTACCAACAAGGGTACAATCCTAAATTTGGAAGATGGCTAACTACTTCACCTGATAACACGTGAAATGCTTTTATATCAGGGAAATAAATGAAACATCATAAAAAGGGAACATTGTGCTGGTTTACATGCACTTTATAATCCTCTGCAGACGCGAACTTCAATTGTTTTCTTGGCTGAGGCACCCGTGTGTTCAGTTACATTTTTAATCATATAGAGCAGGATTCTATTATTGTTCTTTTTCATGTATGTTATTGCCTCTAAGAATCCTCCTGAGCTTGTTAAGTAAACCTGGGCGAATTTCAGACTAAGCAAAACCTAACTCGTATTTGAAATTTAACCTGTCCTTAAATGATTTCATGAATTCTTCTGATGCCTAACTGCGACACATTTCGAATGTCATCGTTAACATTGACGTGAACTGTGTCGACAAGGATGCATGTGTTAAAAAAAGTCCTACATTAGATTTTGATGTAGCATTATATGAAGTTATGTAATGTTTTCGATATTACATTGTCTGATACAAGCAGGGACGAATCCGTACCAGGTATTGAGAGAGTGCTGCGGAAACAATAGTTATTATATCAAAACTTATGGAAGGAGAAGGGGAGTAAATTCCCTCGTACGTTCTTACAATATAGCACCCTCGAGTTTGCAACTTTTTGAAATGTTTTTAGTACATTCTAAGATATTTACCATACACTAAATGATTTTGTCTTCTTCGTTCGTTAATGCCAATAATTATTCGTCCTTATATAACTTAACATTTCCATTTTAAAAGCAAACAGAGAGCACTGAAGGGCTATTTTTGATAGGAAAAGCAATTCTCCATCTATAATTTTATTGGAAAAACATGCTACCTACTGATATGATGCGAGATATTATGTGTGAGACATTCGATTTTCTAATTAACCTATCAGTAAATAAAATGGATAAGTATAAGTGGGCTGTGAAATATGCAGATTTGTTGTGGGTAGCAAGCTTCATTTCTCAAAACTTAAAACCATTAATTTCCATATTCCCTATATCATAACCATGGAAAATTTCATAATTTGGTACAATATATTTTCCAATAAAATTGTTGCTGTTTTGCAGGTGATTATTGCATGTAGCTCACCTCCTGCCTTTTCCGTTTCCCCCAGTGCATCAGTCCACAACACCATAGGTCCAAAGTAGAAACAATCGGCTAAACACAGTCGAATCACATTATTATGATCACATGCTAGTATCCAAAGTAACCGCCCTTCGCAGCACGGGCAGCAGCTAGACGAGCTAGCAATGACTCAGTCAGGTGCTAATAGGTCTCCACGGGTATCTGGAACCATGTTGTCTGTAGTGCGCCCCACAACTGTCGAAGGGTGCGTGGCAGAGGAGACAGATGGTGAACACGACGTTCGAAATGATTCCACAGATGTTCAATTGGATTCAGATCGGGGCTGTTTGGGGCCAGGGAAGAACTTTGATGTCCTGGTCGTGCTCTTCCAGCCACATGCGAAAACCCTTCTAGCCGTGTGGCAAGGCGTGTTATCGTGCTGGAAGATCCCATCCTCCCTAGGAAAGACAATTATCATGTACGGGTGGACGTGATCGCCGATAATGGGTTTATAGCCAAATCGATGAAGAGTGCCTTCCATGTGGATGATGGGACCCAGAGAATACCACGAGAACATTCCCCAGAGTGTAACACTGCCCCCACCATCTTGTGTTCGTCGATGCTCCTGTTTTAGCATGGGTGTAGTCACCCTCCGTCTACTCCGGAGCCCCATTCACAGAAAGGTTCGCCGAATTGTTGTGGTAGGCACGTGTCTGGATGCCTCCTGGTTCATTTAGACGGTGAGCTGTTCCACTGTAACCTGTCGGTTGGCCTCACGCAGCGTCGTAGTCGAAGTTCACCTCTGACATCAATGTCACGTGGATCTCTGCAGTTTCCATGACCGTTATTCTCAATAGTGCCATTCGTCCACTCACGATACACCTTTACTACAGAGGCAAGTGAACAGTTCATAACCACCGCTGGTTCCGAAATGCTGCCACCCTTGGCCCGAAAGCCGATGATCATCCCTTTTTGCAACTCGGTTGCAGAAAGGTTGGCACTTCTATTATTACCACTTCAGGTGGTCATAATAATGTGATTCGTCTGTGTAGTATGTATATAAATACCTTTTCCGATTGCTTCCTTATTAATGCTTCCCTACACCTAGCTGATTTGGGTTCGATTTATGACAGCTGGCCCGTAGTTTTTTTTCAAGTGGTTGATGGGTCTGGCTCATTTCGTACTGAGCAAGGCAACAGAAAACTGTCACATTATAATCCTTCCTTGAGAGTTTTGGGCGGGCTACGGTTTACATCACTGTGGCGTTGCCTGGGGCTACGATGTTTCACCAAGAGCGGCACGATTCATCCGTCATCACTGCTTTCTTTGGACCCTACACTTATACAGCAGCGCCCCACCCCACACCTTCCAGCTACTGCGTCCCGACAGCGCACGGTAGGGTGGCAGTCATCACCTCGCCCTACTCACGAATAACTGAGTTGACGGAGCCACCATGGGATTCCAAAACCAAATTAAGTTCCTTCTGCCGAGTCAGACTTTTACAGTAAGGAGGGAAGGGTTATTCGCAACAGAAAATACGTTTTAACATTTTATAATTTACTACCACATTCAAAACAGTTATATTCATATATATAATATTAAAAAGGATGTTATTCAAAATTTTAAAAGTTGCTGTTTTACATTGTATGTTTAAACTGTCTTAGCCAACCCAAGTGCTAACGTAAGTGTCCTCAGTTGACGGTTCATATTTTTTGTTTTTTCAAATTACACGGACCCATAGCCTGTTCTAGCCAACGTCACAATATTTCCCGATACGGAAGCCCTAAATGGAGAGATTTGCTAATAGTTCATTCACGGTTACTTCACACTTTTCTGAAACCCTGCTTAAGTTCTGCTCCAGGTATCGATAACGTATATTTCTGTTCACATTTTTTTACAGTATTTAGGTTGGTGTTAGGAATTTAAGCGGTGCCTGTGTTGATAATGGCTTTATTTGTATTAATTCAAGATGTAGAGCATTACGAAAATTTTGCCACGACTGTTTAACTGGGTAGGTGAAGAGAAGCTGTATAGACGGTTGGTTACATTGATGGCAGGATGGCCTTAACCAGAATGAATATTAAAACAAACAAGCATCCAGTACAATAGAAAAGGGGTCATTTTAGCACGTAATTCATTTTGCTTATTTTATTACATGAATTTATCAGCGATAAACAAGATGGTGACTAACACTGTAAACGATCTCATGACAATTGTGCACGCACACAAATAGTGTGACTTATTTATATTGTATTTTTTCAGCATGCATTGTTTCCATTATTTATTTTTTTCTGGCTGGGTTTTAGCAATTTTGAGAAATTCATTTGGGCTATGGCAAATATCCAACTAACCGCATGTGGGAATCGTGATGGACGATGCCGCTTGCCGGCGGGTTTTCTCGGGGTACTCTCGTTTCCCCCGCCCTTGCATTCCAGCGCCGTTCCATTATAGGGTCTGATTTCTGTCATGCCCGGGGATGACGGTCACCTACGGGTCTCAGCTGGAAAGACCGTCACTCGGAGGGTGTTGCCTTGCCCTGGGTGCACTCCCCACACGCCATTATTATTATTATTACTGCAAAATCTAAGCACGTTATGTAAATGTATTTCAAACATCTAGAGAAAAGGTACAAAATGGTGATATATAAGAAGTCGTGGTATTTAAATAATTACCAGTCCTTAACGACGTTCACGGCTAGAAACAAACTTCGTACGTCAAAAACTCGCCTTCACACACGTAACCAACATAAAGGCACGTATACAAGGGCAAGTTTTGTATCGCAAGTCGCCTATATTTGCTACTGCAAGTGCTTCTTGCTCGTGTATATACCCCGGCAAGTTGACTATCGCAAGTGCACGCGGACTTGGTGGCAAGCAGCAGCAAGCCCGTGACCTGGCACGTGGACATGCATTCGACTGTTTCTCAGGAAGTACTTGCAGCTATACGAGTTTAGTTCCTATAGCACTTCACTTGTTGAGGGAAGTTGGTCGTCGCAGCACAACATGGCTAGCGGAAAGCATGTCTTGCAATTGTAAAACTTGTTCAATTATTTGTGGAGTCATCTTGTCTGTGGGACAGCCGGATCGACAGATATCGTAATCGTGAGAAGAAGGCGGCAAGATTGGAAGGAATTGGGAAAATATTCGAAACTACAGGTGCAGAAGTACAAAGTAAGTTCTATAATTTGAGAACATAGGCACGTGAATTTAATTAATGTTGTATTTATTTGGAGCTCTTAGATTAATAGGCCCTTCATATTTGTTTAAATAAAAAAAACTATGTTACGGATTGCAAAAAACGGGTTTATAACTAAAATGACTAATTAATGTTATACTAAAATATTAATAGAATCAAATAACAATGAGTGCATTAATACAATACACAATAGAACAGCATTTAAGAATTACCNACTAAAATATTAATAGAATCAAATAACAATGAGTGCATTAATACAATACACAATAGAACAGCATTTAAGAATTACTGCATTAACTTTACAGGGAAATCAAGAACTGCGATAAGGGAAGAAAAGGAAGAGTGGATGTGCATTAGAAGAAAACTACACATCAAAATGGCCTTTTTTCAATGCAATGCAATTTGTCTTTCCCTGTATGGCTGCAACAGACGATTTCTTACTTGGTAAGTTAAATGTTCATGCACTTTAATTAAAGAAACAATTAGTTGGCAACGTGCTTTTATTGCCAGGTAAAGTCACCCACAGACGTCACGAAGTATTATTTTAGTTATTCTCTTACATCCTTCTGTGAGGTTCCCATAATTTGACGTGCTCCTTCTTGCAGAGGAAAAAATGTATTTGTTGGGAAACCTTCCTGACGCCAGTCAGCTGGCTGTGTGTTGCGCACGTCACACGTACTCTCTGTGTCGACAGATCCACGGCAGAGGTATGTTGCCCGTGAAGCATTTCAAAGTAAGAAATTGTGAAGCACGCATATGGCGAGAACAACATAATCGGCGGTGGACGGAGATATGTTCATGGGCTTCCGTTATTACCTTTAACTTTTTGCAAATTAATCCAAATGCATTTTCAGCAATGCATCGTGCAGCACGTGATAGATAACCTATAATTAAATATGCTGTTTGGAGAGGGTTGCTCCCTGTACGGATATGGCTTCATAACCTATGGTGGCATGGCAAAAGCATCATCTGCAACGAAGCAGAAGGGCACAAAAAGTTTTCTGCCAGGTAGAGGGATAGGAGGTGGCAACTGCACAGAGCCAGCTTCTAACGCATTATGCAAAGAGCAATTAGCGAACACTCCGCCATCTGTTATCCTCCCATTGCAGCCTACATCGACATACGTAAACCTGTACTCTGCGTCTGCGATTGCTAGAAGAACAATACCGTGCGATCCTTTATCGATGTAATAATAAATTCCACTATCGTTAGGCGCCTGTATTATGTTATGAGTTTTGATATTTTGTTGATATGTATCCTCAACGGGGATAAAGGGGCATAACAAGTTATTGATAAGAGTTATGTAATCAACACTATATTAAAGCGGTTTATTTAACATTAAGGTTGTACAATATTATTTCAATATAAATATGTGTGAATATGAATGGGAGGAGCTATACAAATATACTGAAATATTAAATGATATTATTTTATAAAGATTTTACCAGCCACGTTCTGAGTAAAGCCTAATTGGAGAGTCCCCGCATTGTTCATGATTACGGAGGCTGATTAAGATGGCGCAAGTCGACGGCCGGACACACCCATCTTCAGTGGTCATCTCGTTTCAATGGCCCGACGACAAAAGACGCCGCCCACGGACTACTGTGTCCTATATCGGCTGCGTTGTCTCAATTTACTGGCCGGTGGAGGAGTTTTATGTGGTTTGCGATTTCATAACTAATTTCAGCGATCAGGGCGCGTGTCCTGGATAAATAAGTGAAGGTGTGATCAGGCAGGCCGCTCAGCTAAGGGCCTGACCACAACTCGTAACAATTACTTCATGCTTTGCATCCATTGCTCCTAAATAATGGAGGAAGTTCCAGCGTTCTTCAGATTTCCTCGCATGATCCAGCCATTCTTCTCTTGTAGCATCGAACTGTAAAACAAAGATGAAACATGTATCTTTATTTTTAAAACATTAGCCAACTGAGTTTTGTTCTGTTACACACACAAATAACCGTAGGCCGAATATATTATTTACAAAATACATATTTTTGACTTAAAAAATGTTAATGAAACCAAGCTAAGGCCTATACAAAGTGGTGTATGCGATTGCGAACATTGTAAAACTATTATTAAATGAATTTCGCTTCAGAAATTTTATAACTATAAAACAGTTTGTACATGTTGGTTAAGTAGTATAGTAATTACTATTCCTACATTTAGCTAGAAGTAGGTGCGTGCGCCATTCAAGAATCTTTTTCGCGTGGTTATCAGACAAAAACGGTCAATGTATTGAGATGATATTATGGACCTTCCTCTGCAGATGATGTCATATTGCAAAATACATGGACATACCGCAGCAAGTTACATGGACAACTTGTTGGCCAAAAATACTTGCCCGTGTACACGCACCTTAAGGATTCCAGAATGGCCATTTCATTAGAACTTCACCTCATTGGCCATCTAAAACGACACACGCTAAGATATATTTACACTTGAAATAAAAAATGTGTTCATGACAACTTTGTCACTTAATTAGGTGGGTGAAAAGTATGTACACAAACTTTATTTGATAACTGTACGTATTTTTCGCCGGAAGTAAAAACAAACACTATAGATCAAGCAATTGACGTCAATTTTGCCAACTTAGAAGTTGTAACTACCCCGACATCATACTTGAATACACATTTAATAAGTAGTTTAGCATCAAATCATGTTTTAGTTATGTATCACGTATTCTGAAATCGTTACTTATTATTTAGGTGTAAAATATTATAAACTCGACCTGTTGCGAGCGCTAAGGAACTTAACAAATTCGGAGAAAAAAGCAAGTTGAGAAAATCATTAAAGACATGCCCCGCCTAAAATTTGTTCTTCGTGGGAAATAAACCTGCGAAGTGGTTAGGGTCTATGCACCGTATTTTTCGCTGATCAGACACCAGAAATAGAAATATTTTTAATACACAAAAATTAAATACGTTTCTACTATTGCTTCGCGAAAATGCAAATCTTTAAATGAAATAAGTATATTTTACAAACAGCTTATCAGAACTCAATTCAATAACATTTTACTTGTAAACGATTTTTACTAGTCGTTTGCCAACGCAGCAAGCACTGTCCTCAACTTTTTTATTTAATACTAATTACGAAACAAACATAATAATTTAGAGACACTATTCAAGTAAAAGATTCGTTCAATCAAAAGAAGAATACTTTAATGTTAATACAGTATTCAATCTTTGTTGTATATGATTTACAGTATTTAAAACCCGGGTGGACATGTAAAATTTGGCGTGATTTTCCAAAAGAGGCTTGTTTCTAAAAGTGTGAAGTAACCGTGAATGGAGGATAACATCGTAACTAACATTTAACCCCAAAAACTATCAAGGCTGTAATAATTCCTAAAATTTTAGAAAAAAAAATCCTACCAAATATTGGGCTTCCAACTAATACACAAATATCCTGCTACGTAAGAAGCCATATAACCATCACTATGGTCCGTCTTATAAAAGTTGGCGATATTCTGACAGTCGAGTAGCAACTTGATGTATACGAAACAAACGAAGAGCAATTTACAAAATTCTGTTAATATTACGTTGGTTATTCTGAGTGCACTGCCGACGCACATTAGACAAGCAGAAAATACGCGATAAGAAAGAGTTCCTTGATTAATTAATACATTTTATTTTACAAGGTTACAAAACAGTGGTTGTTAGTATTACAAACTAAACTTCGTATTAAAGTAGTAGTGTATAGGTGTTTAAAATGTAATGCACAATTAAACGATCCATATCCAAATGAAACGCACCTTCAAAACCTTTTTCACGTCGTATCCCCTCTTTTCCAACCATACTTTCCATAGGTGCTTCATATTTATTCCAAAAGCATACAGAAATATCGCATAATATTGTTGAATTATTTTTTCTAAAATTTGGCGAAATTTATTTCAAATTCGTTTCGTTCCGAGCCAGTAATAGAAGAACATCCAGCTTTTAAAAAGACGCTATCTACTGAGCAATGCAAATGGCTCGAACCTCGCTCTGCCATGCCGTGCGCGCCATCTATCTCCTCTTTCCCGAAGCATTACCAGACAGAGAATAAAGCTTTCATGCTAACAAATTTACGAACAGATACCAATAGTTTTACTTTTTCCGCGAGCTATGCATAATTTTTAAAGTAACGTCTATTTCGTGTACAGTGATTTTGAGTACTAGTAATTTCTATTCGGCCGGTAATTGTTCGTCTACGTCAGGGATCGGCAACGTGAGGCCCGCGGGCCGCATGCGGTCCGCCGGCCGGTTTTATGCGGCCCGCGACAAAAAGGTTTGATTTAATTAAAGAATTATTATTACAAATACTAATAAGTTGTAAAAAATTTGAGTTGAGTTGTGAACTATTAATTGATAACACAAAAAGGTTTCTGGTGTATGCGAATACTACGTCAGTGTCTGTCGAGTGCATTCGGACTGTCTCGGTCATTGTCGGAGTGCGTCGCCTCCCCGAGTGATCGAGAGTGAAGGCGTTCGTTCTGACGAAAGTTTGAATTTCCCTCTCAACGGTTCGCGAGGGTAGTTCACATGTTGCCGCGCCGTGGCGTGGCAGGTCAATTTTTTACAACACTGTGGAAGGGTTCGTGTTCGTTGTGTCAGTAGTCACCATTACAAGCTGTTGTTTGTTGCAACTATGGCTAGTTCTAGTAAAAAGCGTAAAGTAGGTGACGAGTGTCGCGTTTTCCAAGAACGTTGGACGGATGCTTATTTGTTCGTTGAAGTTCGGCAGAAACCGGTGTGTTTAGTGTGCGATGAGTCAATCGGTGTAATGAAAGAGTTCAACTTGAAACGACACTATGAAACCAAACATGCTACAAAATTCAACTCTTTTCAAGGACAAGTTCGGAGTGATAAAGTTTCTAATTTAAAGCAAAATCTCAAGAACCAGCAGTTTTCATTCAAAAAGCCTACTGTTGAGACTGAAGCTTGTGTTAAGGTAAGCTTCATAGTAGCTGAAAAGATTGCAAAAAAGTCAAAACCTTTTTCAGACGGAGAATTTGTCAAAGAGTGCCTGGGGTCTGCCGCTGAAATTCTGTGTCCATCACAGAGAAATTTGTTTTCTAAAGTAAGCCTTTCTGCAACAACTATTTTGAGACGTATTGATGATATGGCAGATGATATCAATGATTCTATTAAGGATGAAGCGTCTGCATTTGTATTTTATTCAATTGCTATTGATGAGAGTACTGACATCACCGACACTGCACAACTGGCTGTTTTTGTTCGGGGAATCAATGATAATTTCAATATTACTGAAGAGTTGTTAAGCCTACATCCGATGCAAGGCACCACTAAAGGAACTGATTTGTTTCAAAGTTTAATGAATGTGCTTGATAAGTTTAACCTTAATCTAAAAAATCTGGTAGGAATTGCCACTGATGGTTGTCCATCAATGGTAGGCAAAAACAAAGGAGTAGTTACTTTGGTTCAGGAAAGAAAAGGGGACGATGTTTTGATGAACTATCACTGTATTATACACCAACAAAGCTTGTGTGCCAAGAAGGTAGGCTTCGAAAATGTGATGGACATCGTTGTTAGAACAGTAAATTTCATTAGATCTCACGGGCTCAAACATCGGCAATTTCAATCCTTTCTGGCTGAAATGGATGCAGATTACGGAGACATACCTTACTTTTGTGACGTTCGTTGGCTTTCTCGAGGAGAAATGTTAAAGAGGGTATTTGAACTGAGAGATGCTATAAAGGCCTTTATGCACGACAAAGAAAAGTCAGTCAATGAATTCAACAACCCTTCATGGGTAAGTGATTTGGCATTTTGCGCAGACATCACAATGCATTTGAATATATTAAACAAAAAATTGCAACATCCTGACAACTTCATTCACAACCTCTTTGACTGTATCAAATCATTTGAGTGCAAGCTTGATCTGTGGCAAGATCAACTCATGGACTACAATTTCACTCATTTTGAGAAATTGTCAGAATGTGATGGTTTTGACATGAGCAAGTATGTCACAGCTTTAGTGGAACTAAAAGATGAATTTAACTCCAGGTTCTTGGACTTTAGGAAAAGTGAAAAGTTAATTGACTTGTTTTCCCGGCCTTTTAGTGTAAAGGTCAGTGATGTGCCAGGAAACCTTCAAATTGAACTGACAGACTTACAGTGCAACTCAGACTTAAAGGAAAAGTTCAACTTGGGACTAACTGAATTCTATTCTAAGTATATTGACAAAGACAACTTTCCCAATATCAGGTTAAACGCCCTTAAAATGATGTCTCTCTTTGCCAGCACATATGTTTGCGAAAGGTTGTTTTCAAAAATGAATTTTGTCAAGAATAAAACCAGAAGTAGATTGACTAACGTTCATCTGGAAAATTCAATCAAAGTATCAACTTCGAAAATCAGACCAGATATTGACAAGCTTGTGAAGAGGATGCAATACCAAACTTCCCATTAAATTCTCTCGAAAACTATTATTGTATTTTTAATGCAATTTCGAACTTCATTTATACTCAAACTGTATTTCAATTTACAAAAAAACTAAATTTATAATCGTGTACCTTATAAACGAAATGTTTTGTGTGAAATAAACAAATTTAAATTCAATATGTGTTTTTCTGCTTATATCACACCTTGTTCGTATGTTTATGGGTATGATAAACCATGCGGCCCCCAAGACGTAACACAAATCTGATGTGGCCCTTTAAGGTAGAAAGGTTGCTGACCCCTGGTCTACGTACATTATACGCCATTTTGTTCTCCCGAAAATCCATTTCCTTGTTTCCGAAGAAAGTGGGACATGCGTGAATAGTTTTTTAAGCAATTCTAACGTCATTCCACATCACATATTTCCAACTCGAATATATTAGCTATAACGTCCACAGTGTGATAATAGTTACAACTACCGTCTCGTAAATGTTAACCCAAATTCACTGTTTCCGAAAAATTAAAAAAGAGTTAGCAAATATTTAATTATTTGCAATGTTTTATATTTTTAATTCTATAACCTACTAATTTTGTCAGACAGATGTCAGTCTAAAATATCTTAAAATTTGTTTATCATTACATTACAATGGCAAGTGGATTAGCTGACAACGTGTTGATAAAAAAATACAGCCTCCACTTGACGCACCAGCTGATGGCGAAAGGAGACATAAACTAAAAGTAAACATTGGCGCTACTTTCGTCGAACTGTAACTTACATGAGACAGACAATAACAAACACACTACAGGACACAAAATCTAATTATACACTTGCAGGTAAACTATTTTAACTACATGATCAAGAATAATTTCAACTACTGGCATGAAGTTCTTTAAATTGAATACTTCACTGGTATAAATCCGGGAGTGGTCTGTCCAAAATCGACCCGTCACGCCTATTGGAGGACGCTCACTGTCTCACCTTTACCCCATTTCCCTTCTCCTAACTCGCCAGCACCGTTAAAGAGTGTTCTCGTACATTTTGTACGCTATATGGGCACAGACCTTCTTCCCCTCTTTTCAGCAACCGTCTTCCATAACGCAAGGAAACTGGCTGCCGGAGGTCAAGGTATAAACTGGTTAAAAAAAAAAATGGCGCGCCAGTGTCTACAACGTATCGCTCAAACTCCAAGGTGGGCAGAAAATGTGCCAGCTGGTCACAGTGGTGGACATGAATATTAATATTTTAAAGGCAAATATTCAAGGGGGATAAACCATCTAAAATTTGTATATATTCCTCCATACCTTAATTTCAATAGTCAGTATTTAAAAAATCAAGATTTTCATTGCATAGGGATTATTTTTTCAGTTATTTCGAAATTGAAAATCTTATTTAATTGTTTAACTGATTCGTTTCACATTTGTTGCAATAATCAAAGATTGCCTCACGTGGGAAAATACATATATAACTGCAACCGTGCAAATTTCAAAATTCCGTTAAGTAGTCATATATGTCATGTCAAACTTTGATTTTTATTGTCTGGTAATGAATTTTAATTATGTAGACTAAAAATTGAAAGTTATGCTACTTCCTTAAGATGTGGACTGCCGACGTGAAACTCTATGTGTCGCAGAGGTGGGCGGTGACGCAGCGGCTGGGCGCTGGAGCACGTTTGTGTGTGGTGCCGCGCGTATTACTTCCAGCCGGTGCGGCGCAGGGAGCGGGCCGGCCGGAGTGACAGCGGCGGGCAAGCGCGCGACTGCGCACGCCGTGTTATACACGCGTGATGACACCGTGTTATGACACCCGCAGCTTTCAACCAGATATCGATCGGGCATTGTCCACCCGCCGATTTGCCCACACAGATTGAACCGACGAAGGGGCGAAATAAAAAAAGGAAGGAAAATATTACCGCCCAGTTGATCATCCTTTACGGAGTCACACTTCCCACTGCTCTCACGGAAAATTTGTGTTTCGAACGACAGCGAATGGGGCAAGTATGTTACTTATTTTGTTTTGGAATTATATTATTCGTACATATTAATCTCGATACGTTGCCTCTGTGTCACAATGCGTGCGCTTGAATTTGTTTTTAAATTAAAGTACTTGAAAATCACATAATTACAACCAGACAACCTCGTAAAAAATACTTTAAAGTTTACTATGGAGGAAAGAAATGGGGCCAGGCAAGCGAATTTGGGTAAGGTGACCATGTCTTGCCGCGTGTTAATTCTACTTCATAGGAAGTTGACTGCATGGTCTTAGCGCCTGGTAGGAAGGCAATCATTTACACGTGTGTGTCGAACGTATCTCTAGCAGGATTAATTTCAAAATTTTGTTTTGAATTTATTTTCTCTATAATGTGTGATGCATATTAATGTGAAATAACGATAAAAATCAATAACTTCAATTCTGTCCTTATTCAGCGCATATTTACGGTGCGTTGGTTTCTCCTTGTCGTTTTCTTCCAGGCGCGTTAAAGTTTTGTCGGCATGTGGCGGAAGGATACGTAGTGAGTAGTCTGAAAGTAAAATTTTAGCACGGCTTCTGAAAAGTTGGAGGTAACCACGAATATTTTATAATTGTCGTCTAAAGAAAAACCTTTGGAATAATCTAGTAACAA
This sequence comes from Clitarchus hookeri, assembly GCA_002778355.1. Classification (NCBI taxonomy): domain Eukaryota; kingdom Metazoa; phylum Arthropoda; class Insecta; order Phasmatodea; family Phasmatidae; genus Clitarchus; species Clitarchus hookeri. The sequence goes on from NQII01003983.1 coordinate 197,763, forward strand.
ACAATCTTGAGGATTACTACTGTAGTCGTTAATACTTTTGTAAGAACAGGCCTTTATTCGTATACATTCCCTTAGCATCAGCTGTACAAATTAATGTGGTCAGAAATAACTCAAAATAAATACATCACTTTGGTAAAGTATTCGCTCTTAAAATTGAAAGAAATATTTGTGTAGGATTACTGATTCTTTGTTTTTCTATACCGACTTACAAAATTCTGTATATTTCAATTCGCCTGTTTAGCGTGGATTCTCGTTTCACACTATTTTATCTGCGATTTCCACGAGTCACGGTGAAATACACTGTGCGTAAGATCTGGATCTTGATTCGTCCGTAAAGGAGCAGCTCATAAACTGAATTCTCTGTGAGCACTGCCGGACGTGTTTGGTGGTACAGTAGTAGGTTTAGTGCCACTTAGCTGCACTGCGGATGGTTTATCTCAAGTGTGATTTTCCATCTCCACTATGGACGAATGATGTTGCAGTTCCTAAACGTGAACATTGCCATTCCTCACCCATTAGATTTCAGATCTCAACTTGCTTCTTTGCTTGATAGGAAACTGAACTTATCACTTGTTCTTGTTTCTAAGTTCACGTATTTCAACCGACACGCTAACTGTCATACTCCCTATTATGTTGACAACGAGGCTGCAAAAGGAGTTGCATGTCTTAACGACGTATGACAGGTTCTATGCTTAAATTCGTAGGTAATGATTTTATTTCTTTTGGAGTATTTTTGTTTAACGCACATAAGAATAGCACATAGCATTTTTGTAACACCTGTAAGTCCCCAATAATTTTGTTGTTGTACTTGAGGTACGCTTGAATAAAATATTTAAGCCCGTGACTGTTACTTTTGCACATGGTTAAAGGTTACAAAATTGACCGAACATTATACCCTATGTAGGACTTTAAAAAATCCTCAGTTGGCCACGACAACCTTTAATATTAATTCATAGAAAAATATTTCACTATACTCTACTTTATTTCCATCTTTTGATATATTATATTGTAAACATGGCAGAGTCCTAAACGCGGAAGATTTTTAAGTATGTTTATAAATAAATGCTACTAGGTGTCAGGTAATTATTAATTATATAGAAAAACGAAATTGATGTTGTCATTTTTGAATTGCGTTTTATAAATATGCTGGCCTCCAGGTATTTTGAGACTTTAGACTATGTTGTAAGAACAGGTAAATGTTTTGAAAGTATCGGCCGGCTGGAACCAACCTTCTGTAACGTGTACATGCCTTGTAGCCGAGCCTTCTATTTGTCGTCGAATACCGTGTCACTTAATAACGCTTTTATCGACCATGTTTAGGTTAAAGTTGATGAATACTTAATATCTAGCAGTGGCCTCCTACACTGCCCCTGTGTTCACCATTCTTGATTTCTTATACTACTTTCACATCTACCCATGCACAGCTGGCATAGAAATACGTTTAGTTCCGGGATACGTTTAGCTACGATGACCAGATCACAATGAACGAGAATANTCCATCCACAACCGATCTACTGTTACGGTTCGTTTATACCGACAGGCGAAACCTCAGTTCAGGAAACCCAACTTTCTAAAACGAGATTTCACCGGAATGTTTACATCACGGTAAGAGAATATGTTCTGGAAACGTATATTTCTTTATTTTGTGTTGGCAAAAAATATTTTGTAAGGTGCTTAGCTCTATATAGCCTAAGAAATAAAATATAGTAGGCGTACAGGCAATAGTTAAATCTTTTTAATAATGTAAAAAATTTGTAATATTTATTTAAGTATTGATGGAAGCATTAGTTAAGTGACTAAAATGGATCGAAATAAATGTGAGGTCGGCCGGTGAGAACCAGAGTAGTTCACCTCAGAGAAAGTCAGTGATTGGCTGATCGTTTTAAGTACTGAAGGGTGGAGATAGCGCAAAGTTTTAGCGAGCACGTAGCTCTGTAACTGAAGACTCGTGTCTTGTCGCCTGGGAAGGCGTCATCAGGCTCCGGGAAATGAATATCTCGTTAGAATAAATAACGGGTCCGCGAACTACATTACAAGAGACCTCATGCAGACTTTGTGCAACAATTTGTTGACGTACACTCGGAGGCAGAGAGTTGTTGGCCCGCAGGGTAAACCGTCCATTGACGTGATTAATAAAGTGTGCGTAACTAAAGGCTGTTCACGATAAATTGAGCCCTTCTGTAATCAACGTCGAAAAAAATGTCACTGCCCTCGCCTGCATATAGATTAACGGGCACAATGAGTTGAATGAGGCCAGTGAGGTTGGTTAACGATGGAGGGAAAGTAGTTCCATGTCTCGACGTTGAATTAAAAGTGCCAAGTAAACATTTGTAAATACTGAAATTATTTCTTTTGTTTCCTGTTTTAAATGCGTAAAAATATAGTGATAAGCAGATTTGTAAAATGTTTACTTTCCTAATAATTCTGCAGTTACACTCGACCGACGCATAAATAAAGTGATGAGGCCTCACGGCAATGTTAATTTTATATAATGTGGGAGAAAACACAATGAGCCTACAAATATAACTTAAGCAGGCATTTCAAAAGTGCTCAGTTTATCCTGACCAGCCTACAGTGTCAAGTGATAATCGTGGCCGGATCCTGAGACGTTAAATAATTTGACGTTGTAATCGGGCAAAACATGACTTCTTTTCCTGCGCAGTAACCGGCAGGCTCGCGTTACACTGGTGGGACACGAAAATTAAGGAGGAAATATTCATTTATTCAAGGTCTTAATCCCTACAATCTCCCGCGAACAGCTGAGGCATGTGCTAAATATTTATCTGATCTAGCACGGAGCTTACAAGTTGTTGGCAAAGCGTACCAATACAATTTTTGTTTGTGAAAATACTAATTTAAAGAATTTGCAAGTAAAACATGAATTACTATTTAACAGTAATTTAAAGTAGCATAGAATACTTTATAAGTTTCTTCGAAAGTACATTTTTCCTAAACTTGTCGAAATGCCAAGTAGAACCTAAAACAGTAGTAATTTTTTATATATAACATTAAAATGAACCATATAGGAATAAAATAAATAAACTTAATTTGTATCNAAAACAGTAGTAATTTTTTATATATAACATTAAAATGAACCATATAGGAATAAAATAAATAAACTTAATTTGTATCAATATCGCCATGTATTATGTGCTACAAATAGATTACAATAGTACTTTCCAAGCCAAATTCCAACAGAAATCACACTNAATATCGCCATGTATTATGTGCTACAAATAGATTACAATAGTACTTTCCAAGCCAAATTCCAACAGAAATCACACTACAATCGTTAATCTGCGCACACAGCCCAACACTCGACACGAAACTTAAGTTACGAACATTTGTTTCGAAGAACAACGAGACTCCACTTTCGCGTCGTTCACATCGCACACAAACGTAACTTTCCAAAACCCAGGTTACNTTTCGAAGAACAACGAGACTCCACTTTCGCGTCGTTCACATCGCACACAAACGTAACTTTCCAAAACCCAGGTTACTGAAACTGAACTTTCGGGTGACAGTGTGACGTACGTTTTGTCAAAGTCGTGCATTAAATTTTTTTCTACCCGAAGAGAATACAAAACACCTTTTCTTTGGTTTCAAACAGTTGTTACATATCTTGAATGACCTCTGAGATTAAAATTATAGTTTCGTATTGAATTCCTCGCTTTTAATTTTGTCGTTATCATACTCCAAAATTGCTATATATACAGAAAGGAAAATAATACAAAAACGTTACTGTGACAGGTATAGGGCCTACAGAACTTCGAACTTAAGCGTACCTTCACACAATTTGCGTTTTATGTCCGGAGAGAAAATTGTGAGCCGCAGCTNTACAGAACTTCGAACTTAAGCGTACCTTCACACAATTTGCGTTTTATGTCCGGAGAGAAAATTGTGAGCCGCAGCTTGCCTCGCAGCAGAGTAGCCAATGAATACTCAGAACTGCTGACCAAGTGATACGTATTGGCCGAATGTTCACTTTTTCTTACCTCACTTACGCAACGAGGTGCGTGGTTGTGGCACAGTTGCTTCTTGCTCGTCGCCTCTCACGAAGAAAATGGGATATCATGAATGTAGGATAACCGGCCCGCCCTCTGTCTTCTGCTCCAGACCTCCGTTACCAAAAGTGCTAAATGTTGAAAAGAAAGACTGTAAGCTTGCATCATGTAAGCCCTTTAGCCTGGGTGGCGTAAGCTCTGGCCTAATACTGCTGGCACGTAAATATTCATTACTTTGGATTTCTGTCAAACATTTTTATGTTTAGGGGCCTACAGGTACTGCAAACAACATTGATTTCGTTTCCATTGTTTTTGCGTGTTTATTCGTTAACATTTGTCGTGTTGGCGTATCACGCAGGTAAAAAGAATAAGTACAAAAATAAAATTATTGAAGACAAGAAAAATTGGTTTACTTTAAGATAGTTCCTGCGACAAAACATTCCAATGTTATTATTTTGGTGCTACAGCATTTAATTAAATTTTGGATGTCTAAATGGAGTCTTTTTTACACTATTCAGCCAGGGATATATTTTTTCCCCCGGGCCTTTTCGTGGCTATAAGATATATGTTTCTTTCCAACTAAATTTCGTGACTCGCGTTTTCTTCGTTTTGACATATTTTCTTTATGAAAGGAATTCTTCCCTCCCACTCATCTCGCATATTACCTGCATGTCACGTTGAAAGTCCTACGCCTCCTTCATGCTCATACTACCTAGTATTTATTTCAGCTTTTCCACCTGTAGGCTGTAGACTGCTCTACGGACCTTAAGGTGACGAGTTGGACGCTATGTTGGATTCATATATTTTTTTCCATTACTTATGTTTGCGAAGTTGTAAAATTCCTGCTTTCTTAGACCATAGAAAGTTGTTTAATTATATTGTAAAGACAATGATCATATGACTTCTTGTACTGCTATCTCTTTTGCTTCCATAGCTGCCTTTTATTTCCTCCAGCAGATTATAAAGAGTACCTCCTGCCCATTGAGAAACCCATGTTAGGTCTGTCTAACCTCGTGCAGGGGCCACGTAATATGTTTCCACACTATTATTTTATTCCTTCTATGCCCTGGACTTTGCAGGAAATTACTATTAAATATCGGATGTTGAGCATTTTTTACATAATACGGATTCCTTAAAATGAGTAACTCGTTGATAATCACTGTGGAAAGACGCACTTGTTTAATTTAATGGACTGCAAAATCTTCCACCATATTACTTATANCTCGTTGATAATCACTGTGGAAAGACGCACTTGTTTAATTTAATGGACTGCAAAATCTTCCACCATATTACTTATTATGGTAAGCTGCATCACTTTTATAATAGTAACATCCTATTTCTTTTATAATGCACTAACCATATGAACTAAATGAAGGATATACAATTTTTGGGTAGTTCCTCTAAAAATGAAACAAAAACAAGTTTCAAATGTTGTCATGATTTTTACTTGTATAATCAGATGGTATACTTCTAGTACTTCGTTTCCTTTCCAGGCAAATCACAAACGTTCGATATTTTTATAGTAGATTTCCAAATGAACGAACTNTCTAGTACTTCGTTTCCTTTCCAGGCAAATCACAAACGTTCGATATTTTTATAGTAGATTTCCAAATGAACGAACTGATAACACAGAAGAGACTCAACAATGTTTAAAAATAAAGAAAATATTGCAGACATACACATCATGGAATAGAAAAATCTCTGTTTTTTTCTGCTATAAATTACTGTCTGTGCAAATCAGTGTTACTAAAAGAAGTGAGTTCTTTCCGAAGGGGTTTTTGATAGCAGATTGTAGTTTGAGGGAGCCTTTCAATTTCGCGTCCAGAGTTACACGAGTGAACCTAGGATCCTTGTTTGACGAGAGATGGGTGTAGGGGATGAGGGGAGGAACTAAATCTTAAAATCGGTGGTACGTGCTCGAGGGTTCGCCGAACAGATGTTTTGTTTGCCCCCACCCCCAGGCCGGCAAACCTCTCGAACAGTAATTTGGTGGCGCGCGCGTCGCCGGAGTATTTGCCGGCGCCGCGGTCCATTACGGGGGGCGGGGCGCGACGTATACGCCCTTGTGTCTGCCGCGCGCCGTGTCGAGGATACTCTGGGGCCGGCCGCTGGGTGGAGGATCATCTGTTGACACAAGCACACACCTCTCCGCCTGCAGACCCCCCCCCNTTTATCTTCCCATTCGCCCGCAGACATTACATTTTAATTCGATTTCTCCCGCGAGCAAGAGTTGTGGGCAAATATTTGGACTGACAGTTAGATGCTCGTTTGCCTATCCGATCGCCCTCTCTCTCTCCCTTTCCCTTCTCTTTTTCTCCTCCCGCGGTGTATACGCTGTTCAAGTCGACGTCATTTCCTGTACCGTTGCCTAGCAACTGTTGTGCTAGATGCGAACAAAAGTGTGATGCAGCAGTTTTCTACGGTATAGTAAGAGTTTTCTTGTCTTTCGCAATGTTTGCGTAATAATAATAACGAAGGATCAACGGTTAATTGTTTTGCATTTGGTTGCAATCATAATAATGTTAGAAATGCGTGTAAATTCTTTCGTTTCGCGAAATACAAGGTTGAATATTATCAATTTGGATTCGTATGTGTCGGTACGTACTTGTCGATTCTTTGAAGTATATTTTAAGTTTAATAGTAAAACTCCTCATAAAAAGCCCAAAAAATACTTTTTTTTAATACCATAAATATGGTCATCTTAAATAGGCCTATGTTATTTTTATTATTGTCCAAAGTGGAGGTAGAAAAACACCATGCAGCAGGTTATGCCAAGTANTAAATAGGCCTATGTTATTTTTATTATTGTCCAAAGTGGAGGTAGAAAAACACCATGCAGCAGGTTATGCCAAGTAATAAGTATTCTATGTAGGCTACCAGGCATATTATTAACCGTGGACTAAACTTTTAGTATGGAAACCTTGTATTTTANATAAGTATTCTATGTAGGCTACCAGGCATATTATTAACCGTGGACTAAACTTTTAGTATGGAAACCTTGTATTTTACATTAAAAATTACCATTCTCAGTATATAAGTTAATTTTTGAGGGAGACAAGACAAGCGAATACTCGCGTCTTTGTAGCTGCCACTCTAACGAAGGCCTGAAAGAGAATGATCCTATAAAAATCATTGAAACAAACAGAACGNGCGTCTTTGTAGCTGCCACTCTAACGAAGGCCTGAAAGAGAATGATCCTATAAAAATCATTGAAACAAACAGAACGAAATTGTTTGTTTTCTTCCCCCAGAGAAGTCGAGAAGAAGGTATGTTATATTCTGTAGTTACTAACGTTTAACTTCTTTGTCATAGACTGACGATACAACACCAGATGCAGTTTAAATTGNTACTAACGTTTAACTTCTTTGTCATAGACTGACGATACAACACCAGATGCAGTTTAAATTGCCTTATCCTGTCCATAGCGGGCAGTTCACAAGAAAGTGGAGTAATTTATCTTAGGACGAATTTACGAAATTGTAGCCGAGAGGAAATGTGTNGCGTCTTTGTAGCTGCCACTCTAACGAAGGCCTGAAAGAGAATGATCCTATAAAAATCATTGAAACAAACAGAACAAAATTGTTTGTTTTCTTCCCCCAGAGAAGTCGAGAAGAAGGTACGTTATATTCTGTAGTTACTAACGTTTAACTTCTTTGTCATAGACTGACGATACAACACCAGATGCAGTTTAAATTGNTACTAACGTTTAACTTCTTTGTCATAGACTGACGATACAACACCAGATGCAGTTTAAATTGCCTTATCCTGTCCACAGCGGGCAGTTCACAAGAAAGTGGAGTAATTTATCTTAGGACGAATTTACGAAATTGTAGCCGAGAGGAAATGTGTNAGCGGGCAGTTCACAAGAAAGTGGAGTAATTTATCTTAGGACGAATTTACGAAATTGTAGCCGAGAGGAAATGTGTGACAAGTACAGTCAGCTGATTTTCTAGAACTTTTAATATATTTGATGTAATGACAATTTGTGTAATATCATTCTTGAAGTCATTAGTCCTAGCACAAATGTATGTTGTGTGGGGCTGGAGAGTAGATTAATAGCCTTAATAATAAATAACCTAATATTATGAGGGCGGATCTATAGGGACTGTAATAGTCACATCCACTTTGTTTTGCTTATTTGTCATATTGCATATTGTCGTGGAAATTTAAGGGCTTGCGTGCTGCTGGCGCCTGCCTAGCTGTCTGAAAAGCAGAATACATAAAAAAGCCAATCCTAACTTCATGATATGTGAATTACAGGGTGTATGTGTGCCGATGCTCTATCACATTTCAGAAAAATNAAAGCCAATCCTAACTTCATGATATGTGAATTACAGGGTGTATGTGTGCCGATGCTCTATCACATTTCAGAAAAAGAATAATAACAGGAATAAATTACTAATAAAATTATGTCATTTAACTGCATCAAATGCAATAACACCTAACCTAACTANAATAATAACAGGAATAAATTACTAATAAAATTATGTCATTTAACTGCATCAAATGCAATAACACCTAACCTAACTAAATCTAGTATCACTATAGGTGACTCACGAAGGTTGTCTGAGCAGATGCGCTATCGTGCGTCTGAATACAGACAATAAGGACTCGCAGAATTAAATATTATCCTGATACAATTTAATTACCGTATCTTATTTCTGTTCGTCCTTATTGTACTTTTGTGCAATGTGTGATAGTACGTCAGCACACCCAACCCCTTAGAATCGTCTATCATGAAGTTAGGTTAGGTAAGGTCTTCATGAATTAAATGTGGTTAAACGACACAATTTACGAAATGAAAGTTAATTAAACATAAATTTTGCCACTTTATGCATTGCTGTATAGGAATACGGTAAGTTCTTAGTTACTGTTAATTTTATTAGGCATAGAAGTTTGGTGGCAATGGGGCAAATAAATATACATTTTATATACAAATTGAATAACTCAAATACAAAACTATAAAAATACTTGTTAATATCTATAGGCACTGCCTATTATGAAATAAGTGCAATAATTTTACCGTCAATAATGTGGTTCTCTGACATTATTTTTGCGTGGTAACCTTCATAAGTACGGGATAGGTACACGANATTTTACCGTCAATAATGTGGTTCTCTGACATTATTTTTGCGTGGTAACCTTCATAAGTACGGGATAGGTACACGAATTTGGCTCTGCAGCTTGGGGATTCAATTAAATACACAGGGAAAAACCCAACAAATCATTAACATATGTATCATTAAAGCACCACAAATAATCAAGATTTACGCTTGGATATACAAATTAAACAACGCAAATTGAATAATAGCCATTTCGCTGTACTTCTTTCATAGCAACTGCCTATCAACGAGTAGTTTGCATCCAAGATGGCGGCGCATAGGAATCTATATAGCAGACGACTTCAACAGCGTATTCTCAATGCCGCGTGGTTGCCCTCCTGCGCGCGGTGGTTCTTGTTTGCTTTCCGGAGATCTTCCGCGCACCGCACGCTACCCGCGCGCTACCAAACCCTTTCGGCTCCACTCGGCTCTTGTCGGCCGTCTTCGGTCGCGTTTGTTTCTTTCTTCACAGTGTCGCCCTCCGCTCGGTCGCACTCCCGCCAGCAGTCGCGTGTGGAATGCGGTGCTGTGTGGTTCGTGCGCGTGAGCGCGGCCTATCTTCTCGTCGAGCGGCGGCCCTCGTCGCTACGGAGAATTTCGAGTAGGCGTCGTTTAACGTGATACGATCCCTGGCACGAGCTGCCCTGTTTACCAGGCGACACGTTGAATATCGAGGAGGTGATTAGTGACACGGGTGTTTTTATTTACGATCTGGTGCGTCGGTGTGTCTGCGATGGTCATGCGTCCTCGTAGACATTGACCGCCAGCGTCGAAGATGGGCGGGCAACTGTCGACAACGTGGTTGCTCCTGTTGGCGGTGTGCTACATCCGGGGTTCGAGTCCACAGGTGTTTGGGGGTGTCCCCATTATAGACGAGCATGGTGAGTACTCGCCATTGGCGTGGATTAACATTCCTCCTGCCCGCACTCGCTGGTAGACTTGTACGAACGCAGTCAGTATTTGTTTTTTTTTTTTTAGCGTAAGAACGTTGTAAAATAATTCGCCGGCAACGTAGAATTTTCGCATGTGATGATACTTGTGTAAAAGCAGCCATCAACTGCGACGTGATTTTTCTTTGATAATCTAACGAAATGCTTGTCCGCCCCTTCCCCACGAGGAAAAGCTTCCATGCGTTGGCTGGCCGGAAGGTGTGGCGGCATCTTTATTAACCCTCGACTTAGAGGAAGTCGGCTTGCTCGCCCGCGTATGTTGCCGCAACTGCCTGACAGCCGGCCACGCCTTTCCTACCCCAAGAAACCGTTCACCCCGATGTCTTCATCCGATCCGGTCTCCGTGTGAAGAAGCTGTTTGGTTGGTGTGAGGAGAGCTTGTGTGCGTGCGTGTGTCTTTTACCCGATCAGGGCTGGGCAAAATGCAGCTTCCCCGGGTCCATTGTTCCAGGCTCCCCATTATTACCATACCCGCTACCTTTGTGATCAGGTGATCGGTGTTTTGTAAGCGCGTCGCAGGTCCGGGTAGTGGTTCCGTACGGAACAAAGCTGTAGCCCTCACTTTCGAACAATAGCGAAGGTAAAGCAATAGTCAACTTTTGAAATTAAATAAACTTTATATGCATTACGAGAGGAAAGCTTTGACTACCTCTATTTTTTTTAACATTATGCAGATTGTATTATTAATATGCATGCTTTTTCCGAATATAAATGTGTCTCCACGCTCTATTCAACTCAATTTTAAGGAAATTTGTAACGGTTGCCATTCTAAATATACCTAGATCCCGTTTTCCTTGCAGGCATATTTATGAATGGAAGAAGATGTTGTTCAATGTTAACTCTTTCTTTATTACAACACACAGGAGAGGTGAACATTTTAGGGCGTGTTCAATTCGGAACGGACAGATTTTGTTAGTAAAATTCTCACTTTATCCATGTGAAAATTTTGTTCCGTATTTTAATTCGTATTTTGATACATCTTATAAAATTAACGGATTTCAAATCATGACCACCTTGGTTTTAACTTTTACTAACATAATCAAAAATGCATAATTTACGCTGAATTTAAAAACTAGGATGTTGTGATTAACATAGTTGTTTTAACGTGTTGCGTATTTTTACCAGTGATATGCATATGCAATTTGTAATCAAACTGAAACCATTTAAATTTTAAATTAAAATATATCCTACAATTGACTAATTCAAACACCGTCTTAATGTTTACGAAAGAAACCGTTGTAGATATAAAACTTTTCACCTGGCAATGGAGGAACCCTTCCCCCGTCCCCCTTAATATTGTCTCCACTTCGAATGATTCTAGGTCGTCTTTCCGCGTGAGTTGGGTCAATTAAAACTGGTTTGTTTACTTTTGACAGCCTGGTTAACGAACGCTGCAGAGATTCTTCCCTCTAAAGCTTTTTTTTTTCTCTCCTACACAGACTCCAAGGCTGCCCTGTTTCTCGACGTTTTATTGCCATGAAACATTTTAATTCTTCGGCACTGCATTTGTTCATTCATATCGTGGTCATTCACACGTCACGTACTTATGAGGAAGAAGCGGTGGTACTTGCGAAACAGTCGAAGTGCAGGTTATTACAGATTGATTGTGAATGTGAAATTATGCAACTTAAAATATATGGTGAGTTTTATGTGCAGTAATTGGGAGAAAAAATACACGAGAATTTGGGTGCATTCTTAAGCGTGCTGTTCACAACATGATTCGTTATGTAATATGCATATGAAATATTTTTTTCTCTTGTAGAAATTACTTACAAGTACTATCGGCATTAAAAGATTTCAGAAAGCAAAATCGCAATTAAGTATTTTTGGGACGTACAAAAACTTACTGAAAATATATAATTCATACTGAAATAGATAGCATGAGTTACTTCGAGTAATCACTGGTTTTACGATTTTTAAGAATTACTTAACATTAGGAAATTTTTATTTATACCAGTCTATGATTAAAAAATACATTTTTCTGAGCATACCGTACAAAGAATTAAAACGTGATCTTTCCGTCATCCTTGTTAAATTTTCTGTAAAAAAATTTCCTTAATTTTTTTTGTACGCGTCAAAGACGTAAAGTTTGATACGCCATAATGCAAAAACTATGATTTCAAAAAAAATTCTGCAACGAAATAGTACTTACAAATAATGTCTGCAAGTTGAACGGAATTTCGTACAAATATAAACATTTTTTGGTGACCAGCGTCCTTAAGTCTTCCGCTTACCTGGCGCTTCAACTGTGTAGCAGTGTGTTTGAAATACACGTTTTTCCACGAAACTATTAAACGTGTTTCCAATATGATGTTCTGCTAGAAGAACACACATTTCAGACGAGTGCTGTTGAGTGCTTTCAAGACGTTACGCACATTAGAAACACCATTTCATAGAACTCAAAAAAGGCTAAGAACTGTTTATTCAACGTGCTTTATCTCAAAATGTATGCACCAGATACTACTTATAAATCTACTCAACTACCTTACTGCAGACTTTCGACCAATGAAATAATAGGATCACCACTGAAAGTCCCATATGTATACGCAGAACGACGTGAAAACTGCCTGTCAGTTAAGAGCCTTGCTTGCGCTTTCCGGCGATGAACTTAATGCACGTGGTAGTGTCACTCTTATCACTCCTGTGATTCTCGGTCTCAAATGCTTTAACCAGCTCCGGCGTAGCGGGCGCCTTTAAGGTTGCCACATAAGACAGATAGAATATAATATTTGGTAGACCTACTTAATAGACAATGCGAATTTCTCTTCGATGGAAAATCGGTGAGTTTACATTGACATTAATGCAAAAAAAAAAAGACAATTTCATGTTAAGTGTACTGGGACTAGTGAAGTCAAAGAATCCGCGTATCCGTGTGCAAGTACTAGACACTAGCCTAACTGTAGATCCAAGGCACTTCAAACAGTGTATCTTGAATGCACTTAAAAGTAAGTTTTTATTTGAATGTATATATATATATATATATATATGCTAGTGACGTAATAGACGCGGTTCTCTTTGGCAGGAGGCCGAGTCGGCTGACTACTTCACCACCGTGGCCGCTTTCAAGTTTACGTATACCAAAAAATAATATTCCAGCGAGTGTACTTATAGAATTGTTTTCGGAGGTACCTGGAAACCAATCAGCTGGCGAGTCTTTGTATACGTGAGGCAAATAACTTATAATAAGGCAAAATATTTACTCGTAAATTTTTGTGGCTGTTACCTGACAAAATGCTAAAAATACATCAAGTTCACCTCAAATAACATGCACTGAGGACCACTGGACCAAGAATATTTCTTCTCGGAGGTAAAACATATCTCTTTAAAACTTTATAGCTTAGTAGAAAATAATAAGTTCAGCGCTTTTAAGTAAGTAAAAGTCTTTAAACGAACTGCTTACGGAATTTATTTTCGATAAAGAATTCATCGTCAAATTACGACACGGACGAGTTAACAATATTTAAAAAGCAAATACTTGTCTCCGCAAATGACAGAGGAAAATTCTGTAATATCTTAAACGCAAATGCACACCGAACGTCGCACCATTGGACTTAAATGCTATATCGGACGTTCTCCTCGACAGTGTGTGCGCCACNGCAAATGCACACCGAACGTCGCACCATTGGACTTAAATGCTATATCGGACGTTCTCCTCGACAGTGTGTGCGCCACCGGGGCGTAACGTTCAAACTTGTATGCCTTGTGGCGATAGTGCGTTCTAATACGGATTCTGGCAAGTGTTTATTATTCTCCTTCGTTGATGATCGTTAATAGATTTCACTAATAAGTTAACATATACAGTCAACACGTGAAGATTTTCTTTGGGAAAGAAGTTTCTTGATCTTACGTACCGAAGGCCCACGGATCCTGAGTGGTAAGACTGCTCGCTTCCCACCAAGGCGCATCGGGTTCAATCCCCGGCCAGGCCGCTCCCGGATTTCGCAAGTGGAAATCTTGCCGAACGATGCCGCTGGTCGGCGGGTTTTCTCGGAGATCTCCCGTTTCCCTCGCCCTTGCATTCCGGTTCTGATCCATTCTCACCAATTTGACCCGCATCGGCTCTCAAGACCTCGTTTATAAAAACCGCCCAAATCTCTCTCAACAACTAATGAGCCGACCCCCTCCAAATTTTGCCATTTGCAAACAGACGTAGGCGTAATGACATAAGGAAACTGTTCTTGTGCTATTGAATTTGCACTGTAATATTTAAAAGAAAATATTACTTCATTGATGGCTTAGGCAAGATAATTTACAGAACCTACG
>NQII01003983.1:212185-227069 GCA_002778355.1 Clitarchus hookeri
CGAAGGAAGGGTTGGGTTTTACGATTTCCTCTACAGGCGTAAATCGTTGTGTAGACGAGACTGTTACGTCAAAAGCATATCTAACACAGTAACTAAGAGTAACTATTATTTATTTCGACCGTGTGATGGCTCGCTTGCTAACCGTGTGCGTGGGATTTGTATAAAATATTTATGATCTTTCGCCTGGAACGCATTCAAATTCTTTACAAGACAGTTTAGGAACTCGTGAGTACAACAGTTCATCACCGTCGACTATCAACACATAAATGTCACTCGGTGGAATTTTACGCGCTACGTCTGTGGGAGAGAAACCAATTGGTCACCATAACAAGGTTACCGAATNATGTCACTCGGTGGAATTTTACGCGCTACGTCTGTGGGAGAGAAACCAATTGGTCACCATAACAAGGTTACCGAATGAGATACTGCCAGCTAGATGTCTTATTTCCCCACGTCAGCACTGTTACACTCTAAATCTGAACCGGTGTTTTCAATCAGTAGAACTATTTTACTGAATGTTCAATTAATGAGCTGTTATCTACTGGCGAATCAGTGGCACGCACTGTGGTTTTACTGCCAGGCCAGTGAAATTCACTAGGAACCAGTAATCACCGTTTTATCTGCGAATACCAGCAACTGAAATAGAAATGATGAATATAATTTTACTGATTCAAGTGGAAAAATTTTGACAGCTCTACCGTCAAATTCACAGATTTGGAGCAGTTTTTAACTGTTTTAGTGTCTATGTACACGCCTACCTAGGTTTTTAAGTTACTGATTCTGCTGTCAAATCTTAAAACGTTATTTTAATACGTGCTTCATCGATCATTCTTAATTTTAAATCCCTAGGCTAATTTCTTAACTTGTAGTTCGCAGGCCTTAGTTTGTACCCTGCATACTACTTGAACTTTTTTTTTTTGCTTGCACTCAGCATACTGTCGTTTGGTGCATTATTTTACAGCGCCAAGAAAGCTTCGCAGAGGCCGGTTTTATTGTGCCTGGAACCGAGTGCTGCAAGCAAGGTTTTATTTTACTGTCTTGTGTTTGCCGGCACATTACACATTCCCGTGCGTGAACTTTTCTTTCTGCAGGCATTCGTGTTTTGTATTGCGTGTGAAGGCGCGAAGCTCGCAGCAGTCCACAACTCTAGAACGTGATTCAGCCAAAGTATGTGGTTACTTGTGACGCCTAATATAATTTTGCAGCTGGTTTTCAATATTTAATTTTATTGTTCCTTAAAGCATTCTTTCGCGTTGGTATCCTTATCAGCACCTTGTCATTGTTTCCTCCTTCAGAAATCTAATTTCTGCAACATTCATTTTAATGGGTATGATGGTTTCAAATGATATGTTTAATCACGACTGCCGTTTGCCATTGACGTCCGCTCAAAAAGAATTTCCCGATCCGGTGTCAAAACCCATTTACTATAATTTTTTTTGTTACTGTCACCAATGTGATATATATCGACCGAGTTGTTTATCCCGTCTTATACGAGCGATGTGCATNATTTTTTTTGTTACTGTCACCAATGTGATATATATCGACCGAGTTGTTTATCCCGTCTTATACGAGCGATGTGCATCAGCGGAATAATGGAGTTGTGACGAAAAAGGTATTGCCCCGAGAAGAACTCACTGACCAGCGGCTACGTCCGCCATGTTTCCCATGTGCGGATATACGGGCGAGACCTCGACGAGATTCCAACCCGGTTCACTAGTGGTAAGAAGAGAGTGGCGCGACTACCAAACCTTAACGGCCTTCTTGTTTGTTCGGAGCGTTGCACTCGGTCCTCGTGTTCAAACTTTTCCCGTGTTGTGGTGGGCAAATTGGCGCGAGTGGCGTCCATGAATGTTTGTTGCAGTAGTCTGTTAATGGGTTTGGCGATGGTGTTGAGACGATTCTTCGAGATTAACTTTTCTCGTGAGTCAAATGTTCAGGGAGTTTAGTTTATGTTTGACGTATATTTTGTTTTCAGTCAGTTTATGCATTTGAGCAGAGTTTGTTCATAGTCAGATAACTAAATTCCTTTTAAAAACAATTTTGTTGGTCATGAATTTCGCAGAAATTTTTCTTCTGGCCCTTACAACTGGGCTTCGCTTAGAATTTTTAGATATAAACTACCCATATATTATTTTTTACTCGGCGTGTTGATATTGGCTGAGTTGTGTGTATTTGTGAAAGTTGTCATTTGCTGGTTTAGTTATACNATTTTTTACTCGGCGTGTTGATATTGGCTGAGTTGTGTGTATTTGTGAAAGTTGTCATTTGCTGGTTTAGTTATATTTTATTCCTTTGTGTGGTGGTACTATTTTCTAAGTGCTGGCCATTCATTTTTAGAATAGGACTGTATTTTGACGTGTTATGTGTTCTTTCTTGTTTTTGATATGAAAAAGTATTTTAACGCCAGACCAATCCATGTCGTACCAAGACGGAAACAGCGATGTGACGCTTGCCGGGTGATTGAAAAATAAATGTGGCCTCGTTCGATCGGGTTCGCGACTACGATGCGAGCATGGCCCTGAAGTGTTGCAGCTCTTGCGTAAGTTGCGAGTGGGAGCCTGCGACGACTGGCGGTAATTTTGGGCGTGTGCGAACATTTCCCGGCTGTATATCTCGTGACTGCGACGTGGCAGCACGCTGATTTTTGTGCCAAACTAAACCTCTCGTCTTAGATCTGTCTATGTCTCTACTCTCGTTCCATTCCCATAGCCCGAATAAAATATTACCCGCTGTTGTAGACATGTTCCCGGCACAGTCACATCCCGATTTATTATTTTTTTTTCCTCGTTTCTGTTGTTCTTTGGGCGGGTGCTGCGACTAATGTCCCGACCCCGACCTGAAATACGAATTTCGTCTGGCGCAGTTGTGCGCACTGTATTTTGGGCTAGGTCTTACACGGTAGTGATGACGTGAACTCGCTCTGTCACGCTCCTTCACTGCTTCACGGCGGGTGTCGTATCCCGTAGTGACGGCCACAAGGCTGGAGCCGTCACGCGTCACCTCGCGGCGGGAGCTCTCAGCCCGACACGAGTCTGTGCAGCGGTCTTGTTGGTTCGTGGTCGTCATGGTGACGCTGAGCACTGAAAATTACACAGCACATTTATTACTTTGCTTTTGTGTGCATTACTTAAAGTACATTGTGAATGACCAACGCCATTGAGCTGTGGAGCGCGCCATGACTACAGAAAGGGTTTCTGGTCCATTATGCAAGGTATTTCTGAAACATGGGGACAGATTTCCGCGAAAATATAAGACTAAAATGTAAGTACCACTTTTCTCGNATGCAAGGTATTTCTGAAACATGGGGACAGATTTCCGCGAAAATATAAGACTAAAATGTAAGTACCACTTTTCTCGTCAAGTGATTATTAAGGGAGGTGTGCGCCCTTGAAAAATTGTCATTCTAATTGCCTTACTCTGTATTCTGGTTTGCCTATCTGGAATGCAACACACGTTCTGCTTTGAATGCTCAACATGAGTTATCTCGCAAACAGTTCACCTGAGTTTTCTGACAAGATTACTTTCTTTTGTTAATTTGGATGTGCTGATTCCAGGTTGTCTAAAAATTGCTTAGAACGTAGTGTTACAAAGTTTTATGCAATCAAATGGTGCCAACAGCCATCTCCAAAAGGAAGGAGGGGGATGATATTACCGACCGCGTTTTTAGAGGTGTAAGATCTCCTTTATACAAAACACCATTCACTAATTTGTTGTTTAATCACAAGTGGTTTTTGATATTTTGAACTAAACTCATTTTAATAATCAAGTTTTGGAGGTTCGTAGCCCCCTTAATAATCCTTTAGGGATACTTTTTACATACATTTTAGTCTTATATTTTCTTTAGGAACTGCCTACCGAAGTTTGTCCCTATGTTTTAGAAATACGGTGTATAANACGATGTATAATAATTTATTCGTGGTTGTAACAAGAGTTTTATTATGGTGACAGCAAATTTCAATATGCGATCAGAAAATTATGGAAATTACTAGACTTACAGAAATATAAAACACAAAAGTAACACCAGAAACAGGAAGGATAAAATGTGAAATACTTCACACCGAACGAGCAAATACAATGTAACAGGGATTTACATTTTAAAACTGCACGAACCTGGAATTCGAATCTGGTACTGCGTGATTTGACCGTAGAATAAATATGACGTAGACTGCTTTTCGTTTTCTGCCTATGTCCAAAACTTTGACTTGAGAATTGCCAAAACAGTTATCTCAATTAATGTGTTTCAACAATGATGCGTTGTTTATATATATTTGGTTTTACATATATATGTATATGTATTATATATGTGGATATATATACATAATTTTGTATGGGTAATTTGATTACATCGTATTTGTGTTACAACTTGTTCAGAAGTAGTTTACTTCCATACCAAAGGACGCATTTGAAGTAGTGTTAGCCTGACCGTACTCGGAGTCACGTAGCTCAAACAGTTCTGTAGAAATTAAAAGCAGTTCAGTTTTGGGACACAGATGATTACTGAGAGGCTAACATGTGCACTCTACACCATATTATCTCTATGGGTCTGAAAGTAACGAGTTCGTGGGTGACCTCTCCTACAGAAGTTGCACCAACCAATCGTCCGAATCGCCACGATTCTGTAATGCCAAATTCTGCTCTCGAAAAATGTTTTTTTATTTAGGGCTTCTACCTCCGCCATACACTGTAGGGCCTATTTGTGTACCGGCGGTACTGTATGAAGACGCTGCTGTCGAGAAAAAAAGGAATTGCTGCCGTAGAATATGCGAAAAGAAGCGGGGGATCGGGCAAAAGGTAAAAGGAAGGGGGATAGTATCTATCGGCTAATGACGCAGAAGTATTGGTAAAT
Source organism: Clitarchus hookeri (assembly GCA_002778355.1). Lineage (NCBI taxonomy): Eukaryota > Metazoa > Arthropoda > Insecta > Phasmatodea > Phasmatidae > Clitarchus > Clitarchus hookeri. The sequence goes on from NQII01003983.1 coordinate 217,032, forward strand.
AGACGGCTGTTCGTAAAATAACGCAATCGACCTGTGACAACAATGCAGACGGCTTACTTCGGTGCCGTCTTTTGACAAATGCCGCCTTCGCGCCGTCAAGGGACCACAAGGACCACGAAGACATAAAACTGAGTTAACTGCCTCTCGACTATTTCAGTTTCACGCCGAATCTGAGCAAGTACCTACTGTTTTTTTGTTAACCTTGTGTGGTTTAAGCTTAAGTAGTTGTATGTCGAAATAAAGGAATAAAGGTAATCTAGTGGCAGAACTGTTCCTAGGAATATAAAAGAAAATTTCCTTCGGCCCCTTTACGCACAAAAAATTAGTTGCGGAAGCCATTACAGCAATATGACTACACTAAAATAAGTTGTGAATTCCTGTCAAAAGATCAGAGGTTTTCCACGAACAACAAGAATTCCAAATGATCGGCAAATTTCATGAATCATTTTCTTCCTCCTTTGTGTGATGTTTTTCATTTATTCATTTATTTTATATTACACCAGAAAGTGGTTGTGGGTGTGATTCTAGCTTATTTCAACGGGTCGATGCGCAGACGATCTGCAAATCATAACTTTGGCAGACATGTCGGTAAGCATAGCCAAGACCATGTTTGCCACACCATAGTTATATATCTCAGATTATACACTGAAGAGCCAAAAAAACTGGTACACCTGCCTAATATCGTGTAGGGCCACCGCGAGCACGCAGAAGTGCCGCAAGACGACGTGGCATGAACTCTACTAATGTCTAGAGGTATGCAGGAGGCATTTCACACCATGAATCCTGCAGGGCAGTCCACAAATCCATAGGAGTGCGAGGCAGTGGAGATCTCTTCTGAACAGCACATTGCAAGGCATCTCGGATATGCTCAATAATGTTCATGTCTGATATTTAGGTGGCCGATGGAAGTGTCTGAAGTCAGAAGAGTGTTCCTGGAGTCACTCGGTAGCAACTCTCGACATGTGGGGTGTCGCATTGTCCTGCTGGAATTGTTCACATCCGTCGGAATGCACAATGGACATGAATGGGTGCAGCTGATCGTACAGGATGCTTAAGTATCTGTCACCTGTCAGAGTCGTATCTAGACGTATCAGGGGTCCCATTTAACGCCAACTGCACACACCCCATACCATGACAGAGCCTCCACCAGCCAGCTTGAACAGTCACCTTTTGACATATAGGGTCCAAGGATTTATGAAGATGTCTCCATACCCGTACACGTCCATCGGCCCGATACAATTGGAAACGAGACTCGTCAGACCAGGCAACGTGTTTCCAGTCACCAACAGTCCAATAGCGGTGTTGGCGGGCTCAGGCGAGGCGTAAAGCTTTGTGTCGTGCAGTCAACAACGGTACACGAGTGGGCCTTCGGCTCCGAAAGCCCATATCAATGATAGTCCGTTGAATAGTTCGCACGCTGGCACTAGTTGATGCCCCAGCATTGAAATCTGCGCCAATTTGAGAAAGGGTTGCATGTCGGTCACGTTTAATGATTCTCGTCAGTCGTCGTTTGTCCCGTTCGTTCACGATCTTTTGCCGGCAGCAGCGAAGTCGAAAATTTGATGTTTTACCGCATTCCCGATATTCACGGTACACTCGTGAAATGGTCTTACGCGAAAATTCGAATTTTATCGCTACCTCGGAGATGCTATGTCCCATCTCTCGTGCGCCAACTATAACACCACGTTCAAAGTCACTGAAATCTTGATAACCTGCCATTGTAGCAGCAGCAACCAATCGAGAAACTTTGCCAGACGCTTGTTGTCTTATATAGGCGCTGCCGACCGCATCGCGATACTCTGATTAGTTACATACCTCTGTTATTTGAATACGCACGCCTATACCAGTTTTTTTAACTCTCCATTGTACATTACCAAAAGTGATCGATTAGCTGTATGGAAAAGCTGATTGCTACGCTGTGCGGAAAAGCTATCGACATAAGTGCCCCATGGGCTTCCCGTCGCATGGGTTCTGTGTATTGTTTCTATAGAGGGACTTTTTCTAAATAACCTCTTTTCTCCTTCCGCTAGGACAGCAGCGATTAGCGATGTTGGTGATCAAGTGCTTACGGACTGAACTTATACGTCTCTAAAGAACTGAGAGAGCGGGGGGAGGACGCAGGAACCCAGTTTTTTTGTCAATGTTCGGTGAGCTCCTGTGTATTTTATATTTTATGAATTACCCTCGACCAACCTTTGTGATATTTGTCAGTGTTTAGAGGAAGAGAGCGTTTGTATGTAAATTCACATGCCTATTAAATTTATTATTTAACCAGGGATATTGAATATATGGCTTTCAAAATGGGCAGTGAATTTATTATGGATTTATTAAAACGTAAAAATATAACAATTTTTAAATTGCCTTGAAATAATATACACATACATGTGTTTATTTACTTCGTCCCCAAAGGGTAATTAATCATCTAGACGAAGCATTGGTAAGTCGATAATGTATTATAACGAACCTGCAATGGCACTACGTCTGGGAAAGAACCTTTTACGAGGTTATTCCCGCAAGTTTCGAACTGTGATCACTTTTTAATTAGTGACCTTCACACATTGCAGTATTCCCAGCGACACACTTACCTTCTCAAACACATGTTGCAGATTATTTTCTGATAGTCTGCACAAAATAATGGGTGTAGTAGCTTTAACTCAATGTTCCTACTAATCTTCTATCCTTTCTAACTATTTCTTAAGTGTTGGAGAAGCCCAGAAATCACAGTGTGCGAGATACGGGTTGTATTTGTGTGCCACATGTGTGTTAGCGTCATCCTGAAGAAAAGAAAACATTCTTTATGAAACAGCTCAGGTTTATTATTTTTTTTTTTTTGCGAATTGCATTACTTAAACGAACTTTCGAAACATTAGCATAGCAATCTTTGTTTACATTTTGATTATCTGTAACCCATGCTGTAGTAATACGGAATATCTGACTATTGCTTTTTCACTATATTCCTGTTACATCAGCTGAAGCGTTTCGTGGCCAGTTTTGCGTAATTTCACACAAAATTCAACAGCTATCCTTCGTCTGATCATGAACAGTGTATCATCGTCCGCAATTCTAATACCCACTGCACTTCAACTTTCTAGGAAGCAAATAACTGCTTGTTTCCTTTACTCACATAACAAAGTTTGCCACAGGCAGCAGTCACAGAATCGCTCTCGTAGAATCGGCGCAGTATTAGTAATACTGCAAACATTCGGAAAAACCCTCTTGCATTGCAACCGGTTGGCTAAGGCCTCGCTACCTCCGTAATAAGTCTGACGTGGTACTAAAATTGTTCAGCGACCAAATTTAAGGTTTGAAACGTCCACCGAAAGTAACTGCATGAGTGAGAGTAATTATACGTTTACCCTCATGCCAACAAAATTATTTCAACCTAGATTTTTGAGAATCGTAAAAATATTTTCCAAATTTTTGAAAATACCGTAATGGCTCACAGCCTAATCAATAATCGGATGCCAATACAGAAAATAAAATAGAACAGACAGCTAGATTCTGAGTGAAAGTTGCGGTATTCAACTGGCCTAACCTTCACAATCGAAAATACTTTCCCTCAGAAGCCTACGTTTGACTTAGTTTCTGATTTTTAAAATGTACACTGGCTCCCCAACAAGCGCAGATATGAAAGGAAGACAGCTTCATAGAAAATAACATTTGAATTTTAGGGACCGTATTACATCTTGCTTCATAGAATGGTGAATATTTTGATTACAGTGTTTCATATACAATAACACATTTTACCGTATTTTTAATTCGCCGTTTTGCCACAAAATTTAAAAAATCATCAGTTCTGTTAGTTTTCAATCTACATAATGAGTGCGCTATATTAAATGTTTTTTATTTAAACAAGAAAGAAGCTGACAGCCCTAAATGTAAAGTACCTTTGGGAGATTACTAGCGTGTATAGTAAATGCTGAAAGTATTCTTCATGAAGGCTCGTCTGCATGTTTTATTTTATGCCCCTGGCCATTTGTTGGAGCTATTAATACCGTTGACTTTACTTGTGATGATTTCCTTAAAATCTCACATGTCCTGTGCATCTAGCGTATTTCCTTTCAGTAACACCACAGTAAAAATTATGGCGATGTTAAATCCGGAGGTCTCGGGCACCGAAAGTTCTTGAAAACCATCTGGTTGTCAAGAGAATACGTAGATCAGCGCCACGGTAACAGCTGCCGAATTCTGAACCTGCACACGTGTGCTATAACTTGGCAATGGATGCAACTCCCAGAGCTTCAGTAACTTGAAAGTAAAACAGAGCATTGCGATGCATTCTCGTCCAAACTGATAGATAACGAAATATCAGTTTTATATCATATAACGAAATGTCAGTTTTGTATTACTCATTCTGTATAATGCTGATTTCCATAAATTCTGCCCGTGTCTGTGCTCAAGCAAGCACGTTTACATATTCATTTTATTTACTGTATTTAAGAGTACGTTAAACATGCAATGTTTGTGTTTTTTTTTCAATACACTATGCAGACTAAGAATTTGAGTGTTTTAAAAACAGCCAGGTTCTCTCTGTTGTTTAGGTAAATTGATGGAATATTGAATAAATAATATTACTAATGTTTTCAAGCGATTTTGGTGTAATTCCTACAATGACAAATTTTGTTTTTGGGTAGGCCTAAATAAACAAGGCCATGATTTTAGTTTTTTTTTTTATATTTAACATAATTTAATTTGGTTATTCTCGTTTCCGGTTGGTCTTACACGTACTATGTACGTGCGTGTTATAATGTAGATGCTTATGTAGGGATTTTTTTTCAAAGATACATTCTTGTGTATTTGCCTTCTGGCAGATGGTGAGAAGGTAGGATAAAAGTGGAAAAGTGGACGGGAGAACTGAGAAAAACGAGAGTGCGAAGACCGCTTTAGTCGTAGAAACATTAAAGGGGAGGGGGAAGTGGATAAGGCACCAAAATTAAAAGTCGTGCGGGTTGTAATTGTTTTTGTTCGGCCGATCCTGGTAGCAGGCCGTGATAACTAGACGGTTCTTCAGCGGATGTGTGAGATACAAGAGAATGCAGACCTGTGGTAGAAAATAACGTAAATTTAAAAAAACCTTGAAGGAGAGCCTTGAAAGATGTTCAGAAATGCGCCTAAATTCATATTCGATGTTAAAATCTGCTCCTCTTTTCTTTCTTCTTTTTCTTTTGTCGTAAAAACAGTCAGAGATAACCCTCCTGGACGTCGGGTTATGACTCCGTGTGTGAAATTGATTTGTAATATGTATTATTATTTTGCCTTTATGGCCTTCTTTGAACATAGTTTACCCGCAGCTAGAGGAGAAGTAAAAATATGCAGTAAAATTCAACTAATTTTTCGAAACAACATACGCTCACATGCTCGAGAAATACCCATATCATGGTTGGCAAACGAGCATGCCGATTTCCTCCATCTCTGAAGTTAAGTTTTGCAGAAAGTGCATGTTAGTATTACTAAATATCCATATATTATTATATAAATAATTTATATTACAATATTTAATCTATTAATTTATATTNGTATTACTAAATATCCATATATTATTATATAAATAATTTATATTACAATATTTAATCTATTAATTTATATTTATTTATTAATTATGATAATATAAAATATATATTATGTTATTTATATTAAAGTCTTATTATACTTTAATTATTTTTTAAATATTAAAGGTTATTATAATATTATAAGGTAAAGATATAAATATAAGTCTTTATTATACTGTGAAATTTTTTGGCGAGAAGTAGACACATCGTGTGTCCGATGATTTTCTCTTGTGATAGGGGACGTATAGAATTCATGCGTCAGCTGAGAAGTGTGGGACGATCAGTTAACCGTCTCGCAAAGTGTCCTTTCACTTNGACGTATAGAATTCATGCGTCAGCTGAGAAGTGTGGGACGATCAGTTAACCGTCTCGCAAAGTGTCCTTTCACTTGATTTGTTTCTGGCATAAAATATTCACGGCATGTCGTCGATTTCTGTGAAGTTTAGTCGCGTTCGTGTCTTGGAAATGGGGAATGAGTTCCTTCTGGTTACGTAGCTTGGCGAGGAAAGCAGCGCCATACCGACCTGCGCTCGTTGAAACAGGAAAGGTGCAGTGAAGGGGACGTGTGATGCGACCGTTACTACTGCCCTGCATTGGAAATGCATTGCTCGGCATTGGATCGTTTACACCGGGACACTGCAGTGTTGTGGCCGGTCAGTGACGATGTCTGAACCGTAGAAAGAAAACTTGACAGATTGCTGACGAGCTGTGCAGTAGCCACCTGTTTTCCCAATTTATCTGCCGATAGTACTGTCAAAAACAGCGTGGATAGGATTTCGGACCGGGCACAGTTTATGTAACTAAGTGCTTTGAGGTGTTTAAGATTCTGAACCCCGCCACAGGTGACATACAGCGCCACTGTAACTGGAATTTGTCTTCTTTTGTATTGAGTTTATGTTTGTGGTCGCGAGTTTTTGTTTTTAAAGCACACGATTTTATGAATTAAATAGTCGAACCATTTGGGCCAATACGATTGACAGCTATAGTGAAAAGGACTTCATGAGAAGAGATTGTAGTGAAATTTGTATCAGATTTCAACGCCTTTCACTATCATGGTAGGTGATGAATATCTCCGGCAACCCGAAGGAAATTTGTACATGATCACTCCCACATCCTGAAATGTTTGTTTTGCAGTTTGTTAAAGTACCCTTGGTTATGCAACGTAGATATAGTATTCTTAGAAATATTTGTATTGCCGTCAGCTATGTAAATGAATTGCAGTGTCGAAAATCGCCAAATGCATATGGAGGTTGCTGTGGCACTAAGTTTCCGAAAGGGCCGCGGTGGTGTAGTGACCAGGCTACTCGCCTCCCACCTAGGCGAATAGGGTTCGATTCCCGTTGGGGTCGTTCCCGGATTTTTGCATGTGCGAATCGTGCCGGACGATGCCGCTGGTCGGCTGATTTTATCTGGGATCTCCCGTTTCCCCCGCCTTTGCATTCCGGCGCTGCTCCATACTCCTCATTTGACCCTCATCAACTCTCAAGAACTCTATGTTAAAGCCGCTCAAATCTCTTCACTCCCCTCTCCACTAAGTTTCCACGCGATGTTCAATGTCTTGTCATAAATTGGGAACGTGTACAAATATTCAATAAAGTAATATGAAATTAATTATATATATTTATTTGGTTGTACACCAGAAAATGAATCTTCTGCTATGTAAATGAACGCAAACCAAATCAATGGGACAGTTCAGTGAAACATGGGGTTTCCAGCTGCTTTGAAAAATCGTGTTAAGCAGCTAACGTTATGTAGCTCTGTAATTAAGATGTAAAGATCAGCAATATCGACAGAATGGATTTGGTCTTTACGGGAAGTCTGACAATTTTTCTATAACCCCTCACCCCCTAACTATAATTAGGTAAACGGAAACAAGTGAAAAATAATAAAACGTTCTAACATAACGCGTTTAATTACTTTAACGCATTTATATCGCTAGTATAAAAATTAAATATTTAAAAAGAATTTATTAACATTTGGCAGTATCACATTTACTAGCAGTCGTAATTTATTCTGTTGTTCAAAATTTTTATTTCATAACGATTGCGGAAGCTTTATTCCTCACTCGCTTTGTCTTAATCCGTCTCGTTCTGTATCACATGTAGAAGGAAGGGCACAAGGAAGAGAGTACATATTCTGCACTCAAGAATACGACATGCTCTATCGGCGTAATTAAATACGAAGTCATTGTAGCTGTTAAGGCATTTCTCGTTCGTGTTACTGAACCTCCACGTCTACTAGCCGTAAGGAATTCACAGACTACACTCTAGGGTATTATTCGTAAAATTACTATATCAATGTGTACGAATAATGAGAAAGTGCGAATGGTAAAGTTGTTTGCCTTACATCCAGGGTACCGTTTCTACATTCGCTCACAAAACAGTCGAATGCTTAGGGAAGTCCCCAACCATGTATAGTAAAGACGCTAAATATTCCTATATTTGCAGTCTGGCATGTGGCATAATATCCGTACAAAGTTGACCGTCACACGTGCCAAATTATTTATCTTGGTTAAATTCCCTTGGTGCTATTTTTGTCCCTTTGGCTACACACATTTGTATGGTCTGTTGATGAAGGCCAGCGCGTTAGCCTTGTGTAATGATTTCAAGTTTTTACGTAGTTTTCTTGTGTTGGTAGCACTCAGTCCAGTAACTCCGAAGTGATTTCTTACGAAGGGTCTACCGACTGACAGAATACTTCGCACGTAGTCTAACGATTTGAAACATCTTAACGTCGACGGAAGAACATTAAAAACATAAACTGTGTAAACTGGAAAAGTTTTTCTTCGTGGTATTTTTGAGTACGTAGATAGAGACGTAGATACGGTCTACCGTATCCAGCAACAGCCACCTAACCCCTTCATTCGTTGAATTACTAGACTTTGCGAAATATTACAACGTCCAGCTGCCGAATGGAAAATTTGCCAGCCGTGAAAGTGCAATGGACTGAAGAAGAGTTGGGCTCTATTTAAACTTCTACGCATGTCCTCAATGATGAGACACAAATTGCGATAGGAAATGTCAAAATTACATGTTCAAACAGCTACTGGACATTTACAAACAGTTGAAAAGCCGATAATTCTCAGAATAACTGAGCATTCGATCTGAGGATCTTCTTAGTCGGCATATTTTTGTGTAATACGTCAACATTTTTGTCGAGTGGAGTATACCGTTACATGTTGCTGCTCTTCGTCGCTTCCCTTGTACCGTCCTGCTCGCGAGAGCGAAGGAATATCAGGGCAGCACAATCTGAGAAGTGGGCGGTGATTTGCAAAGGGATGCCGCCGCGATAAACCTATCGCAACTCGAGTACTCCTGGGAGCTATTCCAAGTCTCGTCAGTAACTGCTTCTGACATCGTCTCGAACCTACTGTCTCGCAAACGACAAAAATAATAGACTGCTTGAAGACTGTATTCAGAGCTGTTCGTCGTTTAGCACGGGGGTACATTCGGGCATCTTCGGTTTACCGACTTTCCCCACTCCAAGCTAGACGAGCATTAGTATCTTCGCATGGTTGACAACATACCAACAAAATATTACTAGAATTACTCATTTAAAAATTGCACAAATATGTTGAAAAAAACCTTACTTAAAGACACGAATAGTAAGCTTTATTTTTTAGCTCGTGAAAAATAGTACATGATTACAAATACGTATTTTATAAGAAAATAATAGTGTACAGTTTTCTTTGATTTTGTGGGGAGAGTGAAAAACTGTGGTTGGTGGCCGTGTTGTACTGTATATTTTTCCATTCGTAAGATACAGATATTTACGTGTTACGGACGTGACCCTTGTGTTTAGTAAACTATTTGTGTTTGTAAAAAGAAAATATTTCACCAAGGTAAAGGAAAGTTAGCAGATCTTTATTATAGATTTCACGTAAAACTGTACTGAATAACAAAGAAATGTTCACATCTTAAATCGATTATATTAATATTCCTAACCGCGGTGTCCACCGAAGTGTACCATAGAGCCATGGAAGGTAATAATTTTGAATAAATATAAATTAAGTAACATTGACTGAGTCACAGCGTCATACTCCTTTTTTTTCATTGGTTGATAAACTATAACAGTATTGCTAACCTCTTACACCACAAGTATTGAATTTGGTGCGAATTAAATAACCTTCCCTCCCTTTTTATTTTGTAGAGGGAGCATATTTAGATACGTAGATTTTGAATGTATTTGTGTTAATTATTTTGGCCACAAAGTTAGTTTTAAATTTATTAAATTACGCGGAATATATTAGTCTATTCTTTCTGGAATCAATGCAGAAATTGTCATTTTGTTGCAGAATATATTCGTTATATTTAAAGTTAATCACGATCCGTTTTAGTTAAAAGTACATTAGGCCTACACATCAAAGTTTATCCTTCAATTTTAAAATGAACAGAGCCAGCCCCAAAACATTCCAAACTGTAAGCTATTTGGGGCCAAAATACAAATGTACACAGTTTATAAGCTTGCCCTTCAAAAAAAAAAAAAAAAA
>NQII01003984.1:0-41166 GCA_002778355.1 Clitarchus hookeri
GTTACTTATTAGGAGTGTGTAGGGGGGGGGGATGCAGCTAGACTCGCGCGTCCAGGCATTGCATCACTTCGACCCGCCTCCTCAGGAATGTGGGTTGTGATCACTTCCTGCCCAGTAATGGCGGCGCTAGAGGATGCTTGTTTTGTTTGATGCACAAAAATGGCAGTTTGCCTAGAAACTTAATTTTTCGCTTTTTGTTCAAAAAATGTTTGTTTGGATAACTTTTGCAGCTGAGTGCTACTGAGCACTTTTCCCTTCTTGCCTGTTATTGTCTGTGTTAATACTGTCTGTATATAATGTTAAATGTTTCATGTTGTTATAGATAATGAGAGCAAGTGTTATATGCTTCGTGAAATTATGACACAATCACTTGATACAATTATGATGTGATTTTTTTATGCTGATTGATTACAACCAACTTCTTTGTTAATGTTAAAGTTGTTAAAACAGTAAGAACAACTTAAAAATTATTTGTTGTGCCAAGTATGAACAAAAATTTATCCCTGAATATACCACTTATTTTATTATTAATGTTTTACGTGTTTCGTAACNTGTGCCAAGTATGAACAAAAATTTATCCCTGAATATACCACTTATTTTATTATTAATGTTTTACGTGTTTCGTAACACATATGGTGCACTGTTAAATAGATTTTCCCCTATTCTTTGCGTATTTTGTTAGTTAGATTTACATATAGAAAGTGTCTAAAATTTTTTGTAATTTACAGGATGCATAAAATATAAACAAAGCACTCGTGATTTGGCATTGGAATTGCCACGTGGTTTACCTGTAACAAAGCCACATGCATGCCGTGTGTTTTTAATGATGTGTTGCGCATCTACATGAAGATAATTATAAGTCCTTTTAGAGTTGGGCATGATATATTTACACTTCATAACACTCTAAATTGATGTTTGATACTTGCGTGAAAACGACTGGTGTGGAAACATGAATTTTCGCGCTGTTTCTGAGCTTGTTAAAAATACGTTAGCATGTCTTCTGTAAAAAAGTGGTCAATAACACACAATAAGACACATGGTGCGTGAGCGCGGGAACATTCATTGTGTTTTGATGGTGATTATGTTTTGTGACATGGTGATTTCCTCTCACTGTACTNGCGTGAGCGCGGGAACATTCATTGTGTTTTGATGGTGATTATGTTTTGTGACATGGTGATTTCCTCTCACTGTACTCATGTTTTGTACTTCCTACTGCTCCTAGTTGGTAAAGCCATTTTTTGCCATCGGAAAAGAAAGGCTTGGTGAAACGTTAGCTCCTAGTTGGGAAAGCCATATTTTCCATAGGAAAATAATGGATTGGTCAAATATTGGCCCTTAGGAGGGAAAGCCATCTTTGAGGTGGTCGAGGCTCTAGTGTTGAATTGCCCGATACCATAACTCAGTGAAGAGTTAATGATGAGGGTCGTTCGGTCGATGGACCAGGGTGCCCTGGATGTTCTCCATCAGTTTGTTGATGATGATGTCATGTACTAACTGTTGCACTATTTATACCTTATGAGACTGCAGGCGCTTCTCGTATGCCTNCCTTATGAGACTGCAGGCGCTTCTCGTATGCCTGAAATATACTATTAAATTGTGGGTGATGCTACAAAGGGAGTAGTAACCTACAATAAATCACCACACATTTTACTCTGTAAAGTGGTTTATTCACTGTGCTTCCTTACATGTGAATAATGCATGAAAATGGACCCAGCAGTTACGGCCTGCTAGTGACCTTGGCATGAAATAAACATGGTATTATGTTGATATGCGATAGCGTTAAGCTCTCTGGGGAGATGGCGGGTGGCTCTCCCCTCTGTACTTAAAATAAAGATAACAAATGTTCTGGCTGATTAAGTTAATATTGCAGTGAAGTGATTACAGCCTAAATGATGGTACCAAGGGGCTCGTGGAGCTGGCGAGCAATGCCGCCGGTCTGGTCCGAGTGCTGAGACGAAATGGCGGAGTGACATCGATTTCCGTCACGAGTGACAAGAACCGAAGTGAAAAGGCGAATTATGAAACATAATATGAACACTATGTGATATGATTGCAATGGTGAAAAAATTTAAATTAGATAAACACATTGGTGACGCACTGTTTATTAACTAATTTCTGTTAAGATTGAAGCTGTGAAGCTGACGGGGCATATAACTTCACTATGGCATGTTACAATGAAGGAGGCCTTTATATGCAATTTCCCTTTTAAAAAACATCATTGACCTTTTATAAATACAAATTAAATACTTTATTATGTTTCTCGTAAAAAGTGTCTGAATTTCACTACTTGTGAGGTGTCTGAATTTCACTGGTTACAGTGTTGCCAGGTGGCTGTCTCCTGAAGGGATGGGCGAGTTCACCTGGGCAAAGGGGTGTGGAATGCCATGCTCGATTGCCATTAACTCAGTAAAACACACCCTTGACTGTAGCTGTGAATGAGGCAATGGTGTTTAATGTGTTTGTAAAACTACTGCAAACTACTGGTGACACTATGGGGGCACTTATCACTTTAGTTTGGCCTACAAGATAGTTCGATGCCACTTGGTGGTGCGTCACATTGGTACATCATGTGGTGCGAGCTACTACGATGAAACGACCAATTGCCAGTGCCCCCAACGGCTGTGGCTTTGGGGTAAACTCTGTTTTGGATCGCCTGCCCATTTATTAAAAGTGTTACCTCTTGTAATAAATTGGTAAGGCGGTCTCTTGAGTTACGTTATACTTTTCGCAAGAAGGTGTAAGTTCCTTTCTTGTCAACCTGCACTATGCACTCTTAGTCTGATGCGGGTGGTGCGGCCCGGTGTACCTGGTGTAGTTGTGGTCACTGCAGCAGTCAGAGTGCACACAAGGAGCTCGTAGGCGCGTGGTTCACGTCACAATACAGGTGTTGTGTTACTTGTACGGATGGAAAGGGCGCCAGAGCATGACTAACTCATACAGGGATGGGCCATTCACCCAAGTTGGTTCTCCTGATTTCAACCAGCGCGATGAGGTGTTATCGTCAGTAATGTTGTTAAGTCCTGCCTATATGTACCTATGAGGTTGTAGGCCCCTCATATGCCTGTAATTATAAGAAGATGCTGTTAAGTGGTCGTCTCACATGTCAAAAACATCTAAATGACATTATCAGGGGTGCAGTTCATCCGTGGGTAGAAGACCAAATGTTAGGTTACATTGTTGTGAGCAACCTATAGTGAAATAAAAAGAAGAGATAATTTGCACTGATTTTTACTCACTATGTATTCTCCTCTTATGGGGCACTTACACTGATCCAGCATTAAGGTGTACTGGCAACCGACATTGAATGAAAAGGCACATGGCTGATGAAATATATAAAGTTAATTAAGTCCCTGGCATATTTCGCGCTGGCGGGGCTAAGAACAGCACTGCTTTCGGTTTAAGCAAAGAAGTGAATTTAATGATGTTCCAGAATAAAATAAATAACAGTTGATACACTAAAGACTGGTACAAGATGTTCAAGGGCTCGGTTGCACACAGCATTCATTCGCTCTCTCAGCATGTGCAGATCCAACTTGCCAATCAGGACAGGTCTGCTAGGGTCCCCTGCTAGAAAGCGCACCAAGTGCATTACGAAAATACACTGGAAATTTAGCTGAAAAAACAAATACACAAAAAGCAATTATATAGCGTTACAAGACATGAGCAAATCGAGCAAAAAACGAAACTGAATCGGTAATACGATTGTTGCAAAACGTAATTTATATATGCCACGGGACTGTCTTTCTAATTCTGTTGCATATATGTTAGATTTGTTTACAATATGTTACAGCTTGTCGTTTGAGTATAGCCAGATGGCTGCATGGAAAAAGATGGCGGTGTTGAGACAGGTGTCATAAAAATTTATGGCTACGAAACAACATTTGCCCTGAAAATAGAAGGTGGTGTAGAAGCAGGCACTCCGAAAAAGGGGCTGTATAACTGAAAGTTGGTTTTGTTGTACGTGGGCAACGACATTGTCTATTGTCATGTGCGCACTTAAATTTACTGTTTGCACTGCACAGTCTCGTAATGGAAAATTAATACCTGTTCCACTGTTGATATACACAGGGTTGACACCGGCGCAATTGCATGATGCAGAAGTGTAGACTGGTGAATCAGTCAGCTGTTGGACAGTGTTAACGAACTACGTGGCTTGCGACAGTGTCCCCTGCATCGAGGTAGGAGGGGTAAACTGGCCCGAGAAACTGCAGGTGTACACGCATGCGCACAGGCTGCTTGTTTCCGATCTATTTTCCACTCTGGTTGGATGGGCGATGAAGGGATGGTGTCGCTGCAACCTTGAAGTATTCTCATGGTGTTTCTTGTGGAGGGAGTGAAGGAGCACGTCACACACTACCAGCTGCTGCTTCACTGTCTCACTCGGTGGTGGGATAGAGGAGTTAAATGGTGTCCCACAAAATGGCTGTGGTCGATCCCATTACCTGCTATGAAGCTGTTTGGCTGATGGTAGCCATGATGCTGTTGGATTTCCTTATCTAGCAAGGAGATTTTCCTGATTGACCTTGGAATGTCCTCCTTTGTATGGAAATTGGAAATTTTGGGTGCGGGAATTTTGCCAGGAGAGGTTGGCCAAAAAAAATACAAGGTTTCCACAGGAAAACTGGACATGTGAAAATAACACTAGCAATAACCAGGTGACTTGTTGTAGTGGTCTCAGGAGCAGTGAGAAGTGCAGTTAGGTTACTCTACAGGTGCTGTAGTACTTGTAAGGATGGAAAAAGGGCGCAAGAGCATGAGACACTCACCCAGGGCAATCACCCACATGGCTTCTCCTGAGCTCACCCTGTGCGACGAGGTGACATCGCCGGTAAAGTTGTGAAGTCCTTCCTATGCCTACCATATGAGGGCATAGGCCCCTTCATACTTCTCTAATTATCACATAAGACTGCTAAGTCGTAGTCTCGCACTCCAAAAACACCAAAAAGACACAGTTACGCCAATGGGTAGAAGACCCAAATTATTTCATGTGGCTGTTAGGTGGCCGATAGTAAAATAAAAACAAGATGTCACTTGCACTGTTCCANAAGACCCAAATTATTTCATGTGGCTGTTAGGTGGCCGATAGTAAAATAAAAACAAGATGTCACTTGCACTGTTCCAGTATTAAGCTGTGCTGGAAGCCGACTCTGACAAAGCAGCATGTGGCCGATGAAAATAATAATGTTAATTAAACCCCCAGTACGTTTCGAACTGGTGGGACTGAGAACTGTATGGCCTCTGGGCTAAGGAAAGAAGTGAAGTCAATTTAGTTCCAGAATAAAATAAATAACTATTTATACACTCAAGACTGGTACAAGTAGTTAAAGAACCCGGGGCACATTCGCAGCACATCCATTGTCTCAGCATGTGCAAAACCAACTGGTTGAGCATGGTGGGCCCGCTAGCCCCCTGCTCGAAAGCACATGAAGTGTACAAAAAAATACACTGGCACATTAACTGGGAAAACCAATATATACGAAAATACACATCAATAAAATACAAGAACACTTTACATTATTCATTTGCATAAGCAAATACAGTATAAAAAGTAATAGAAATCGTAACAAGATTCATAAAGAACATAAATTAAATATGCCACAGGGCTATCTCCGTCCATTGTGTGTACATTAAGTTCGTTTATGTGTTAGCGATTTTTTTATATTAGTTAATGCAAAAATGATTAGCACCCTTGTTTATGGAAATTTGAGAGTGGCAGCAGGTGGCTCGCGGTGAATGAGTCCACTTTGACACCAGGAGTGGTGTCGGTAGCCATGCTCGAATATGTGATTAAAAAAGCCCTTTTATATGTAGCAAATAAACATAAGCTTTATTTACGTGGAATTGAAGCCCACAATTTACTGGATACTTTACAGTCTCTACTACAAGCACAACACTCGCGTGGGGACTTAAACAGAGAATGGATAGGGTACACTAGAGGTTTTGTGAAAACTGTAAACACTGTGTCCCCCTCACTGCATTAATTTCCCCTGCAGTAATCTCACGGGTGATGTTGTTTGGCAGTAATGGGCGACCAGAATTATCACACCCTCGAAATATCTCTCTTGAAGGCATGAAAGCTGGACGGTCATCTGAGCTGGCAGTACCTAGGTGGTCGCAGAGGGGTGGTCCACTCTGGTGCATGTCACCAGTGTAAGAGTTGTGGAAGGGGTGACCGCTGTGTTAAGACAGACGGCCCCCAGTAGTGGGAACGCCAAAGCTGCACTGTTGCAGCAAGACGAATGAGCTAAGGAAAGAGGGACACACCATGCATCATACATCCCCCTTCTGGTGGCCATTCGCCTACTGCAGCCTATTGATCCCTGCTGCGAACCTAGTGGCATCAGGGTGGTGGTCGATGTGACCATCGCCGAGGCCACATATAGTATGGCCCTCGGGTGTGGTTTGGAGGTTATGAGGCGGTGCTTAAGCCTCGCTGATGTGGTGCTGGAACAGGTGCCAAGAGAGATGGGTGGCCTCTACATGCAGTGCATAACCCCACCCGGGGGATGATGGTGACATTTGGATCAACAGAGGGGGGTGAACACCCTCTTCCGACTCGGTCTCGTCACAGCTGCTGCTGAAAGAGGTGANTGGATCAACAGAGGGGGGTGAACACCCTCTTCCGACTCGGTCTCGTCACAGCTGCTGCTGAAAGAGGTGAGAGGTCTGCAGCATGGCCACACAAGGTGCTGCATCTGTGTTTGGGCATCCCAACACACCATGGAGGCGTGCCCATCACTGTCTCACTGTAGATCTCGCACATCGTTTCGTTCCAGACACCGGCCGTCTCTGCGGCATCACAGATCAGGGGAGGCACTGGTGGGAGTGTGATCCCATTAGCACCCCTGGTGGCAAGTCTTGGACAGCATCGGCTGAATCAGGTACCATGATGAAGGGCATCACGACACTGGCAGTAGCAACACCAGGTGCCACTGTTGGAGTCTGAGGTGGTGTGTCGATGGCAGGGACAATTTGGGTGTCCATTGATGACATCATGTCTGCAGGCCACATGGGCTTCGGGATGCTGGTCATTACAGGCTGCAACAGGTTTTGTAGTCCACTGTTGGTTGCAGACTCAGGTGCAGCAGCATCTGAGTCGCTTGCAAGTGGTGGTGGTGTAGCTGGTGCAATGGTGCTGGATGTTGCCACAGGAGCATCTGCATTGGTGGCATCGTGGAGGGCGTCAGCATGACTTAGGTCGTCCCTGTGGACTAGCACGTGGTAACATCTCCCCACGGGACCCAGCTATGTGGTCTTGCATTGACAATTAAAGGATCAGATGCATTCTGCTACACTTAGAGGTGAGACCGGCGCAGAAGTTCTTAGATGCCGCAGATAGATGATGTAACCACACATAAACCAACTGGCTTGTTTGTAGTGCAGGAGGTGAGCACATGGGGGCAAGCAGTAATTGCACCACTTATTTTTTTTGGTGTTCATCCACCCGCTGTAAGGCCTGCACCCCTTAGGTGCGCCATGCTCCGCAGCTCTCGAGGTCACTGATCTAACCTTGGGCAGCGTGCACGAACTCCCATAGAAGCGGGAGATGACGTCCTTTCAGCAACTCTGTTGGGGTTTTCCCTGTGGCGAGGTAGGTGCGAGTGCACAATGTAAACAGCGCTGCTGACAGTCGGTCGACCCAGGATGCATGTTTATCACCCACTCTGAACCAAAGCTGAGTTTTTTGCTCTTGGATTCTTCTTTTGGTTTTATTTGCCAGTGGATGATAAATTGCCATAGTGTTATGCATAACACCCTATCTTGTGCAACACTCGTGCCTCTTACGTCCAGTAAATTAGGTACCATTGTCTGATAGCACTATGAGCAGATATCCCCACAATGGGAAAAATTCAGTTTCCAACCAGTTTGGCTAAACACTTCGCATGCACTATGGATATTGCATATGCTTCCACCTATATAGAGAATAAGTCTGTTAAAACTAGCACAAATATTTTCCTTGTAGCAGTACGAGGGCATNATATGCTTCCACCTATATAGAGAATAAGTCTGTTAAAACTAGCACAAATATTTTCCTTGTAGCAGTACGAGGGCACGTTCCCATGAGATGTGGGGCAACTCTCTCAAAGACTCTCTCAAAGTGTTCAGTTGGCAGCTGTTGTGCCTGCTGTGTTCTGTATGTGCGCCAGATTTTGAGACAATTATATGGAACACAAGCATGTACATATTTGCGAAAAATCACATGAAATGCCTGGGCTATAAAACTTTCTCTGCACATTATGCTATGTTTGCAGTGCAATTTCGTGGCCTGCAGCTTTTGTGTCATGCGCGAACTGTAATATTATGATGGGAACCACACTTCCACGAGCTCCTTGTGCCCACTCTGGCCGCCGCAGTCACATCAACTGCACCAGTTGCACCGGGCTGCACCAACAACATCAGGCCAATAGTGCACAGTGCAGGTTGACCGAAACGAAACTTGTACTTTCTTGCCAACAGGTACTACATGACTCAAAATACCATTCTAGTTTATTTATTACAAGAGGTAACTCTTGTAATAATAATTTAGTAGGCAATTCGAAATGGTGTTTACCCCAAAGCCACTGAATTTTGGCGCATGAGCGAGTGGTCATTACGTCTTGGCAGCTCGCGCCGCGACATACAAGGTAACAAACCACCAAGTGATGTCAACTGGCCTGTAGGCCGAAGCTAGAATGCTAAGTGCCCCCAAAGTGTAACCAAGTGTGCGCAGCATTTTTAAAAAATATATCACACAACTTCATCTCATTCTAATCTACAGTCAGGGGTGGGTTTTATTGTGTTATGGGGATATCGAGTGTGGTAACCCACGCCTCTTTGCCCTGGTGGACGCGTCCATCCCTTCAGGAGACAGCCACCTGGCAACACTGTAGCAAGTGAAATGCAAATATGTTATGGGAAATGGAGTACACAGACTTTTCACAATAAAGCATACACATTTATCCAATGTCTATTTATAAGAGAATAATGGTGTTTCCATAATGGGACCCTGCCTACAAAGGCCTCCATCACAGTAACATTTCATTTAGTGAGGTGACACTCCCAGTGAACTTCATGACATCAAGCTTAACAGACATTTGTTAATCAATTGGGGTGTCACCAACGTGTTTCCTTTAATTTATATATGTTTTCACCAGTGCATTAATGTCACATAGTTCTTATGTCATGTTTTAACACTTGGCTTTTGAAGTCGGCTCACACAACCTGTCATGGAAGCCGATGCCATTCACCCAGCTCACCTCATCACACGAGCCAGACAGACAGCAATGATCATCCGCTCCGCGAGCCCCCTCTGTACCATTATTTAGGTTGATCTCACTTCATTACAATAGTAATGTTATTAACCGGAACCTTTGATTTATTTTCTGTACCGAGGGGAGTAACCCCGCTCCCTCACCAAAGAGTTTAATGCTTCTGTGTATCTCCATAACATCATGTTGACTCACGCCATTTTCACACAAAGGTCACCAGCAGGCCATAAGTGCTGGGTACATAAATTTAAGTATTCACATGTCCGCTTCCTGAACATGTAATTAAGTTTGTGAGTAAACAGCTTTACCAAATTTAGTGAGTGTTGATGCATTGTCCTCCGGAACACATAGGGTGCTACACCCCCTTGTAGTTCCACCCACAATTTTTCTAATATATTTCAGGTGTACACGATGGCCTACAGTCTCACCANATATGCTTCCACCTATATAGAGAATAAGTCTGTTAAAACTAGCACAAATATTTTCCTTGTAGCAGTACGAGGGCATGGTCCCATGAGATGTGGGGCAACTCTCTCAAAGACTCTCTCGAAGTGTTCAGTTGGCAGCTGTTGTGCCTGCTGTGTTCTGTATGTGCGCCAGATTTTGAGACAATTATATGGAATACNAAGTGTTCAGTTGGCAGCTGTTGTGCCTGCTGTGTTCTGTATGTGCGCCAGATTTTGAGACAATTATATGGAATACAAGCATGTACATATTTGCGAAAAATCACATGAAATGCCTGGGCTATAAAACTTTCTCTGCACATTATGCTATGTTTGCAGTGCAATTTCGTGGCCTGCAGCTTTTGTGTCATGCGCGAACTGTAATATTATGATGGGAACCACACTTCCACGAGCTCCTTGTGCCCACTCTGGCCGCCGCAGTCACATCAACTGCACCGGGCTGCACCAACAACATCAGGCCAAGAGTGCACAGTGCAGGTTGACCGAAACGAAACTTGTACTTTCTTGCCAACATGTACTACATGACTCAAAATACCATTCTAGTTTATTTATTACAAGAGGTAACTCTTGTAATAATAATTTAGTAGGCAATTCGAAATGGTGTTTACCCCAAAGCCACTGAATTCNATTACAAGAGGTAACTCTTGTAATAATAATTTAGTAGGCAATTCGAAATGGTGTTTACCCCAAAGCCACTGAATTCTGGTGCATGAGCCATTGGTCATTACGTCTTGGCAGCTCGCGCCGCGACATACAAGGTAACAAACCACCAAGTGATGTCAACTGGCCTGTAGGCCGAAGCTAGAGTGCTAAGTGCCCCCAAAGTGTAACCAATTGTGCGCAGCATTTTTAAAAATATATCACACAACTTCATCTCATTCTAATCTACAGTCAGGGGTGGGTTTTATTGTGTTATGGGGACATCGAGTGTGGTAACCCACACCTCTTTGCCCTGGTGGACGCGTCCATCCCTTCAGGAGACAGCCACCTGGCAACACTGTAGCAAGTGAAATGCAAATATGTTATGGGAAATGGAGTACACAGACTTTTCACAATAAAGCATACAAATTTATCCAATGTCTATTTATAAGAGAATAATGGTGTTTCCATAATGGGACCCTGCCTATAAAGGCCTCCATCACAGTAACATTTCATTTAGTGAGGTGACACTCCCAGTGAACTTCATGACATCAAGCTTAACATACATTTGTTAATCAATTGGGGTGTCACCAACGTGTTTCCTTTAATTTATATAAGTTTTCACCAGTGCATTAATGTCACATAGTTCTTATGTCATGTTTTAACACTTGGCTTTTGAAGTCGGCTCACACAACCGTCATGGAAGCCGATGCCATTCACCCAGCTCACCTCATCACACGAGCCAGACCGACAGCAATGGTCGTCCGCTCCGCGAGCCCCCTCTGTACCATTATTTAGGTTGATCTCACTTCATTACAATAGTAATGTTATTAACCGGAACCTTTGATTTATTTTCTGTACCGAGGGGAGTACCCCCGCTCCCTCACCAAAGAGTTTAATGCTTCTGTGTATCTCCATAACACCATGTTGACTCACGCCATTTTCACGTAAAGGTCACCAGCAGGTCATAAGTGCTGGGTACATTAATTTAAGTATTCACATGTCCACTTCCTGAACATGTAATTAAGTTTGTGAGTAAACAGCTTTACCAAATTTAGTGAGTGTTGATTCATTGTCCTCCGGAACACATAGGGAGCTACACCCCCTTGTAGTTCCACCCACAATTTTTCTAATATATTTCAGGTGTACACGATGGCCTACAGTCTCACCANGCTACACCCCCTTGTAGTTCCACCCACAATTTTTCTAATATATTTCAGGTGTACACGATGGCCTACAGTCTCACCACAAGGTCAATGTGTATAAGTAATGTAATATTAAGTGTGTGATAACTTCATCTTTAAACTGATTCAGGCATCCAGGGATCCCCGGGCTGTCGACAGAATGACCCACATCATTAACTCCCTGTTGAGTTATTGCACCGGGCAATTCTACACTCCATCGGCCGTGGGTCACCTCGGCCATGTCAACTATATCGTGGGCTTCACATGTTACGTAAGTATACGAGTGTTCACTTCTGTTGTTTAAACAGGATTCTAGGTGGCAGTCTACGACACACTATGTCTCCTTAGCTTTGTTGGCACACTTCCCTATCCAGTTGCGTGGTATTGGGCATGTGTGTTGTGCTGGTGTTACGCGCGTATACATGTCAGTGAGAGTAGGATTCTGAGAAGTTGCGGTCAGCTGCGTGTACATANTTGTGCTGGTGTTACGCGCGTATACATGTCAGTGAGAGTAGGATTCTGAGAAGTTGCGGTCAGCTGCGTGTACATAATGGTACCCTTGGCCAGAGCAGGGTGGTTAGCCAGAGAGGGTGGAAGGATTCTGTCAAACTCTTCCGCCTTGCGCACTATTGTCTCTCCCGGCGACCTTTATAGCACACCAGCCAGCTGATTTTCTGACCACAGCATATGTTGTACTTCGAAGTCAAAATACTGCAAATATAGGGCCCAGCGTGTAAGCTTGCTGCGAAGTTCCTTAGTTTTGTGCAGCAGGACTATACACCTATTGTCCATGAACAAAGTAAAGCGCTGGTATTCCACGAACTGCCTTTATATTTTGACAGACCAAACTACAGCTAAACATTCCCGCTCGTTTATGTCGTAACGGTGTTTCACTAAAATGAATTTGGCACTACTGTAGTCAATAACTCATTTATTGACTTCATCACCTACGTGAAATAACACAGCACTGAGCCTGCGCTCACTCGCATCTGTTTGTAGGCACAGATTATGTCGGTTGGTGGCGTGAAATTGCAGGGCAGTTTTGGAAACTGGGTTCAGTGTTTTCAAAACTTCCGGAATATTGGTTAGTCCATTTAAATTTCTGCGACGGTGAAAGTTGGTTAGTAAGTAGAGCTGTTATAATTGCAAAATTTTATATACATTCATGTAACGAGTTTTATGGAGGTCTGCTTGATTTAGTGGTATTTGCCAGTAACTGCTGTGAAGACCTAGATAAGTCAGAATTCTTGCATAGCTAAGGCTGTTGAGCGTGCCTTTCCCATTGATGNGTAACTGCTGTGAAGACCTAGATAAGTCAGAATTCTTGCATAGCTAAGGCTGTTGAGCGTGCCTTTCCCATTGATGAATCATGTTGGAGCATATTCAGTAATGAGGCTAATGGGCCCGAAGTCAATACAAAACCTCTGGTTCCATCTTTTCTAGGAGCCAAAGTGATAGCAGAATCAAAATAACTCTCAATGGGTTCAATGATACCTTCGTCTATCATCTCTTGTATCTGTTTTTTAATTATCAGATGTTAGTGAGGTTGGTAATGGTGATGNCAATGATACCTTCGTCTATCATCTCTTGTATCTGTTTTTTAATTATCAGATGTTAGTGAGGTTGGTAATGGTGATGCGTAGTGTCCACTGGTTTGGACTCTGTTAATGGAATGCAATGTTCTGCCACGTTAGTGCGTTGTAGGGGGTCCGCAGCGGCGAAAACATCATGGTACTCATTGATCAGGTGTTGTATGANAATGATACCTTCGTCTATCATCTCTTGTATCTGTTTTTTAATTATCAGATGTTAGTGAGGTTGGTAATGGTGATGTGTAGTGTTCACTGGTTTGGACTCTGTTAATGGAATGCAATGCTCTGCCACGTTAGTGCGTTGTAGGGGGTCCGCAGCGGCGAAAACATCATGGTACTCATTGATCAGGTGTTGTATGANTCTGCCACGTTAGTGCGTTGTAGGGGGTCCGCAGCGGCGAAAACATCATGGTACTCATTGATCAGGTGTTGTATGATGCCATGGTACATGGGTGGCACAGCATGCTGTAGTTCATCCAACGCCATATCCGGTATGCAACTGGTAGTTCGTGGGTCCAAGCTGTAAACAGTCTGGCATTCCTTTGGCCCGAAATGGATTCGCCTAGCAGCGGGTTCCACTACGATGTTTTGCTCTGTTAGTAATGGTATTCCAGGTATTGAATCCTCTCGCAAGTCGTGTGTAACAGAAGCTGATGTGGTCGTATCAATGTCTCATATGCACACTGTTGTTTATATTCCACTATGGTTTCAATGGTGTGAGTTATGGCACCTAGCTGAACANCAATGTCTCATATGCACACTGTTGTTTATATTCCACTATGGTTTCAATGGTGTGAGTTATGGCACCTAGCTGAACAGTTTTGTTTGCTTGTTTAATTTTGCAAAAATTTACCAGGTTTACATGTACGAAATTATGAGGCGCTGCTGTATCAATTAAGGTGTGACACTCTTGGGTATTCAAAATTATTGAATTGCAAATTACTTCTTTTTGTTACTGAACATTTGAGAAACAAGTACCTGTTTCGGAGTCTGTCCAGGATCAACACTGATTTCCGGGGGGTTGGTGATATCTGGCTAATCTACCCCGTCCTGACGTTTCCCGACATAGGTTTTCCATTACGCAGCTATTTAGAGCGGTCCAGGCACTCATCATGCCAGTGCTTTCATCGCAGAAACAGCAGGCTGATGGCGGCGGTCCACATCCTGTGCGAGTTTGAACTGAGTCCGTTAGGTCCTTTTTCTCCGAAGCAGGTCCGTCTCTAGGATGTGTGGTTTTCGGCTGTTTTGAAACTTTATCATAGCTTTTAGATTCCATGTCCTTGACAACTGGCACACCTTTTGACTCGTCTTCCCAATACCGACACAGATGTGCGAAGTCGTGACGTGGTGGCACAGGTGATGATGCGGAAGTCTGTTCTAAAATCACTACAGAGAGAATGAAGATATCCACTAAATAATGGATGAGTGGGGAGAGCACACCGTGGAATTTCAATCACACTTTTCTGGCTACTACTTCCAGTACCTCATTATTTAACACATGAGGGTGGTTTCGTGCACAATAATTTAATTATCTGCATAGCAAAGGTAGACAACAGTTCATCGGGTTTCTGATTTTCTAAGATCACATGGTTTTGTGCTTGAAGAAATGTAAATGTTCCTGCTAAACAGCACTCGAAGACTCAGCGAAACTCCTCCCTGGTTATGCCGTAATGCACAATACCGTGTCACCATCGTTGAGAGTCACCATCTATGTGATCTGCCACACAGTTTGGCCAGTCTTCCTATTCCATACTATAGTATTGCAGTCGGCTCATGTGGTTGGATAGAAAGGCACCAGACTGTTCTGTGGGTAGGCCTGCAAAGCCTGGCAAAGACTGGAAGTGGTCCAACGTGGATGCTGGTGGTGCTGCAGAGAGGCATGTGGCTGTGTTGTTGTTGTTGTTGTTGTTGTGGCCCTAGTGGGCATAGTACCATGTGGTCGTGTGGCCATGTGGAGGAGCAACGTGGATGCGAAGCTGGAGGGGCGAGTTGGGAAGATCGACTGCGTGGGCCCTGGAGTGAGTGTGGCAGCAGCAGCAGGCTGAGTAGTGGCATGGACTGGTGACAGGTGAAACACACATTACCAGGATCACACTAGTTACTCCAGTTGATGCACTTTCAATGAGCTCGCATCTGTCACAACATGTGAACTCGGAACTCCTTCTCTGGCAGTAGGCTTGTTGACATCGCTTATTCTGGGTCTTTTGGTTGTTGGTAGGGGCACAAAATATTGCATGTGTTGTTGTGGATACAACAGGTAGGTGTGGCAGCTCCAGACACCGTTTGCACTGCAAAAAGTTTTCTGTTTTCACAGTGGCAAGGTACTGCTGCGTCACACCCTTGTTGTGGTACACTGTGTGGCACCGGGTGAATGCAAGAACGGCTTGGCTAAGTCCATTACACTAAAGTAAATTTTGCCCAATTTTCTAATGGTTCTCTAAAATTTGGTTGGTGGACTATTTTGAAAATTTATGGTGCACTTGCAGCTCGCTGTGTCATGTACAGGGTCGAAGATACCCTGGACATGATGAGGTCTCATACAACAATCAATCGGCCATTTGACCCACAGTGTTATGTGCCACAGCCTCATAGTGCAGTTCACTATTGATTTGGTCAATGTCCTCGCGCAGTCGCTGGGCTTTTACACGTTTGACACATTGGCAGGGGTTAGTTTGAAGTTACACAAACAGAAAATAATATGGGCCCAGTAGTGGGAACACACACTTCAATAATAGTCGTTCCACTATTCCATTTGATGTATGCCAGTCTATCAACCCCCTGTCTTGTCGTGGTTGACAGTTAAACTCCATTGTGTCCAGTTAATTTTCGACAAGGGTCAACGAAACACCCGGATCGCAGCTGCCTCCCCTGCACTGCATGTGGGAGGGTTAAACTACACGACNTCGACAAGGGTCAACGAAACACCCGGATCGCAGCTGCCTCCCCTGCACTGCATGTGGGAGGGTTAAACTACACGACCAGATGTAGGAATGGTATGTCACACATGCACACTCCCAGATATCGCCTCATCATTCCTGGTGGAAGAGAGAGGGTGNCAGATGTAGGAATGGTATGTCACACATGCACACTCCCAGATATCGCCTCATCATTCCTGGTGGAAGAGAGAGGGTGAGACATGGTCGTGAGGTTACCAGGGCTGGTTTGATGTTGGATTTTTGCCCAGCGCCATAGCTCATTGGTGAACTAATGAAGTGCGGGTTGTACGGTTGACGGCCCAGGGACCCGGGTGTAACCTGTCGTCAGTTATTTGCTTGCTTGTCACGTACTTACAGTTGCAATATTTACATAGGATGGCGTGACTGTCAGCCGCCTCGTATGCCTAACTATATTACTAAAAATGCTGGTGATGCTAATAAGGTTGCCCTACAATAATTCAACACCATTTCACTTGTTGAGTTGTTTATTCATCGTCCGTTTACAGATGAATAAATATATGAGTGATATGCAAAAATGGCCTCAGCCTTTATGCGGCGAAAAACACGTGGTTTTATGTTGAAAACGCGATTTTGCTAAAAACTCTCCTGTGAGAGTATGGTGGCCCTCCCCTTAGTACTTTAAATAGAATAGAAANGAAAACGCGATTTTGCTAAAAACTCTCCTGTGAGAGTATGGTGGCCCTCCCCTTAGTACTTTAAATAGAATAGAACAGGTTCTTGTAATTAATATTATACCGTTGCAGTTACAATAATTTCAGCTCACAGGTCGGTACTGAGGGCCTCGCGGAGCGAGGGACTTACACTGCTAGTCTCTTTCTGTTGCTGAGATGAACTGGGGTGAGAATGGGGTCGGCATCCGCCTCAAGTGGCGCGAAGTCGAAGCCAAGTGGTGAAAAGGTGAAACACAACATAACACTGAAATATGATTATATAATGAAAAATTATATGAATTAAATTAAACATACGAAAACATAATTACTCTTACATAAATACACTTTTAAAATTTGTTATATTATTTTATAAATGTCTGTATTGCACTTTTGATGATGCATCTGCATTACAACAGCCATTGCGTTGCCAAGTATACCATTAAAACATCCCTGTCTATGGCTGTGTATGCGACGACAGTCTTTTTATTTTTGTTGACATTATGAACACTAATGAACTACACTTTGTAGCACTGTTCACTCTCTCTCTGGCCCACAAGCTAGTTGGAGTAGTGTAGCTGGTGCGGTTGAAACGACTGCGGCAGTCAGAGTGGGCACAAAGGAGCTCGTGAATGCATGGTTGACATCAGGTGGTTGGTGCTCCTCAAAATGGCGGTATTCTGTCATATTACTATTCGGGAGCTGGTTGACTAGTGGTCGCCATGATACTGCTGGTTTTCTCGCGCTGGTGCGATGTTCTTGGTGATTGGCATTGGCACAGCCTCGTTCGGCGTGGAAATTGGAAATTTGGGGTGCAGGAATTTTTGCCAGGAAGTTTCAGAGCTTGGCCAAAAGAAATACAAGGTTTCCACATGAAAATTGGACTTGTTAAAATTGCATTTGCAATAGCAAAGAATGTTTTACACATTGAGGTTAGGCATAGGACAGGTTTTACGTAAGCTTTTTCCAAAAATTTTAGCAACACAGTTGAGAAAGCCATATGATGCAAGGCATGTGGCACAGGAAATAGCAGGGTTTAGGTTTTGAGCATAAAGTGGCCTCACAGAAGGGCATGACATAATTTAATGCATGTGATATATGAAATATACACATTATTAAAATTTCATGCAGAATTTTTCATCATGGAAGGGTGTCACATGGCAGGTTGTCATAATTTCAGATGCAGGAAGAAGTGCGGTTAGGTTATGGTACAGGTGTTGTGTTACTTGTAAGTATGGAAAAGGATGNGAAAACGCGATTTTGCTAAAAACTCTCCTGTGAGAGTATGGTGGCCCTCCCCTTAGTACTTTAAATAGAATAGAAAAGGTTCTTGTAATTAATATTATACTATTGCAGTTACAATAATTTCAGCTTACAGGTCGGTACTGAGGGCCTCGTGGAGCGAGGGACTTACACTGCTAGTCTCGTTCTGTTGCTGAGATGAACTGGGGTGAGAATGGGGTCGGCATCCGCCTCAAGTGGCGCGAAGTCGAAGCCAAGTGGTGAAAAGGTGAAACACAACATAACACTGAAATATGATTATATAATGAAAAATTATATGAATTAAATTAAACATACGAAAACATAATAACTCTTACATAAATACACTTTTAAAATTTGTTATATTATTTTATAAAAGTCTGTATTGCACTTTTGATGATGCATCTGCATTACAACAGCCATTGCGTTGCCAAGTATACCATTAAAACATCCCTGTCTATGGCTGTGTATGCGACGACAGTCTTTTTATTTTTGTTGACATTATGAACACTAATGAACTACACTTTGTAGCACTGTTCACTCTCTCTCTGGCCCACAAGCTAGTTGGAGTAGTGTAGCTGGTGCGGTTGAAACGACTGCGGCAGTCAGAGTGGGCACAAAGGAGCTCGTGAATGCATGGTTGACATCAGGTGGTTGGTGCTCCTCAAAATGGCGGTATTCTGTCATATTACTATTCGGGAGCTGGTTGACTGGTGGTCGCCATGATACTGCTGGTTTTCTCGCGCTGGTGCGATGTTCTTGGTGATTGGCATTGGCACAGCCTCGTTCGGCGTGGAAATTGGAAATTTGGGGTGCAGGAATTTTTGCCAGGAAGTTTCAGAGCTTGGCCAAAAGAAATACAAGGTTTCCACATGAAAATTGGACTTGTTAAAATTGCATTTGCAATAGCAAAGAATGTTTTACACATTGAGGTTAGGCATAGGACAGGTTTTACGTAAGATTTTTCCAAAAATTTTAGCAACACAGTTGAGAAAGCCATATGATGCAAGGCATGTGGCACAGGAAATAGCAGGGTTTAGGTTTTGAGCATAAAGTGGCCTCACAGAAGGGCATGGCATAATTTAATGCATGTGATATATGAAATATACACATTATTAAAATTTCATGCAGAATTTTTCATCATGGAAGGGTGTCACATGGCAGGTTGTCCTAATTTCAGATGCAGGAAGAAGTGCGGTTAGGTTATGGTACAGGTGTTGTGTTACTTGTAAGTATGGAAAAGGATGNTAATTTCAGATGCAGGAAGAAGTGCGGTTAGGTTATGGTACAGGTGTTGTGTTACTTGTAAGTATGGAAAAGGATGCCAGAGTATGAGATATTCATCCAAGGATGGCCCGATCACCCATGTGGCTTCTCCTGAGCTCACCCTGCGACGAGCTGATGTCGTTGGTAAAGTTGCGAAGTCCTTCCTAACCCTACCTAAAAGAGTGTATTCCCTCCTCATACACCTCTAATTATTTTTCGAGACTGTTAAGTGGCCATCTGTCATGCCAAAACACCATAAAGACATGATTAGGGGTGTGGTGCACCAGTGGGTAAAATACTCAAAGGGACAATACGTGGCCATTAGATGGCCGATGATTAAATAAAAATTAAAGATAACTAGGACTAATTTTTATTCACTATTTATTCCCTCATTAGAAGCACTCACACTGTTCCAGCATTAAGGCATACTGGCACCCGACCATAACAAAGAGGCATGTGGCCGATGAAAATAATTAAGTGAATTAAACACCTGGCGAATTTCTAGCTGGCATGGTTGAGAACAGCACTGCCCCCTGGTTAAGCAGATAAGTGAAGTCAATTGAGTTCCAGAATTAAATGAATAACTATTGCTACACTTAAGACAGGTACAAGATGTTGAAGAGCCCAGGGGCGTGCGGCTCGTGTCCTTTCTCTCATCGTGTGCAGAACCAACCGGTCGAGCATGGTGGACTTGCTAGGGACCCCTACTCGAAAGCATGCAAAGTGTATCAAAAATATGCTGGCACATTTACTCGGAAAACAAATACAAACAAAAACCTTTGCACATCACTAAAAAATCAGGAACACTTTACGTTATCAATTTGTGTGAGCAAATTTAGCATAAACTTAAATTAAATTGGTAGTAAGATCGACACAGAATGTAATTTAAATATGACACGGGAATGTCTCTCTCAGTCTGTTGCGTGTAAGTTTGATTTGTTTATGCTTTAGCTCTTTTATTTTAATTAATGCAAAAATGACTAGCATCCTTGTTTATGGAAATTTGAGGGTGGCAGCCGGTGGCTTTTAGTGGACGAGTCCACACTGACCTCAGGAGAGNGCATCCTTGTTTATGGAAATTTGAGGGTGGCAGCCGGTGGCTTTTAGTGGACGAGTCCACACTGACCTCAGGAGAGGTTTGGGTAGCAAAGCTCTATTATGTAATTTACAAATCCCATTTTTAATGTAACACATAAACATAGTGTTTGTTTACATTGTATTGAAGCCCATAATTTACTGAATACTTTACACACTCATTCCACACCCACAGCCCACACGCGGAGACGTAAACAGGGAATTGAGGAGGTACACAATATATTTTGTGAAAACTGTAACCACTGTGCCCCCATCGCTGGATTCATTTGCCCATCGGTATTCTTACTGGGAATGCCATTTGGCAGTATTGGTAGGCCCGAAGATCTCCTTTGAGGACATGAAAGCGGGACGGTCACCTGCCTCTGGCAGTACCCAGGTGGTCGCAGAGGGTCGGTGTACTCTGGTGCATGCTGCTGGTGTAAGAGTCGTGGAGGGGAAGACGACCATGTCCAGGTGGACTGCCCCCAGTAGTGGGCACATCGAAGCTGCATTTTTGTAGTGGGACGAACGGGCTAACGGATGGAAGGATGGGGCATGCATCATATAATGGTTTACACGTTGAGGTTAGGCATAGGACCAGTTTTACCTGATCAGGATTTTAGACAAAAAATTTTAGCCTCACAGAAGAGTGACATTTGACATGAGGCATATGGCATAGGAAAAATATTCGTGATAATGGTTTCAGGCATAAAGTGGCTCCATGTTGGGCACCATATGATGGGTTATCATGGTCCAAGAGCGAGGAGAAGTGTGGTTAGGTTGTGGTATAGGTGTTGTGGTACTTTTAAGGAATTAAAAAATGTCGACAGAGCATGAGATACTCATCCAAGGATGGGCCATTCATCCATGTGGCTTCTCCTAAGCTCACCCCGCACCATGAGGTGATGTCGTCGGTAATGTTGTTAAGTCCAGCCTATGTATATTTATGAGGGCATAGGTCCCCTCATATAGCCTCTAGTTATCACACGAAAGTGTTATGTGGCCATCTCACATACCAAAAACACTTAAATCCATTGATCGGCGCTACGGTGCACCGGTAAGTAGAAGACCGAAAGTTAGGTTACTTGGTCAAGAGAACAATTTAACTGACTTTCATTCAATATTTATTACATCATGTGAGGCATCTACACGGGTCCAGTTTTAAGGCACGCTGGCAACCAACACGAAACAGAGAGGCACGTGGCCGATGAAAATACTTAATAAGAAATAAGTCCCCTGCATGTTTCGAGCTGGCGGGGCTGAGTGTGGTGCTGCCCCTGGGCTAAGAAAATAAGTGAATTAAATTAAGGTCCAAAATGAAATAAATAACTATTAATTATTGATACACTAAATACTGGAACAAGATGTTAAAGAGGCTGGGGGCACGCAGTGTGTATCCACTCTTTCAGTGCATGCAGAACCAACTAGCCGAGCATAGCAGGCACACTAGGGATCTCTAATCAAAAGTGTAGGAAGTGTCTTAAGGAAAAACACTGGCACATTTGCTGCAAAAACAAATACACACAAAACAATTTTATAGCGCTTTAACACAAGAACATATTACATCTCTAATTTTCCCAAGCAAATTTAGCATAACAGTAAATTGAAGTGGTAACAAGACTGATACACGACATGTCTCTCAGACAGTTGCGTGTACGTTAGGCGTGTTTATGTTTTAGCACTTTTATTATAATTAATGTAAAAATATCTAGTACCCCTCTTCATGTAAATGTGAGGGGGACAACAGGTGGCTCGAGATGGACGAGTCCACTTTGAACTCAGGAAGGATGTAGGTAACCATGCTGGAATATGTGATTTACAAAGCCTGTGT
This sequence comes from Clitarchus hookeri, assembly GCA_002778355.1. Lineage (NCBI taxonomy): Eukaryota > Metazoa > Arthropoda > Insecta > Phasmatodea > Phasmatidae > Clitarchus > Clitarchus hookeri. The sequence continues at coordinate 22,163 of NQII01003984.1, forward strand.
TTAATGTAGCGCATAAACACGGGGCTTGTTTACATGGTATTGAGCCCATGATATACTAGATGTTTTGTACACTCACACTACACACATAACACACGCATATTTACGTAAACAGGGAATTGAGGGGGCACACAAGTGATATTGTGAACACTGTAACCACGGTGCCCCCCTCGCTGCATTCTTTCCCTTTGCTGTATTCTTACTGGAGATGTCTCTTGGCAGTATTGGTCGGCCCGAAATATCACACCCTCAAAATATCTATCATGAGGGCATGAAAGTGGAATGGTCAACTGACTCCGGCAGTACCCAGGTGGTAGCAGAAGGATGGTGCACTCCGGTGCACGTCGCCGGCATAGCAGTCGTGGAGGGGGTGACCGCCGCTTTCAAGTCAACTGCTCCAAGTAGAGTGCACGTCGAAGCTGCGCTTTAAAACCGGGATGAACGATCTAAGGAGGAGGGACGCAGTTAGCATTATAATGTACGATGAACTTGGTTCAATTTACCGAGAAAATTCGTTACGTTAAACAATAATTCTTATATATTGTCCATCTCATGTAAGTGGGGTACATTTTGACTGTTCTAGAAAAGGTTTTGTGGGCACAATGTATCCTTCCACCACAGCTGTTTTTGTCAGTGAAGAAAAAGATGGATGTGAATAAATGTTCGAATCCAATACAAACTTGCATTTTCCTCTTTCCTCGTGCTTTCTGTCATGGCAAGCACAGAAAGAATGATGTTAGATAACTTCCGTCCAGTAATCAATGTAGTATATTATAACTAGGTTGGCATTCCAACCAGTTTTACTTTTGTAATTGCCAATTTAAGTTTGTTGGGATTCTGTTCATTTTATTTCGAGGGAAAAAATAAAATTGGTTTATTGGCAGGGGGCTTTAGTTTAACATATTATTCTTTCGAGAGACGGCATTGTTTTGAGGTTCTTACGAGTGTGTGGCATTTTTAATTGCATATTGTTTTGTTGGAGCAGTGTCAAAAATTTGCTCGTATGGAAATAACATTCAAATTATTGTAATTACGAAAATTTTAACTTCAATGAAAAAACAAAACAAAATACATACATCGTTGTTTGTATTCATACAGATGCAGCAATACACACACACTTTGACCAAAGTTAGTCTTACACTCGTTGAATTTATGATATAGGCAAATATAAACATATTTACAGATTACAGAAGTGTTGAGGAAAGTGCGGCTTTAACGGTCAAATTGTCGTTAACGTCCTCGTTACCACTGAAGTATACGTCGAAGTTTNGCATCCTTGTTTATGGAAATTTGAGGGTGGCAGCCGGTGGCTTTTAGTGGACGAGTCCACACTGACCTCAGGAGATGTGTGGGTAGCAAAGCTCTATTATGTAATTTACAAATCCCATTTTTAATGTAACACATGAACAGTGTTTGTTTACATTGTATTGAAGCCCATAATTTACTGAATACTTTACACACTCATTCCACACCCACAGCACACACGCGGAGACGTAAACAGGGAATTGAGGAGGTACACAATATATTTTGTGAAAACTGTAACCACTGTGCCCCCANCACACGCGGAGACGTAAACAGGGAATTGAGGAGGTACACAATATATTTTGTGAAAACTGTAACCACTGTGCCCCCATCGCTGGATTCATTTGCCCATCGGTATTCTTACTGGGAATGCCATTTGGCAGTATTGGTAGGCCCGAAGATCTCCTTTGAGGACATGAAAGCGGGACGGTCACCTGACTCTGGCAGTACCCAGGTGGTCGCAGAGGGTCGGTGTACTCTGGTGCATGCTGCTGGTGTAAGAGTCGTGGAGGGGAAGACGACCATGTCCAGGTGGACTGCCCCCAGTAGTGGGCACATCGAAGCTGCATTTTTGTAGTGGGACGAACGGGCTAACGGATGGAAGGATGGGGCATGCATCATATAATGGTTTACACGTTGAGGTTAGGCATAGGACCAGTTTTACCTGATCAGGATTTTAGACAAAAAATTTTAGCCTCACAGAAGAGTGACATTTGACATGAGGCATATGGCATAGGAAAAATATTCGTGATTNTAGACAAAAAATTTTAGCCTCACAGAAGAGTGACATTTGACATGAGGCATATGGCATAGGAAAAATATTCGTGATTATGGTTTCAGGCATAAAGTGGCTCCATGTTGGGCACCATATGATGGGTTATCATGGTCCAAGAACGAGGAGAAGTGTGGTTAGGTTGTGGTACAGGTGTTGTGGTACTTTTAAGGAATTAAAAAATGTTGACAGAGCATGAGATACTCATCCAAGGATGGGCCATTCATCCATGTGGCTTCTCCTAAGCTCACCCCGCACCATGGGGTGATGTCGTCGGTAATGTTGTTAAGTCCAGCCTATGTATATTTATGAGGGCATAGGTCCCCTCATATAGCCTCTAGTTATCACACGAAAGTGTTATGTGGCCATCTCACATACCAAAAACACTTAAATCCATTGATCGGCGCTACGGTGCACCGGTAAGTAGAAGACCGAAAGTTAGGTTACTTGGTCAAGAGAACAATTTCACTGACTTTCATTCAATATTTATTACATCATGTGAGGCATCTACACGGGTCCAGTTTTAAGGCACGCTGGCAACCAACACGAAACAGAGAGGCACGTGGCCGATGAAAATACTTAATAAGAAATAAGTCCCCTGCATGTTTCGAGCTGGCGGGGCTGAGTGTGGTGCTGCCCCTGGGCTAAGAAAATAAGTGAATTAAATTAAGGTCCAAAATGAAATAAATAACTATTAATTATTGATACACTAAATACTGGAACAAGATGTTAAAGAGGCTGGGGGCACGCGGTGTGTATCCACTCTTTCAGTGCATGCAGAACCAACTAGCCGAGCATAGCAGGCACACTAGGGATCTCTAATCAAAAGCGTAGGAAGTGTCTTAAGGAAAAACACTGGCACATTTGCTGCAAAAACAAATACACACAAAACAATTTTATAGCACTTTAACACAAGAACATATTACATCTCTAATTTTCCCAAGCAAATTTAGCATAACAGTAACTTGAAGCGGTAACAAGACTGATACACGACATGTCTCTCAGACAGTTGCGTGTATGTTAGGCGTGTTTATGTTTTAGCACTTTTATTATAATTAATGTAAAATTATCTAGTACCCCTCTTCATGTAAATGTGAAGGGGACAACGGGTGGCTCGAGATGGACGAGTCCACTTTGAACTCAGGAAGGATGTAGGTAACCATGCTGGAATATGTGATTTACAAAGCCTGTGTTTAATGTAGCGCATAAACACGGGGCTTGTTTACATGGTATTGAGCCCATGATATACTAGATGTTTTGTACACTCACACTACACACATAACACACGCATATTTACGTAAACAGGGAATTGAGGGGGCACACAAGTGATATTGTGAACACTGTAACCACGGTGCCCCCCTCGCTGCATTCTTTCCCTTTGCTGTATTCTTACTGGAGATGTCTCTTGGCAGTATTGGTCGGCCCGAAATATCACACCCTCAAAATATCTATCATGAGGGCATGAAAGTGGAATGGTCAACTGACTCCGGCAGTACCCAGGTGGTAGCAGAAGGATGGTGCACTCCGGTGCACGTCGCCGGCATAGCAGTCGTGGAGGGGGTGACCGCCGCTTTCAAGTCAACTGCTCCAAGTGGAGGGCACGTCGAAGCTGCGCTGTTAAAGCGGGATGAACGATCTAAGGAGGAGGGACGCAGTTAGCATTATAATGTACGATGAACTTGGTTCAATTTACCGAGAAAATTCGTTACGTTAAACAATAATTCTTATATATTGTCCATTTCATGTAAGTGGGGTACATTTTGACTGTTCTAGAAAAGGTTTTGTGGGCACAATGTATCCTTCCACCACAGCTGTTTTTGTCAGTGAAGAAAAAGATGGATGTGAATAAATGTTCGAATCCAATACAAACTTGCATTTTCCTCTTTCCTCGTGTTTTCTGTCATGGCAAGCACAGAAAGAATGATGTTAGATAACTTCCGTCCAGTAATCAATGTAGTATATTATAACTAGGTTGGCATTCCAACCAGTTTTACTTTTGTAATTGCCAATTTAAGTTTGTTGGGATTCTGTTCATTTTATTTCGAGGGAAAAAATAAAATTGGTTTATTGGCAGGGGGCTTTAGTTTAACATATTATTCTTTCGAGAGACGGCATTGTTTTGAGGTTCTTACGAGTGTGTGGCATTTTTAGTTGCATATTGTTTTGTTAGAGCAGTGTCAAAAATTTGCTCGTATGGAAATAACATTCAAATTATTGTAATTACGAAAATTTTAACTTCAATGAAAAAACAAAACAAAATACATACACCGTTGTTTGTATTCATACAGATGCAGCAATACACACACACTTTGACCAAAGTTAGTCTTACACTCGTTGAATTTATGATATAGGCAAATATAAACATATTTACAGATTACAGAAATGTTGAGGAAAGTGCGGCTTTAACGGTCAAATTGTCGTTAACGTCCTCGTTACCACTGAAGTATACGTCGAAGTTTNTGTTGAGGAAAGTGCGGCTTTAACGGTCAAATTGTCGTTAACGTCCTCGTTACCACTGAAGTATACGTCGAAGTTTCTGTTAAAGTAACAGACTCTCTGGGTTCTAGTTAGCTGGTTTTACAGATAGTTACCACCGCTTGATGCCGCCGAAAGTCACCATCTTGAAATTTTTGTTTGTATATAATTTGTGGTTAAAGTTTGATTAATAATGATGAAGTTAACGACATGTTTTTCTGCTACATGAGAAAAGAACAGAGAGCAAAAACTTTAAAACCGTACTTTCATTTTTCTAAATGTGTATGGGGACGAATGTTTTAAAAAAGTCTCGACGGTCGAACCAAAAATACTGTTTTGAAAACAGCTGGAATTTCCGACAAGTGAGTACATCGTAGTTATTTTGTTTTATCAAATAAATGTAGTTTCCAATTTTAATAAAGGTCTAAAATTATTCTACAATGACTAGTCGGTACCTTTGTCGAAGGCATGCTTTAAAATGTTAAGCACTCATGGTGGCCAATTTAAAATTTGGGGTATATGTCATATACCAGAAACCATTCAACCGATTAAAACCAAATTTGGCATTCTGACAGCGCAGATTGTAAGCATTGAATTCAGAGGTAAATATTGTTGTTGGCCAACCATTTTCGAAGATAGCACCACATGAATACATAAACCTTTTACGTTATATCTCAAAAACTACTGAACTCATTTTCGCCAAATTAGGCACGTGTATAATGCTATGATAGGCTATGTAAATGCAAGTAAGTGATCTTAATTAGACACTGATTTTAAAAAGGGCAGCCATACAAATATTTTAGGTTTATTTGTTATAACTACAGTACCAGAGATACATTTCAACCAGATAGCATCTATTACAAGAATCTTATAAGCCAAACGACAACCACTTGTGTACTCCATTTTGTAAGATAGCACTATATGAAAGTATAAAGTTTTTGTGTAATGTCTCGGGAAACAATTAACAGATAGCTACCAAATTTTGCAAACAAGCTGTACTGCGTTAGTTTATACATATAAATATGTTTCAAGTATGNATTAACAGATAGCTACCAAATTTTGCAAACAAGCTGTACTGCGTTAGTTTATACATATAAATATGTTTCAAGTATGTCAGACTCGTATTTTCAAAATGGCGGTCATCTAGCTATTTTAGCATAGTATGCTATGACTACGAAACCTTTTAATCAATTCCAACTTAACTTTGTATTCTGGGTGTATATATAACGAACATAAGACTTGCCCACACAGAGCTTATTTGGTCCTCCATTTTGTAAGTTAGTGCCACACGAATAAATAACTTTTTAATGTCATATCGGGAAACAATTGACCGATTCCTACCACATATGGCAAACAAGTGGTACTATGGTAGGTATTTTTAACTGATATGCTGTAGGTATGTCAGAAACTTAATTCCAAAATGGCGGGTGTATAGCTATTTTAGTTTTGTATGGTACATCGTCAAACGCGTTTAATTAATTCCATTTAAACTTTTTATTTGGGATGTTAAAATTACTTCAAATGTGTCAACACAACATCTCTTTTGTATGCCATTTTGTAAAATAGTATCACATGGAAAACTAAAATTATGCAAGATCTCCGAAAGAAAACGACATACGAAATTTGGAAAACAAGTAGCACTGTGGCAGGCCATGTAAACTAATAAACTTAGAGAGGGTCAGACACACACTTTCAATATAGCGGCTATATAAACTTCTGACTCATAACTTTTTATCTAAGAAATTACAAAACAAATTTTAACTTAGCTTTGTATGCTGAAAGGAATCAATTATACTAAAATTGCCTATGTGAAGCCTCATTTCTCCGCTATTTTGTAAGAGAGCCCAAAATGAAACAATACCATTTTTATGTCGTATCTCAGGAAGCAATCAACCAATTTTGTTTCAAATTTGGCGAAGAAGTTGTACTGTGGTAGGCCTTATTAATTCATGTGTTTTAAGTGTGTAAGTGTGTTATTTTTTGAATGGCGCTTTTAAAGACATTTTAGCTTGGTGTGCTATATCTTCGAAACTAAGTAACAAATTTAAATTAAAACTTGTATATTGTGTCTACGACAGTCTTAGAATGTGCTAATACATAAACTTTTTGTAATCCATTTATGATGATAGTCACATGGACAATGTAGGTTTTATGCCACATTTTGAGGACCAATCAACCGATTCATGCANTCCATTTATGATGATAGTCACATGGACAATGTAGGTTTTATGCCACATTTTGAGGACCAATCAACCGATTCATGCAATTGTTTTACGAATTATTGCTACAGTAGGGTATGTAAACTAACATTCGTTATGTGTGGCAAGCATGTTTCAATTGGGTTTATATAAATAATTTAGATTAATTGGTTATTTCTATAAAATATTTCAAAAATTCAGCCAAACTTTGTATGCTAACAGTATTAATTAGAAGCACTATTTATGCATACAAAGATTCTATTTTGGCTGATTTTGCTTTGCAAAATAGTTACAGGTGAGTAAACTGAACATTTTGTAATATTTCGGGGACAATTATACTAATTAAAATTAAATTTTGTACAACTACATAAGGCCATGTAGAGTTACATGATTGAAATGGGGCCGGACATTGGTTTTTCGAAATGGCGTACATATAAATATTTAGATATGTTTGGCATATCTATTTAACAATTTAAATAAATTCTATGAAACTTTGTAAGCTGATAGTATGTTTAAAAACATGTTATACAGAAACTCTTTTTATGTAGTTTTTATGCCATATCTTAGAGATTAAGCAACCGATTTCCACCAAATTTTTTACACAAGTAGCGTTATGGTAGGTTATATAAATTTATATTTTTTTAGTCGCTTAGACACTTATTTTCAAAATGAAGGTTGTGTAAATATTTCATCCCTGTCATTCAAAACTCAAAACTTTAGACTGATTACATGCGAAGTTGATGGTTCAAATCCTACCTCTGTGATACAGTTTATTGCACACTAGCTTAATTTTACGAGTTTTTCTGAATTCGAATCCCGGGTATGTCATTCATGTATTTTTATTGTTTTGGTTCTGTTTCACATGTTTCTGGTTTCATCTGTAATGATATTGCTGTCAATGAGACGTTAACGCCTACCTACCATCTAAGCTTGTAAGAACGTCACTAAAATTTATTTGCACCAATGTAGAGGAAGGTAGGCTCATTAGTTACCAGTAACTTCTTGTTTATTAGTTTCGATAATTATACTGGCCGGTAGGATACCCACCATTTATATTTAATAACAATATATAGCTTTTATTTTAGTAAGCGTTATTTTAAATTTCTAGGTTGATGTGAAATAATCTTATAATTTCCTAAACAGGTTTTTAAATAATGGTTGGTATTATGGCACTGCCTAGTATTGAAGTTATGTTGAAAAACTAAGTGCATTTTCCTTCTCTATTTTGGGCAGTGAATTCACCTAAATAGATATATATATGTGTGTATTTTGTGCCTAATTTAAGGTTATGGTTCCAAATCTATAAATCTATTTGGCGGTATTGAATCAAGCTTCATAACGAAGCAGTTAATAAAGGCAGCATTGAGTAAACTGATAAATTACCACATTCGTTTGATACTCAGGGAAATTATTATATGAAAGGTTAAGCCATAACATATATACATTGAATTTTCGGAAATACAGAGCATAGTTTGGCCATATTTGGTCTTCAATACGTTTTGCGTAAGATATCTTAGTTTTTCACGTTTAAATGGGTTTTGATATTATTTTAAAAACTCTTAGTAGGATTACTATAATTTAATATGATTTTCCGTAACTCCAAAAATTTTTAAGTGTTTTAAACCAACTTGATATTTTGTCAGTATGCAATTATATATTTAAATTACGTTAAAATCAGATGAGAATATATGGTTATAGGAGATGTTACTGCTGAAATATTTACCGTAAGCAATACGTTTGAGTATTTATTGAACCGATACCCCAAATTTCGTTTAAAATTGATTGTCTGAACAGTATTTAATATTCTACAAAATTTTAATATAGCAGGTACTTATTGCTAAAGTTTGAAGGTAATGTGCCACATGAAAGCATTGGATTTATTTATTAATTCAATCTTTAATTTATCAATTTGACAACCAAGTGAGGGACACACTTATTGGTTTATCGTGTGTTTAAAGTGCAAAACGTTGTTGTCTGAGTCACCCAAAATCTAAATTAATTGCAAAAATATGTACGTGTCTTGAAAAGTAGGTTAAATGGATTTCAAAATAATTAACTTCTTGTTTCTGCCCAGGTGTTGATGATTTCCGAAGAGATTAAAAACTGTAAAACAAGTAGGAACTGCGACAGGTCGGAGGTAGGTGTTGTTGCGCCTCTCTCAGTCGCAGGAAGCACGTACCAGTGATCGTGATGATCCCTGCAATGCACAACTCGCCAGACCGAAGGTGACCGACGTAGGGAGTGGCTCTAGTTGTGCTTGTGTGTGTGTTTTTAACACTAGGCCGAGTCNGAGTGGCTCTAGTTGTGCTTGTGTGTGTGTTTTTAACACTAGGCCGAGTCTGAAAGTCATCCTTGAAAAGTAAACTGTTAACCACCAGCCATCATAAAAAAACCACTAAAACAATTTGCATAAGCGTAAGGTTATAAGGAAAATTAATTTAAACTTAATAAAAATATTAAGTAACTAAACAAATACTCCGTGTCTCTTTCTTTACATATTTATTGCTGCTGAGTTGAACAGTTGGTTAAGTTTTTTTGGTTTCAGTCTCTTATTTTGCGTAGTAACAAGGATTAAAAAATATATATAATACTAACCAGAAAACAGTAGATATCAAAAGGTAGAAGTTTTACATTGAAGAGGTGACCCTCATGGTAATTTTTTAAATAATTCATAACCAATAAAATGGTTTTTGGTTTGTCTGTTTACATCTCTGTAAAGTTATCCTATTACATGCTTCTTATAATAACTGCAAGACAAAATTTTTTTTTAGAGTTTTTTGTAGTCAAGATGAGAAAATACAATTTTGAAACATGCAAGCTATCTTGTTTATATAGGTGCTGCTGTGAGCCAGATCCACTGCCAACGTACTGGAATAAGAATGGTTACGTGGAAATTTGTAACACGTGGAGTCTGCTCGTGAAGTCAGCTAACACATCATGGCTGGAAATTTGGCCAACGAGTTGGACCACACTAAACATAAAAAACCAAAAGGTTATAACTTTCCCCTCAAAAAGCACGCAAACATGAGCGGGTAGATAGAGATTTACATTAAACTTACCAACGGCGGTACCAGAATTTTGTAACCACATAGTTAACAAATTATCAGCAGAGTTTAAGAAAAGCAGAGTCAACTACATGCCGATAATTTCGTGAAGGGTAGGTCACGACTGCACCATTGAGCAACGCACAGGAAATGATAAATCCACAGAGTAGTAGTTTGACAGAGGAACCGTTACTCGTGGTCACAGTTACAAGTTTATTAACCAGTAAAATGTGAAATTTATAGAAGATTTTTAAAACATTATTGGTTAGTGATTTTTTTTGGAGACCTAACAGTAGATAGTAATTACGTTAATGAAAATCAATATTGTATTATACCACAAGTGCTGCTATCTTAACAGATTGAACAACACACAGTTATTTTGCACTAGAAGAAACCCTAAACGAACCATGTTTATGAAACAGCAAATCACATAAATAAACACTTTACTCTTTAAGAATTTATACAAGTTATGACAAAATATATATTTAATAACTTTTAATTTATATGAAATTCAAGTTTAAGTTTGAGCATGAAATAAATAGTTTGCCAGCAGATAATTAACAGCAGAAAATCAATAACAACAAGACTTTGCTAACAAAAGCAAACTTTACCCGAATAAAGGCAAAGGCAAAAAAAAAAGCAAAGAAAAAAATAATAATAACGGTGCCAGAGAATAGCACAGTGTGACGCTAGTGTTGTGGGTCGCGTTACACAAAACCAATCTTAGCAGTGCAGTTGTGTTAAATATTCTTCTATTTCAAAGGTCGAGCAACAAGCTGTATGCACATTGTGTATTCTTCCGCCATATATAAAATTAACATTGTCAAGTGTCTGATCACTTTATTCATGCGTGGGTCAAGTGGAGCTGTGAAGTAAATATTTTACAAATTTGCTTGTTGCTACAATAATACGCGTTAAAAAAAACTGAAAGTAAAGTAAATCATTTTAGTATTCACATATGATTACCTGACACTTTTAATTAAATGCCAAGACATGGAACTACTTTTCCTCCGTCGTTGCCAACTTTACTGGACGCATGCCAGTCACTGCGCCCGTTTAAATAGAAGCAGGTAAGGGCAGTGACATTTTTCAAAGGTTGATTTCCAAAACGCTCAATTAATCGTGACTGAAGACATGTTGAGAGGTGCACAGTTCGTTTCGTGACTTTGTAACTAGTGGACAGGTTACTGTAGCGACGGCGACAAAAATATATCGGTGACGAAGTCACAGCCCGTGATATTTATACCACCCGTTGTCCTACACGAATACAATATACGCTGAGGAGAGTGAGACACGTCAAAATAATTCTCATGAACTTGCTGTAATTTGTGATAAACATAATTAGCCTAAAATCTAACAAGACTATTTATGTCTTCTGTCGTTCCCTTTCAGGTGGAGTGCCAAAAGAACACATCGGAAGTAGCAATACCTGGCAGCCAACAGAAAAATACTTGCGAACTGGAACATATAGTGAACGTCACAGTCCTACAATACTCATGTCTCACAAAGCCAGTTGTGTTAACATTGCGTCTATTATAGTGTTATCTAACAATTCGTTAACTTAACCCCTTGCTAAAACCTAAACTGCGTTGTATCAACGCATTTATCTCTTCGGTAAGTTGCCAGAGTGATAATGGTGATTTATTTAAGGTGTATGTTAGCAATTAATTTATTGGAAATTCAGTATTTGTTCCTCAAGACTTGGTTATATTAGCACGTGTTTCTATTTTTTTATGATTCGGGATACTTACAAATGTACGAAAATGAACCATTTGGCATGATACATGTCTGATATTTATCAGTAAACATGTACATTGCCCACGAACGACAAAAAACGCTTTAAGTTAGTATTATCTGTTGTGTTGTGTTAGAATTTCTTCCTGTAGTGCCTATGTTTCAAAATTTTATTAATGAATTTGTACTATTGTGACTTGAATATTGTCTATGATTTACCCCAAATTACATGCTACATTCTAAATAAGTGACGAAAGTCAAGGCGATATTTAAGTGCCCGAATAAGATACCTACTGATATAAACTGTATCGTTATATCTTAAAAATCTTTACCATTAATTCATTAATTTTTATGGTGTTTCCACGAGACGGAAATTCCTCACTTTTGTATGAAACGAGTTTTATAAACTCATTTTCCAATTTCTGGATTTTCTTTCTTCAGAAACAGAATGCGGCTACAACGCATCATGAATTTGAAGTTTGGTTACATCAAATAAATCATTTTGCCTTCAGCTTCTCGTAACTTATGACTATTTCCATATTTTACCTAAAAAGCAACAGTATGACTTGTTGAAAACTTAAACTTAATATGTTTAAGACGTGATGTGTAAAGAAACTTTAAATGAAATAAAATCCATTACTTCTACGAATAAAATTCATTATCCCAACTATAAGTCTAACAATTCTCACATTTTTTTAGTATAAACTCGAATGGAACTTATTAATATTGGTATGAACTACACTGAAGAGCCAAAAAAATGGTACACCTGCCTAATATCGTGTAGGGCCCCCGCGAGCACGCAGAAGTGCCGCAAAACGACGTGGCCTCGACTAATGTCTGAAGGTATGCAGGAGGCAATTCACACCATGAATCCTGCAGGGCAGTCCACAAATCCAATCTGCGCCAGTTTGAGACAGGGTTGCACGTCTGTCACGTTTAATAATTCTCGTCAGTCGTCGTTTGTCCCGTTCGTTCACGATCTTTTTCCGGCCGCAGCGATGTCGAAGATTTGATGTTTTACCGGATTCCCGATATTCACGGTACACTCGTGAAATGGTCATACGCGGAAATCCAAATTGTATCGCTACCTCGGAGATGCTATGTCCCATCTCTCGTGCTCTGACTATAACACCACGTTCAAACTCACTTACATCTTGATAACCTGCCATTGCAGCAGCAGTAACCGATCTAGCTGCCGACCGCATCGCGTTACTCTGATCGGTTCGATACCTCTGTTATTTGCATGCGCACGCCAATACCAGTTTTTTTTGGCTCTCCAGTGTATATTAAATAGCAGTAGCAACAATATGATGCAATTTACAAATTACTTAAATAGGAATTCAAACATTTTAAGCCACTGTACTCATTATTGAATTGAGGCAGTACAAGTATAGAAGAATAAGACAAAATGCCATTTTATAATGGAAATTTGAAAATAAGGATTTAATTGAAACGTGATAATATTCCTTGTGTGTGGCAAATACTTTGTACAAGCATACTGTGTTGTTATTTAACATTAAAATTTGCAATAATCTCCCATATAAACGTCATGCCTAATCTTTGAGTTGCTGTTGAGAAATTTGGACTGCTCTTAACAACGAGGTCTTGAGAGCCGATAAAGGTGAAATTAGGTAAAAATGGAAGAGCGCCGGAATGAAAGAGGAGGTGGGGATATCTCCGAGAAAACCCACTGACGAGTGGCATCGTCCGGCACTATTCCCACTTGCCAAAATCCGGGAGTGACCCGGCCGGGGATTCAACCCGGTTCGCCTTGGTGGATGGNTTGTCAAGTGTCTGATCACTTTATTCATGCGTGGGTCAAGTGGAGCTGTGAAGTAAATATTTTACAAATTTGCTTATTTATACAAAAATGGTTGCCTGTAAAGTCGGTTTTACGGGCGAAGATTTTACGTGACAACGTAGTGCTGCGCGCGCGGCAGACCGATCATAGTTGAGTGGGAGAGAGACGCAAGGCATTCGGCGGGCCTCTCTCTCGTTCGGTGACTCATCGTAACGTTACCGAGCGTTACACTTTTTCATAAGTGACTCCCAGCCGCAACCTAATTTAAGACGTTGTCACGTCAAAAAAAAAATATCTGTCACTGCAACGAATATTCATTAAACATATTTTTTTAGTAATGCGAGAGCGTCTTTATTTATCAAGCGCGTTATTAATTTCCTTGTGGTTCGTCTAATTACATTTATTAATTGTAAAACTGCGACGCTAGCTCCACCGCGTCGTTCGTCTTTGGAATTGCTTCCATGCAAGGTGGCTTTCTCCTTGGCCGGCTCGGCTCCCCTCCTGTTTCCTCCCCTCATTTCCCTCCCTTGATTACCCCTCCTCGGTGACTCATCGTAACGTTACCGAGCGTTACACTTTTTCATAAGTGACTCCCAGCCGCAACCTAATTTAAGACGTTGTCACGTCAATAATACGCGTTAAAAAAACTAAAATGAAAGTAAATCATTTTAGTATTCACATATGATCACCTAACACTTTTAATTAAATGCCAAGACACGGAACTACTTTCCCTCCGTCGTTGCCAACTTTACTGGGTGCATGCCAGTCACTGCGCCCGTTTAAATAGAAGCAGGCAAGGACAGTGACATTTTTCAAAGGTTGATTTCCAAAACGTTCAATTAATCGTGACTGAAGACATGTTGAGAGATGCACAGTTCGTTTCGTGACTTTGTAACTAGTGGACAGGTCACTGTAGCGACGGCGACAAAAATATATCGGTGACAAAGTCACAGTCCGTGATATTTTTTCCACCCGTTGTCCTATACGAATACAATATACGCTGAGGAGAGCGAGACACGTCAAAATAATTCTCATGAACTTGCTGTAATTTGTGATAAACATAATTAGCCTAAAATCTAACAAGACTATTTATGTCTTCTGTCGTTCCCTTTCAGGTGGAGTGCCAAAAGAACACATCGGAAGTAGCAATACCTGGCAGCCAACAGAAAAATACTAGCGAACTGGAACGTATAGCGAACGTCACAGTCCTACAATACTCATGTCTCACAAAGCCAGTTGTGTTAACATTGCGTCTATTATAGTGTTATCTAACAACTCGTTAACTTAACTCCTTGCTAAAATCTAAACTGCGTTGTATCAACGCATTTATCTCTTCGGTAAGTTGCCAGAGTGATAATGGTGATTTATTTAAGGTGTATGTTAGCAATTAATTTATTGGAAATTCAGTATTTGTTCCTCAAGACTTGGTTATATTAGCACGTGTTTCTATTTTTTTATGATTCGGGATACTTACAAATGTACGAAAATGAACCATTTGGCATGATACATGTCTGATATTTATCAGTAAATATGTACATTTCCCACAAATGACAAAAAACGCTTTAAATTAGTATTATCTGTTGTGTTATGTTAGGATTTCTTCCTGTAGTGCCTATGTTTCAAAATTTTATTAATGAATTTGCTGTGCTATTGTGACTTGAATATTGTCTATGATTATCCCAAATTACGTGCTACATTCTAAATACGTGACGAAAGTCAAGGCGATATTTAAGTGTACGAATAAGATACCTACTGATATAAACTGTATCGTTATATCTTAAAAATCTTTACCATTAATTCATTAATTTTTATGGTGTTTCCACGAGACGGAAATTCCTCACTTTTGTATGAAACGAGTTTTTTAAAGTCATTTTCCAATTTCTGGATTTTCTTTCTTCAGAAACAGAATGCGGCTACAACGCATCATGAATTTGAAGTTTGGTTACATCAAATAAATCATTTTGCCTACAGCTTCTCGTAACTTAGGACTATTTTCATATTTTACCTAAACAGGCAACAGTATGACTTGTTGAAAACTTAAACTTAATATGTTTACGACGCGATGTATATAGAAACTTTAAATGAGATAAATTCCATTACTACAAAATATAATAAAATTCATTATCCCACCTAGAAGTCTAACAATTCTCGAATTTTTTTGTATAAACTCTAATGAAACTTATTCATATTGGTATGAACTACACTGAAGAGCCAAAAAACCTGGCACACCTGCCTAATATCGTGTAGGGTCCCCATGAGCACGCAGAAGTGCCGCAAGATGACGTGGCATGGACTCGAATAACGTTTGAAGGCATGCAGCAGGCAATTCACACCATGAATCCTGCAGGGCAGTTCACAAATCCAATCTGCGCCAATTCCAGAAAGGGTTGCACGTCTGTCACGTATAATGATTCTCGTCAGTCGTCGTTTGTCCCGTTCGTTCACGATCTTTTTACGGCCACAGCGATGTTGAAGATGTGATGTTTTACCGGATTCCCGATATTCACGGTACACTCGTGAAATGGTCGTACGCGAAAATTCAAATTTTATCGCTACCTCGGAGATGCTATGTCCCATCTCTCGTGCGCTGACTATAACACCAAGTTCAAACCTTAAATCTTGATAACCTGCCATTATAGCAGCAGTAACAGATCTAGCAACTATATCAGACGCTTGTTGTCTTATATAGGCGCTGCCGACAGCATCGCGTTACTCTGATTGGTTCTATACCTCTGTTATTTGCATACGCACGCCTATACTAGTTTTCTTTGGCTCTCCAGTGTATATTAAATAGCAGTAGTAACACTATGATGCAATTTACAAATTACTTACATAGGAATTCGAACATTTTAAGCCACTGTACACATTATTGAACTGAGGCAGCACAGGTATAAAAGGATAAGACAAAATGCCATTTTATAATAAAAATTAAAAAAAAATTAAAATTTTAGTAAAACGTGATAATATTTCTTGTGTGTGGCAAATACTTTGTACAAGGCTACTGTGTTGTTATTTCACATAAAAATTTGCAATAATCTCCCATATAAACATCATGCCTAATCCTAGAATGTTGTTGTTGAGAAATTTGGACGGCTCTTAACAACGAGGTCTTGAGAGCCAATAAAGGTGAAATGAGGTAAAAATGGAAGAGCGCCGGAATGAAAGAGGGGGTAGGGATATCTCCGAGAAAACCCACTGACCAGCGGCATCGTCCGGCACTATTCCCACTTGCCAAAATCCGGGAGTGACCCGGCCGGGGATTGAACCCGGTTCGCCTTGGTGGGTGGCGAGCAGTCTAGCCGCTCAGCCACCGCGGCTCCTCCTAATATAAGAGACGTTAATGAAATTTCGATCTCATAGGATTTACACATTTTGTTGTGAACTATGGAAAATCAGCACACTTTTTTAATAATCAGTTTGTACACTGCATGTGAATTGTTTATTTGCTTGGAAGGGAGACACATTTTTCAAAATACGTTATACAATTCCACAATTCCCTTTACCTCCCTCCACGCAAACATCACATCTTTAAACCGATATATAAATTCAAGTATTGTACCAATTGCTAAAAATATTACTTTACGATAATACTTTATAGTAGGAATTAGCTTTCACAAGTCGCAAAGTCGTCCATTTTATTTTTCTCGCTTGCTACCGACCCGTACAAAGGTTTACAGCCGAATAGTTAACAAGAGAATAAAATCTCTGAGTAGCAGTAACACGAGCTCGTACAGCGTATTTGAAGACTAACACGGGGATAAGTTCCATCCAGACCGCCAACCCCTCGGTGGTAAAACTGGTCGTTGGTGTTCTCACTGCACGGTTGTCTTTACAGTGCTGCCATCTGTTTCCGCAATAACTTTGTTTCCGTGCTGTAGCACGTAGACAGGGCTCAGTGTAAATACCAACAACGTGATGAAGCAGTGTATGTTAACCATCCTGTTTATCTGAGGGGTTACTCAGGAAACCCCGGAGAATACACCGTACGTATACCTGAGATAAGAGAGAGAAAGGTGCGTCTGCCCGCCACGTAAAGCGAGGCACTCAGAGTTCAGATAGGTACTACACCAGCGAACACCTCACATTTTGTTACGTTATTCAAGTCTCGACGTGCTAACGGCTCATCCCCACCCTAAACTATTGAATTTGAAAAATAAGGAAATTTCAGTTTAATGCTACTTCACAACGATAAAATTAAAATTCCAACCTACAAGAGCAAATAAAATGATAGAACGCATGGAGTAGGTACACTTATATACAAATTACAATTTAAATTTGCAAAGCGTTCATTCAATGACGTGCGTATGTAGAAGATTACTTACCAGGCGAATCATAAACAAGTATACCACAGTGTACAGGAGATCATAAAAGTTAAAGACAAATACCATAAAATACCTCTTTCACTGCCACAACAATTGAGTACTTATTGGTCTCTGAAAATACAGAACAAACTAAAGGGCAGTTCACGGTAAACTCAGCTCTTTTGAAAGTCCTGCTTAAGATCTTCTTGTATGCACATTATGTATTCTTCCAACCATATGTAACATTGACATTTTAATGGGACTGATTATTTTATTCATGCGTCGGTCATGCGAAACTGTGAAATAATTGAGAATCTAAATAAATATTTTAGAATCTTGCTAACTCTGACTCTTATGCGCATTAAAAAAAACGGAAAACAAATAAATCACTGCATTATTCTGAAATGGAACAAACTTTCCTCCAACGTTACCAACTTACCCGGGGCACATGCCACTCAGTGTGCCCGTTAAAATATGTTAAGATATACGCATGTAAGGCAGTGACTTTCTCAAATGTTAATTTTAAAAATTTTCACTTTACCGTGAACAACCTTGAGAGGAAAAACACTATTGGGTTTTGAACAAAAATAAATAATATCGGATAGACTTTTAAATTTCCTTTACAAAATTATTTATATGAAATTAAAAGTAAGACTTGATTTATTATTGAAATGACAAGCAGAATGAAAAGAGGGCATTGTTAATAATTCCTCTTCGAATTATCAGCAGAATCTTTATGTGGTGAACCGGATTCAATACCCTGTCAGTTCACTCCGAATTTTCGCAAGTTAGAATCGTGCCGGACGATACCGCTGGTCGGCGGGTTTTCTCGGGAATCTTACGCTTCCCCGACCATTTAATTCTGGCGCTGCTCCATACTCACCTCACTACACGCTCATCGACTCTCAAGACCTTGATGTTAAGAACCGCCGAATTCTCTTCACTCATTTTTTGTAATATGATCTAGAGACTTAAAAAATTGTGTTATAACTACATTTAATGTTTACATAACACTTTGGTTCACGATCGTGGACGTGTTGCATACAAATGCTATGTATGTCCAGTACTGTACACAGAAAGGCATCAGTACCCAGACTCCCTTGCGGCTAATATGATTTGTGGAATTTTTCTGCATCTCTCAGACGTGATTGGCTAACGCCTATATCGCCGGGCACGCAGTACTTGCTCACTGGTAGAAATAGAAGCGCCGAACAAAAGTACAGCGCGTAACAAAAATCACGCGGTTGCAGCACTTGAACCCTGGAATAGCTGCGTGCGACGGAACGAGCTAATTGATCTGCCCCCGGGGCCTGAGCTCGTGTCGGTGCAACCTGCGGCTGCGTGGCGGGTAGAGCAGAGGGCGGGTAGAGAGGCCGACGT
>NQII01003984.1:41404-81770 GCA_002778355.1 Clitarchus hookeri
AAGACGTGCTAGTTCCGGCACTTAGACGCCGCTCGGCAATTAGGTGACGCCCGTGATGAACATGCCGCCCATTAGCGCCGGCCGCCTCGCCAGCTTTCCAACGCTCACATTCAACACACACGCGTGCAACATGTAACGCACGGACCGCCGAGTGGCGAGTTGTCGTAGACGTGAGCCGCTTCTCACATACATCAACCCTCCCAAGAAAAAACCACCACCTCGTGCATGAAGAATAAGTAAGGAAGTGTCTGCGATTATTTGAGCGTTTTCGAAGTCAACCTTTGGAAAATGTCACTCCCGCCAACTGCACGTGTTTTAACGAGCACACTAATTGGCAGAGCGCCCAGTAAAGTTGGTAACTACGGCGTGAACGCATTTCCGTGCCTTAAAGTTTAATTAAAAGTCTTAGGTAAACATTTGTGATTACTGAAATTATTTCTTTTGCGTTTCGNGTTCTTTTTCGTTTTGTTTATTTTAATGCTAATAAGTGCAAGGATGAACAAATTGGCAAAAATGTTTACTTTTATAGTAGTTCCAGAACCTTGATTGACCGCAGCGGGAATAAAGCGAGCAGGCCCGTATCAATGTTAAATTTAGAAAATAATTAAACTCATATTTTTTTAATTTTTTTAAATGCTGAAGTTAGTTAATGGGGAGAAGGGGTGCCAACCGAAGATAAAATAATTTTCAAAAAAAGTTAAACTAAAAACTATTTAAATGCAATTTTATACATGCAACGATTATGTTAAAATGTTGAATATTAATTTTAATTAAAAACGTACTATGCAAAATAATGAAAAAAATAAAAATAAAAATTACGCAAAAAGCAGACAAAATTTTTTCACAATAATTATTATGAAATATAGACAAACAAAATTCCAACAACAGACCGAAAACACAACTTGTATCTGGACAAGATATTACAGTCATAAACTTAGTAACTAAAACAAGAACAAAACGTATTAAATAAATAGACAGAAAGACTACAGACAAGACAAAAATAATTCAAGAAACTGAGAAGTGAGATCAAGAAATGTGCTTGAGCCGAGAAAAAACAGGAAACAAATGAATAAGACCCGAAAACAAGACAGGCTTGGGTCAGCATTATAACACAATTTGAAAACGGTAAATACAAGCGAGGATAAAAAATTAACCAGTAAAAAAAAACACGTCACAAACAAAGAGAACGCAATTAAAATAGGTGGAATTAACACAAGTTAATCAACGCAACTACATTTTCTATATAATTTTAAATTTTTATGTTTTGGTTGATTTTTAAGTAGTTTAAAATACTTTTGTTTTAATATTGCATTTTTAGTATTGCTATTAATTTTCTTAGTTTAAATTTTTGACAATAACTTTACCTTTGGTTATATTTTTATTGTAGCCAGTTTCGATAATGGAGAAAGTACAACATTCTGAGTTTAATTCATCCACACGATTGTAACAGAATTTGAAAAACACCACACAACCAATTCTGTAGAAAGAAATCAAGCCACTTATTAGAAAGGAATAAAGATAGATGATGTTACAGTAATTATTATACAAATGAATGAAGAAATTAAATAATAATAAACTTGGTCCCCAAACACGAGACTCCTGAGATCACAAACAGTATCGGCGTTTGAGAAACTGGAATATGTTCCTGTCATCGATCAATAACACAAACTTAGAGATAACGGACTTGATGAACTATGCGATAAATCCGGGAGACTTCTGAGAAAACCCGCCCACCCCAACTCACGCTGTGGAAAAGTTCACCTGTAGGGGTCAAGGTCAAGGTCACCCGTGAGCAGCCTGTGCTCTGTACTTCGTTCAGAGACGTGCTTTTCTGAAGAATCGTGTAGTTATCATGCCGGATGGGCGTGTTGCAAACTTATTAATTGTTGGCATATGGCCGGAAATCACCAATCAACATGATATAAACTACTAACATGTTTACATAATTTCTGAGTGGAAGATGCAGTGTATCTAGACACCTGAGATTTGCAAAAAAAATAAATTTTTTTTTCTAATCCCCACTTTCGTTTTTATAAGTATGTAAAAAATCCATTCTCAAAAATAAGTCAAAGAACCAAAGAAAATAAAAAAACAACAAATTGCAGGAAATGAAAAAAAAAGTCAAGAATCACTGAAGATCCTAGCAGTCAATAATTTCATAGTAGTTAATGCGTTAATTTTTCAAAATTAATTTTGCTTCTTGGTTTTATTTTTTTAAATTTTATTTCCTGCATTGATGCAGTACATTCAAATACTTGTAGAAAACTTACAGCAACAGTGCTATTCGATTAAGAATATAATAAAAGCTCTCGTGATGTGATGGTTTTTATAATTACGCGCCTTAAATATCTGCCCTTGATTTACAATCATCGATATCGAAGTACCTTCTTACGGCTGGTCCAGTCAAGAAAGAAACTATCTTCACCAAAAGACATGGAACAAAAAACAAAAAAGGAAATTGCAGGCGAGTTTATATTTCACGTAAATATTGTTCGCAAAATCAGATTTACCTGGCTCTGGATAAACTGGGTTCATCGTTACCTTTCACTCTAATTATGCTCACGGCATTTTCCCATTGGTTGTTAAGGTGGTGGATGAATTATGTAACTACAAGTTAAATAACAATATACATTTTTCTGTGTGTGACATTCCCGAAACTGCATGTGCTGTTGGAGAAAGCGTTGTATCGCAGAACTAATGGAATACTTCCGTGGTAACCAATAGCAAAGCTAACAGCTTGGTTAGGCGTATACAATATTTGGCGTTCATTTCCTGCCATATAAACGAAACACCGTAAATTTGAATGAGTTGCAACGTGTATATTATGAGCCCGAATTAATAATGTCAGTAAGCAAGAGGAGACTCAGTAAATATTTGCTAATTATATGATCATGGCTGGCGGAAGCCGGAACACCAATCCTGTGCAGATGTGGGTAACACTACAATTCCTCGGAGACCACCAACAACTACACAAATGCAATTCAACCAGTTTAATAATCTTCAAGCTGCCATCGGCTGAAAACGGCTTCTTTTAAAACGGTTTCATTCATCCCAAGCAGTTTACTCTATTTCAGGTTCAGAGTGCATATCTCGGCTTAGAGAAGAGGCGAAAGTTCGGGTTTCGTGTAGCGTGTTTACGAAACGTAAACTCTAAGGATTTCTTTCACGCGAAATTAGTGTTGTTTTTAGTAACAGCTTAGATTTCAAACCCGTGCAAGTTCTTACTCTGACTGAGTTTCATACACGTTCTGGCTATGCCTTAACACAGTTCGAAATATATTTTTTCTAGGGTTTTTCGATATTTTATGATTTCTTGACACTTTATGAACGATAATTTAATACAAATAGCGCATAATTTAAAAATAATAACATTCATCATGGTTTTTATTGTAAATATAAAAAACGTTGCATAAATTATTTTTTTTAAAGAAGTTTCAAAATGTTATATTAGTACAAAGTGTGGTTCCAGATAAAATGCTTCTTGTAGTCACTGTATTGTAGTGTTGCAGTTTATCTGAAATCAGACGCTCGGTTCTTCTATCTAGAGAGTGTTTGACTTTTAACTGTTTCGAATTTAAAATTTACCTGAAAAGCTGCTACTGAATTTCAGGTGAGCCACATAACAATTTTCTAAAAAATAAAATTAAATACGTGTAAAGTGAAGTAGTGGTTTTTTTTTCTTGATTTTTTTTTCCAACTGGTCCTTTTATACCCATTTGAAATTACGGTTTCAGGTGTTGCAAACAAAAATTTTGTGATGTGCTGTACTTAAGTCAACATGAGATTTGTTTTGTCGTCACGGTCAATGAGCTGGTCGTCATTTGTTCAACTACAGTTATATGGACCAATTATGACCTATACCAGTAAGAAGGGTTGTGAACCATTTATCCATAGACAAGGTCATTGGTCATTGAGCTTAGCTGTGTGCAGCAGTACAGACCGGTAATTACTGTCACGTGCGTAATGTACACAGCTGTTCATTGGGTCTGAATGGGGTTTAAACACAACATTTTATCGTTTATCATGGTTAAATATGAGCGAAACATAATTTTTTAAAGAATTTTTATGAATTACTGTTTGAGTTTATAGAGTAGTCCAGTAGTTTGTCAATATAGCGCTGAAAATCATGCTATTTCATTTGTAAACTCATGGATTGCAGCTCAGATGTAGATAGTACGCGGGAACAATGACTCGTTCAGGTATACCGTCGTTGCAGTGATCACCACTCTTTGACGACTCACGCGTTTGTTGTCATACAGTGTGCAGGCTATTTGTGTATGGTTGTGGTGGAGCAGTAATGTCACACATGGACGCAGTGGCNCCACCACTCTTTGACGACTCACGCGTACAAGTTGTTTGTTGTCATACAGTGTGCAGGCTATTTGTGTATGGTTGTGGTGGAGCAGTAATGTCACACATGGATGCAGTGGCTGTACAAGGAAGGGAAAACCGTGAACAGTGTAGCGTTAGTACGCCATCTTGAAGCACCTGAACGCGGGCCATTTGTTATCGTAGCGTTAGTACGCCATCTTGAAGCACCTGAACGCGGGCCATTTGTTATCATAGACTGGCGTCTATTAGGAACTGGCAAAGGATATTCACGGTCAAGTGAGAACTTTTAAAATCACTCGTTGAAAAATGTCACTGTTCCTACCTGCTTGTATTTGAACAGGTACGCTAAATGGCATGCGCCCAGTAAAGTTGGCAACGACGTTGATTTAAAAGTGTTCAGCAAGCATTTGTCAATACAACAATGATTCGTTTTTCTTTATGTTTATTTATTAATAAAAGTGTAAGAATAAACGAATTTATAAAAAGTATCTACTTTTCTAACAATTTCACAGCTACCCTTGACGGACGCGTGGATAACGTGACCAGGCCCATCACAGTGTTGATTTTAGATTTGGCGGGAATATACACAATGTGTTTACAATTAGATACTAAGCAGGGCTTTACAAAGTGCTCAGTTTACAGTAACAACTGGTATTGGCTGTTCACGGTAAAGTGAACACTTTTGAGGCCTCAGTTACTTTTATTTTCAACCATTTTTTTATGCTTTGACAGGATTTTAAAATAAATGTTGCAATGCAAGTAACTAACACAGTGTGCACATTCCACCACCGTTGGAAGTTAACGCCTAAGGCTACAATAAAATATATTTATTGACTATTTTTCCAAATGAGAAAACTTTCGAATGTGCTCTCTTTACCGAGAGTAGCCTATTAAATAACGTTTTAATAGTAGGGGCTCCGCCTGCGAGGTCCGCAACCAACACGTCTCTTCTATGCCGCTGGTTGCATATCAGCCGCCGCCTGCGCTGGATTTCTGGAACGCTCTGAATTGAATGCCTGCGTTTCTGGACGCGTGTTTCGTGAAGCTTCAATACTAAAACTTTACAGGCTTGTAATGCAGAGTAATGCAAATATCTCTAAGTATTAAACTCAGAATCGAAATACTTTGGTTTCGCTCGTAGGCGCCATGATTTAGCGTCGTGTTCGTTACAAAATGAACGGAAGCTCAGCATTCCTATATTACCGGCTTCACTTGAACAGCAACAACCTATTATGGTTACTGTTTAGGGATAATACACCATCGTGGTGTATTAAGGTTGTAATTTAAGAATCGGTTTTCAGTACCCTTACTAGCATTAGACAATTGTGTAATCACCTACGTACTAATGCTATGGCCCACTGCCGGGGGTACACATGAGAGAGACAAAAACTCGTACTATTCCTCTTTTGTACTTGCATTTCCCTATCTATTTTTGCAAACAAAATATTTAATTTACTTATGTCCAAAGGATTTATAACATGTGAGCTACGTCGTACCTCTTTGTGTATATTCCGGTGGCTATAGCCTGTTCACAGTCAATCAAGCACTTTTGAAATCAATCTTTGAAAAAAATGGAACTTCCCCTGATTACAAATATTTTAAAGAACGCACTAACTGAAACGCGTGCAGTTAACTTGGTATACGACGGAGTGAATGTATTTCCACGTCTTAACGATAGATTAAAATTTATAAGTAAACATATGTACAAGTTGAAATGACTAATTTTACTTTATATTAAAATTTATAAGTAAACATATGTAAAGATTTAAATTACTAATTTTACTTTTTGCGTTTTAAATGCATGTAAGAATAAAAATGGGCAAATACGTAAAATATTTATTACTGTAATAATTTGACACTTTCACCTGACGGACGCATTAATAAAGTAATCAGGTCCATTGAAATGTTAAATTTAAATATGCCGGAATGAAACACAATGTTCAAGCAATAAGATATTAAGCTGGGGTTTTAAAAAGCGCTCAAATTACCGTGGACTTCGTGTATCAGATTTTGAGGGACATTACAAACACAGCTATATTGAGTATGATTGTATAAACCCAAGATTGTTGGTTTATCGCTCAGGAGAAACGAAATAGTATCTCGTGCAAACTACCGCAAGACGTACAACTGGCCGCAACAAACGCAAGGCAACATGTAGAATTGTCTTGTGATGCACTACTCTGTACGAACATCTTGATGTCCCAACTAAATATTAAAAACTATAAGTATGCAGCATGGAGCATCAACATCTGTTCCATAATCTATTCGCAGTTTCTTCACACTTTTCGAACTAAACTTAAAAAAAATCACCCCATGTCTGACATGTTATATATTTCC
This sequence comes from Clitarchus hookeri, assembly GCA_002778355.1. Classification (NCBI taxonomy): domain Eukaryota; kingdom Metazoa; phylum Arthropoda; class Insecta; order Phasmatodea; family Phasmatidae; genus Clitarchus; species Clitarchus hookeri. The sequence goes on from NQII01003984.1 coordinate 48,074, forward strand.
TAAATACGCCATATATCACAGCTGTTTCATACATCTTTTAACATTTAACTTCTTATTTTTCGTTAATTTAAAGAATTACCTATATTTTATTTCTAAATTATAATATATTACTTATAATAAATATGAATAAAAACAGTGAGAAAACATGTGTGTTGGTAGATCGTAGTAAGAAATAGTTCTCATGCAAAATAATATTACAACTATGTGCGTACGAATTCGGTGCGATGTTCTTTAGTTTAATTTTATAGACTTAGTTAAGCTCAGTTTGCACGATGTGGTGGAATATCCTAGAAGTAGACATTTAGCAGGGCTTCAGGAAAGTGTAAAGTAACTGTGACTTGACTATAGTACCGAAGCAAACTAACTCCCAGCATGGTCACCACACGTGGCTTACATTTCCAAGGTGTCTTTGTATTCTTCCTTCTTGGCCTTCGAATTGGCTAGCGTCTGCTTTAATTAGCTCTCATAGGATGTCGCCAGCGACAGGGTAAGTGAGGCATAGCAAGAATGGACACTGCCATCTTAACCAACGAGCCACTTAATAGCGGCGTCGAAGACAGGCGACATCTCAATAACAAATTTGAAATTTATAGTTCACCGCCAAGCAACAGTTTTGTTTCTGGCGTCATCCTCTAGGAAGCGTAACAGTCGATTGTCTTGTTTCTCTCGTTACCTACTAGAAGCGTTGGTGTCTTGCTGTTTCCATATATCGCCCATTGAAAAAATGTTTAAGAGAACTAAACAAATTACTGGGTGCGAAAGGGTTCATTCCAGCCATCTATGTTTTCAGGAACACGCACTTAACCATCTTAGCTACGAAGCTTTGCTAGAGAACAGTGTGTGTATAATAAGTTTTATACGTATTACTAGTGTATTACCTCGCACAAGTTTGACTTTGATATTCAAACATCGCACACCTCCTCCTGTTATAAAAGTAAACGTAATACGTTTCTCTACTGCATAATATGTGACATATATGGGTTTGATAATTATTATAGCCAAATACTACAAAAGCTATTCAATAAAAAAAAAACGAGCTGACCATATTTTGCATTTGTTTGCCGTCAGTGCCTATAACNTTATAGCCAAATACTACAAAAGCTATTCAATAAAAAAAAAACGAGCTGACCATATTTTGCATTTGTTTGCCGTCAGTGCCTATAACTTAACTTATGTGTCATTAAAACTTGAAATTAATATTAGTTTATACCAGTAAATACATTACTGACGTGTTATGTAATCATGTACCATTATTACATACAGTAAAAACAATCAATTTTCGTCGGCAAATTCTTTTTTCGATGTTGTCAAAATAAGTGGTCCAGTCGGCCGTGTTCTCTGTCCATGCCCTGGCCCTTGACATCGCTAAAGAACACCAACATGGCATAATAATGTAATAATAAGGTATCCACATTAATTAACGATATCGGCCCTGAAAACGCATATTAACCCACTGGTTCCACACAGCTAAGGTTACTTACTGCTCCTCAGGTCGGGAAGATCAACGTTCAAAGTTTGGCAACCAAAAACTATCTCCACTAGGTGAGCGATAGTGTTGCATGTGTACCAAATTTTCTCTATTTCATATGTCATAAAACCGGATAACTGCAATCATTATAAATCAAATATAAAATAATTTCCTTTACAAAGTAAAATCTTTTTATTTTATCATTTACGCAGAATAAAATTTTAATTAAAATATACCCGTAAGTAATCTTGTTTTGTTCCTAACCTGAGTAGAATAAACCTTAACACAGAGACGTGCAAGTAGGCAGCAAATACATAAACGTCATTGGGAAAGAGNGTTGTTTTGTTCCTAACCTGAGTAGAATAAACCTTAACACAGAGACGTGCAAGTAGGCAGCAAATACATAAAGGTCATTGGGAAAGGGATGTACATAACACACGAATGCTGCTCTCAAGCGCAGGAAAAACCGACTACCCTTAACCAAGGATGGTTCACCGTTACAACCAATATACTTAACGTGGATAGAAATTGGAAAAAACTAAGTTTTATGGTGACTCCTTAATTGTGACAGTATGGCGACCCCCATCACAGTTTACAAGTGAGAAATTTTTATTTTCGCCTCCTCTGTCCCCAGTTTGAGTATCGTCAAGTATTTCAGAATCACCATTTATGTATAACGTGCCGGTAAAACAGAAAAAAAAAAAAAAAAAAAAAAAATTAGGCACACCAACGGTGTATGTTTGGCAACAATAAAGTAGATGATTTGAAAATGTGGACAGCCCCTAGCTACTGAATGAATTATTTTGAACGAATACTTATTAAACGAAGTTTTTAATCTAATTCCAAAAATAATTTAAATTATCTGTTTTCATCTTAATATTTAATTGACAAAGAAAAAAATCTAAAAGTGAAATCTAATAATATACCACTTATTTATATATCACTTGTTTATTATCATCGATGGTACAGTGTCCTTCAGAAACATACAGAGAAAATTCCAGAAATTTTAGAAACAAGTAATATTATAATAAAAATGAACCATGCAATAAATAAGCCATTTAAACCATGGCCTGGTAACAAACGAATCCGCAAAATGTATATAGTCTCTGATGATTATGTTGTAGTGAATAGGCTTTTTTAAAATTACAGCTCTGAACTTTATTGATAGACCCATACGATTTTTAAAGTAACCACAGAAAAAAGTCAGAAGAAACAAAAAAGCCACTTTCTGCTTGCTTGTGTCTAGTCAAAGAAATTACGGCTGAAACAGTAGAGATATTGCAATTCAAAACAAAATATGTACTTCCTCTGGCGAACGTTAAATAGCTAGACTTGTCTGCACCATTTAACTGTACAATGTATGAGCACTCTCTTAAGAAACACAAAAGTAAATAAACAAATTGTGTGAATTCTGAAGAAGAAAGAGAAAACTGTCCCTCACAGCATTAGTGAATGCCATCTCCAGCACGNGAAACAGTAGAGATATTGCAATTCAAAACAAAATATGTACTTCCTCTGGCGAACGTTAAATAGCTAGACTTGTCTGCACCATTTAACTGTACAATGTATGAGCACTCTCTTAAGAAACACAAAAGTAAATAAACAAATTGTGTGAATTCTGAAGAAGAAAGAGAAAACTGTCCCTCACAGCATTAGTGAACGCCATCTCCAGCACGTCATACGTCTAGGTAGTATGGACTATCACAAAGTACTGATGAGGAGGTCCTGCGTCTAGGTAGTATGGACTATCACAAAGTACTGATGAGGAGGTCCTGCGTCTAGGTAGTATGGACTATCACAAAGTACTGATGGCAAGGAGGACCCTTGGAAACAGTGTTAAGGAAACAGAATCTAAACACACACAAACATAGTAACATACTAACTCAGCAGTTAAATGGAGTAGACAGCTGTCGGTATTTAGAAAGTGCCATATTACGATAGCACGTAAACTGCTTGCACTAGAATCCTGAAAAAAAACACACCATTGACATAATTCCTTTAGTTTTATTTTCATGACGTTAATACATATTGTTCTATTTGAAGAAAACTAACTTTGTTCAGGAAATACGCATTCTAATACTTATTGAAGTATGTGCCTGGACTTCAATTATGAGCCGTTGTCTGCGCTTGAATTCCGTGAAACCGGCACATCAATAATACATTAATTTCCGAACTATTTGCGGTGTTGGTTCTTCATCCTGTATATGCAGTCAGCTTTGATTCGTATCTACGTACGCTACTTGGAGGTCGTGGATCAATCTTAAGGCCCCCGTCTAGCTGGCGCTGAACTGCGTTGCGGAGTGTTTGAAGTACTCGTTCTTTTACGAAACTATTAACCGTGTGTCCAACGTGCTGCTCTACAAGATATGAGGACTGTTGAGTACTGTAAAGATGCCACGCACTTTAGAAACACCATTTCAGAGTACTTCAAAATGGTTAAAAACGGCTTTTTCAAAGTTCTGTACCTGAAGATATGCGCGTTGGATGCACACAATACTACTAAATGGCCCTTCACTGAACCTTTCTGCCAACTCCGCACTACTAAAACAACAGTGTCACCGCTGTAGGTCCCGTAGGCACACGCAGTGCGACGAGAACACTAGCCTTGCACTTAGCGGCGATGGCGCACTTGATACGCGTGGCAGAGTCGCCCGTATTGCCTCCGCGCTCTCCGGCCCCACACGCGGAAGAAAGCGCTGGGTAGGCGGGAGCCTTAAGGAGGCCACCTGGGTGAAGGAATGTTGCACACGTCTGTGGCCTTAAAGCGTGAGAGCGCTAGGGGCGACCGAGACATGCGCATCAACTCTCTCGTCGCCTCTACGCGCAAAGCACTGAACTGGCGTGAAGTCTTGCCTTTGATAATGCGCCTCTATGAGACTTTCAGCCGAGATCCTGCCCTTTCATAACGTAATAATAATAGTAAAGGTTTGATTCACGTTCCTATTACTTTTTTAATGCGTTGTAAATGTTTATACCTAAAAATGACAGTGAAAACACCCGTCTAGGCAATTTTCACTATCAAAAAAACACAGGTTAGAGAGAAATGGAGGAACTGGAAAACGTATACAGACGCGTAACGTTTCTCAAGTGTTGCTCGTAAGCTGGACATCACTCTGACACGTTGGACGGTTATTTACTAAAACGTTTTCTGCTGGAGCTCTGCACACCGCTCGGAGGCCTACCCAGACGGCCACCTTAAGAGCGCATCGGTTGATAAGCGGAACGCTCTGGAGGGGCGAGGATGAGGCTGTGAAGGGGGAAGGTAGGGGAAGTGTCAGAGGTCAGTGGAGGGGAGGCGGCGTCCTTGCGCGCGAGGAAGCGAGCGTCGCGTTTCTGCCGCCTGATTGGGTGACTCACGTTCGCCAGCAGCGCCACTTTAACCAGCTGCGTGTCGCCCGTCGCCAGTCGCCTGCGGACCGCCGGCGAAGCAGGGTGCTAGGGGAGGATCTACCACCGCGGCCCGAGCCAGGTAACACTACACACGCCGTTACACGCCGTTCACTGTGAACTGAGCACTTTTGAAAGCCCTGCTTAAGAGACACTTGCATGAACGTTGTGCATTCTTCCGCCTTAGGTGAAATTAACGTTGCCTTGGGCCTCATCACTAGAGACCTGAAAAATTCGCTTTTTAATTTCGGGACAAGCTAGAATTCAAATACTCGTACGTTCGTATTGCCAATGCTTTTGGCCCATCCGTTAAATTACACCTCCTGGACAACTCTGAGCCAATAATAAGTACACAGTAAAATGCAGACCGAATCACCGTCTTCCGCTAATACAACAAGCAACCAATGAACAGTGATATCTGCATGATTTTGCATACGAAAATAGAGTATAGCCTACAGGTCATTGAACTCACGAATTTTTCAGGTCTCTACTCATCACCTTGTTCATGTGTCGGTCAAGTGAAACTACGAAATGATTAGAAAAGTATGTATTTTACAAATACGCTCATTTATGCACATCGGTGTATTAAAAAAAAACAGAAAGTAAAAAAAATTTAATTTATCACCTAACACTTTCTATTTGACATTAAGATAAGGAACTACTTACCCTCCATCGTTGCCAACTTTACTGGGCGCATGCCACTCAGCGCGCCCGTTAAAATATATGCAGGTAGGATCAGTGACTTTTTTTTATAGGTTAATTTCAAAAGTGCTCACTTGATCGTGAACAGCCTTTAGAAGTAGACTTATGTTGCTACGTGTTCAAGGAAACGAGGGAGTGATAGGGGCGAAACCAACACGTACCCCCTAGCGCCACATCACCCCTACGCACAAGGCGTGCAGTGTTGACGTCGTGTGCTGTACTGTGCAAATAAGATATGCAACAGTTGCACTTTATTTCACGTGATGAGAGCCCACTTAAACAACGCCCATATCATCGTAATTTTCTCTTACCGCTTAAGGAAACTGCATAGGCTAGCTTTGAATATGTAATGTTTGACCATTTTTATGAATTTTTTGTCCATGAATACACTTTATATGATAAAAGTAAAAAAAAAAAAGGACATATATAATTGTTATTATTATTATTTTTCATTTTCTGTCAAAATGTATTTCGAGAACCTTTTATTTACCAAGAGACGCGTGTTCGCGTAAACAACGACTTCAGAGATGATGTTTCACTTCGTGCTCCTCTTAAGGTGCCCGTCTACCTGGAACCATTTTCCCGCGTTTGTTGCCGAGAAGAGCGNGTGACTCACGTTCGCCAGCAGCGCCACTTTAACCAGCTGCGTGTCGCCCGTCGCCAGTCGCCTGCGGACCGCCGGCGAAGCAGGGTGCGAGGGGAGGAACTACCACCGCGGCCCGAGCCAGGTAACAGTACACACGCCGTTACACGCCGTTCACTGTGAACTGAGCACTTTTGAAAGCCCTGCTTAAGACACACTTGCATGAACGTTGTGCATTCTTCCGCCTTAGGTTAAATTAACGTTGCCTTTAGCCTCATCACTAGAGACCTGGAAAATTGCGCGTTTTCATTTCGGGACAAGCTAGAATTCAAATCCCCGTACGTTTGTATTGCTAATGCTATTGGTCCATCCGTTAAATTAAACCTCCCGGACAACTCTGAGCCAATAATAAATACACAGTAAAATGCGGACCGAATCATCGTCTTCCACCAATACAACAAGCAACCAATGAACAGTGATATCTGCATGATTTTGCATACGAAAATAGAGTATAGCCTGCAGGTCATTGAACTCGCGAATTTTTCAGGCCTCTACTCATTATCTTATTCATGTGTCGGCCAAGTGAGACTATTAAATTATTAGAAAAGTATGTATTTTACAAATACGCTCATTTATGCAGATCGGTGTATTAAAAAAAAACAGAAAGTAAAAAAAAATTTAATTTATCACATAACACTTTCTATTTGACATTAAGATAAGGAACTACTTACCCTCCATCGTTGCCAACTTTACTGGGCGCATGCCACTCAGCGCGCCCGTTAAAATATATGCAGGTAGGATCAGTGACTTTTTTTATAGGTTAATTTCAAAAGTGCTCACTTGATCGTGAACAGCCTTTAGAAGTAGACTTATGTTGCTACGTGTTCAAGGAAACGAGGGAGTGATAGGGGCGAAACCAACACGTACCCCCTAGCGCCACATCACCCCTACGCACAAGGCGTGCAGTGTTGACGTCGTGTGCTGTACTGTGCAAATAAGATATGCAACAGTTGCACTTTATTTCACGTGATGAAAGCCCACTTCAACTACGCCCATATCATTGCAATTTTCTCTTACCGCTTAAGGAAACTGCATAGGCTAGCTTTGAATATTCGATGTTTGACCATTTTTACGATTTTTTTGTCCATGAATACACTTTAAATGATAAAAGTAAAAAAAGGGGATATAGATAATTGTTATTATTATTTTTTTCATTTTCTATCAAAACGTATTTCGGGAACCTTTTTTTACCAAGAGACGCGTGTTTGCGTAAAGAACGATTTCAGAGATTATGTTTCACTTCGTGCTCCTCTTAAGGTGCCCGTCTACCTGGAACCATTTTCCCGCGTTTGTTGCCGAGAAGAGCGNATGTTTCACTTCGTGCTCCTCTTAAGGTGCCCGTCTACCTGGAACCATTTTCCCGCGTTTGTTGCCGAGAAGAGCGAGGACGATAAGGGCTACGTCGACTCGCGGATCATGCAAACCCTCGCCTCTAAGCGCAAAGGTCCTGGACCGGTGTGCAGTGTTCTCTTCGTGCTGCCTGTACACACTAACCTTCATGTGGCGACCCTGTCATTATATTGGTGGAAGGCATGTGGCAATGTTCGAAGCAGGGCCCTTGAGNCACTAACCTTCATGTGGCGACCCTGTCATTATATTGGTGGAAGGCATGTGGCAATGTTCGAAGCAGGGCCCTTGAAGTGTGTGTTCATTTCGTAGATCGGGACATTCGATGCATGCTTAACAGTTACGTGGAAAAAAAAGTGTATTTCGAACACTCTTCAAAGCAGTTTAACGGCCAGGTAAGCGTGCTCCTTGATGTTTATTGTAGTNAAAAAAAGTGTATTTCGAACACTCTTCAAAGCAGTTTAACGGCCAGGTAAGCGTGCTCCTTGATGTTTATTGTAGTCAGCTTGGGAAGCTCAATCACAGAGTAGATGAGTACACGGAGGCGAAATAGAGTCGTGGTTCTTTGTACCAGTTTTCTGGTTGGCTCATCGGGGGCTCTGGGAGCGAGCCTCGTACCTAGTTGGCTACTGCATGCTGCTGAAGGTTCCGTGTTGGCTGGCAAGTCTGTTACCTCGCAATGGTTGGCGAACGACGTGTCGACATGTTTGTGGCCAGTGACGCCATTTTGCTNGCTGGCAAGTCTGTTACCTCGCAATGGTTGGCGAACGACGTGTCGACATGTTTGTGGCCAGTGACGCCATTTTGCGGGCTGGAATTCGCAGAACCAGTGGCTGCTTCGCTTCTGTATTCCACTTACTCTGTGATTCAATGCTAATGGTNTGCGGGCTGGAATTCGCAGAACCAGTGGCTGCTTCGCTTCTGTATTCCACTTACTCTGTGATTCAATGCTAATGGTTTGGCAAGTGAAATTTTCGTCGCCAGGGGGTACTGATTTGTAGGGCCACCTGTTTTCCGCGAAAAGATTTGTGCACAGGATAGATATAGCTTGTTCGTGGTTTCTTCCCACTCTGTGAATTAAATCTTTGAAAAATTACTCCATAAAAGATGTGCTTGGTTTTTTTTAACTATGCCATATGTAACAAGCGTTTTATATTTGTATTAACGATTTATACCTTATTTCTTATTTACTTGAACTATTACTTACATTTCATTTATAAGTTTTAATATCTTACATTTATAATTAATATGTATAAAGACCGGGAGAAAATAGGTGAGTTGGTAACACCTAGCAATAAATAGTCCTAATACAAAATATTATTAAACTGAGTGCGCACCAATGCGGTGCGTTGTCCCTTTGGTGTAATTTCCTCGACTCAGGTAAGCCTTGTTTGCATGAGGCGGAGTAATACACTAGGAGTAGAATGTTAGCAGGGCTTCAGAAAAGTTGTACGTAACCGTTNCTTGTTTGCATGAGGCGGAGTAATACACTAGGAGTAGAATGTTAGCAGGGCTTCAGAAAAGTTGTACGTAACCGTTAATGGATTATACCAACATTCTAGGTGCACGAACATATATCATTTGGCTATTGTCCTGGTGTCTGCGTGATGATACATTCTCTATTTGACTATCGGAATTAAGTTACTCCGGCACTGAAGTTCTGTGATTGGCTGGCGTACACCTCAGACGCGCGAGTGTTCAAGTCATCCCACCGTGAGATTTTTCCTGAAATAACGCGTTTTCCAGTACAGTCGTGGGATCATTTCGCGGAAAACAGGTGGCATCACCGATGTCACGCATGCGCCGAATTTCCTTGGTTTTGTATGTCAACAAATTAGATAGTTTTAATTTCCATATAATAAGAATGTGCATATAAATATTAAAATTATTTCTATTTCTATTGTGCTAGAACGTACGTAAACCAAAAACTTTGTTCAACGCACTAGGGAGGAATTTAACGAAATATGTCCACATGTTTAGTTATCAGTAGGGGCAGTGATATTAAGCGAAAAAATTTCGAGACGAGATACAGTCCAAAGTACTGTAGGGTTGTTGTCCGACTTCTTTGATTGGCTAACAAATGTTCTGGCCCGTGTTCACCGTTTGCGAACGAATCACGAAGGTTCGGTGTCGGAGTTACTTAGTCCTGAGTGGCTTGGTCAAAGACGGACACGGCACCAGCAGCCAATGGAGGTATAACAACATCTGAGGTGTGTATATAGTATTGAAGTCTACTGTGTGCTCCGATTTGTACGCGAAAAGTCACTGGCCCTAGTTATCGGTAATAATACTGCACTTAGCGAAACGTGTGTTGTTTGTAACATTAGGCACACATACGTTTTTATTGACATTCGTAGAGGACAGGGCTTTGTACAGACACGGAATACTGATCCAAAACAAACAGCTGTTCTTTGCAACACTTTAAATTACAGTCATATGTTTGTCTTTGTCTGGGAGGGTTTAGACAAATAATGCATGGTTAGAGTTTCACTGTTTCACAGACGTTCATCAGATCAGGATCTTGCAGTAAAAGTTTAAATCACCAAAGAGTTCATTTATTAAGTAGGAAAAATTACTTTATTGTTATTATTTTTTAATTTAATACAATGGAATGCAAATCCTGTTACGTTCTTGAGTCTTGAGGCAACGATTATTAGGACTCAGTCAGCTCGGCACTTAATTGGCTGAAGGCCAGCCAATAACGAAAGCTGCACAATACAGTGTTGTGTCATGGTGTGTTGTGGACCAGTGGTGTTTGGGCCTAAAGACCACCGATAGAACCGGTGTTGATCTAGCGGCGAGTACACGTGACTAACTTTCAGCTATTCTCAGACGATGGTAATTACCCACCGTCCTCNTCTTGAGGCAACGATTATTAGGACTCAGTCAGCTCAGCACTTAATTGGCTGAAGGCCAGCCAATAACGAAAGCTGCACAATACAGTGTTGTGTCATGGTGTGTTGTAGACCAGTGGTGTTTGGGCCTAAAGAGACCACCGATAGAGCCGGTGTTGATCTAGCGGCGAGTACACGTGACTAACTTTCAGCTATTCTCAGACGATGGTAATTACCCACCGTCCTCACAATATTCATATATCGTATCCAGCTTGTTGCAAGCGATAATTGCGTTACGAAATTTCATCGAGAGCTGGAAATGGAAACACCGCGTTGGAAATGTAACATATTTTTAATTTTAATAAGTGTACTTCCTGGTATAGGCTGTTCACCGTTAACCAAGCATTGCTTATATCAAGCTTTGAAAAACGCCACTGCCACCTGCATATATTTTAACGGGTACACCTATTGGCATGCATCCGGTGAAGATGGCAACGGTGGAGGGAAAACAGTCCCACGTCTTGGCGTTTAATTAGAATCGTTAGGTAAATATATGTGAATGCTGGGCTAAATTTTTTACTTTCAGTTTTTTTAGTGCACGTAAGTAGGTGCACCCGTTTCCCGCGAATTACAGACGCACGGTGTTGGAGTAACTTAGGGCAATTGTGGGAGAGATGCCTCGGTGGGAGATATGCCCCAGCCTGTCTAGTTCACAGAGTTGCCACCAGGCGCGCAGCCTGTACAGCAGCGTGTGTACCCACCAGCCACCGCTAAACTAGCCACGTTGCGTAGTTACCTGCAAGTATCGTGTTTATTAGTTAATTTCTTTCCAAATACGTTATTAAATATGTTACGTAAATTGTGTTGTTATATCGTTTGTATGTTGGGCGTATGTCTCGTACACAAGAAATGTGAATCCTGCGTTTTGCGAATGTGAGGCGAAACTACGTTCGTTGGAGTGAACGTAACCTCTGTCGCAGCCATATTTCTCTAAACAAGTGTTTTACATTGCCGTGGGGAATCTCTCCCACACAAAATGGCAGATGCCCCAGTACACTATGGGGGAAACGCCCCGAGATATATACGCTAAGCTATTCTGTAACTCTAACTAATAGAATATCCTCATGAAAACTGTGTTATTATTGAGTAACTTTAAATTGCGAAAGCTTATTAAAAATTATAAACGAAATTTAATAACATCTTAAGTAAGATAAGTCTAGACTGGGTAATTATTAAAGTGTTGTGTTTTAATTATTGAACGGGTGGATAACCATTTGTTGAACACATGTACATGTATGTCACGACATGTTAATTAATAAACTTGTTACAAATTCTGTTACATGCACATAGTAATATTTACGCTTAGGTGCTATGAAACAACACTTGCGAACGCAAGGAAAACTGGCGTAATTGTTAAAAACTGCACATAGTATGATTTCTGCTTTAAAATAACTCATGAGATCTCAGGGCAAGTTGAGTAGCGGCGACAAGTGTGAACTGTTGCCACGAGCGTCGTGGGGTCTAATCCCACTTACAGAAAGTTTTTTGTACATTTCTAGAAATAAACACCGAATTAAGCATCAAACAGGCAGGAGGGATTTCACCGGCAAGATGTCAAGGCACGTCAAGAGGATAAGCCAAGGTTTTTTTTAATATATATTTTGAAGACAGTTTGTGAAGAACATCAGCTATTCGACAAGCCACAGCAAATTTTTAATATTGACGAATCCGGTTTGCAGCTTAACAACAATCCAGGAGGAGTGATCGTAACAAATGGCGTGAAAAATGCACATGTCCTGACATCAAGTGAGAAAGGCGAGAATGTAACAGTTATCGCATGCTGTAATGCTGAAGGCACATTTATTACTCTAGTGTTAAATATGAAAGGATCTAGCGGGAAAACAGAGTTTTCCTGTGAATTACCACCCGGTTCCAAAGTATACACGAGTGAAAAGTTATCTTAACATAGCTGCAGAATTATATTTGAAGTGGGTTAAAGAGCAGTTCGTACCAAATAAATGTCCCAGTAAAGCACTCTAGATTTCAGATGGACACTTCTCTCACCTAAACAGTTTAGACTTTCTCGAGTTTGCTGACGAAAATGACGTCTTAATTGTTTCCTTTCCAAAACACACCACACAGGAACCTCGACCTCTTGATCGCAGTTTTTTCAAGTCTCTGGAAACATTTTTCGAACAAGAAGCTTCCAGTTGGATGACTCACACTAAGAACAGAGAAACCACACGACTGCAGGCGGGAGTGATTGCTGAGAAGGCCCGGACGAGAGCTGTATCAGCTGATCTGCCACATCTGGTTTTCGTGCTATGGGAATACAACCGTTGAACCCAAACGCAGTGCCAGATCACTTCTTCTGCATTTCTGATATTCCAAATGTTGATCACCTGGAGAAAAACTCTGAAGAAGAAGATGAGGTGTTAAACTCAGACAACCCAACAGTTTCTAGGAGGCACAAAGCAGTAAACGTGGTTGGATACACATTTATAGAACCGACAGGTGGGCATAGGCTTAAGAACGTTGATAGGCCTACAGAAGTGTCATATGCACCTTCCTGTTCCTCAGTATTGCTGCCTAGGAGCAATGATTCCGCCATAACTTCAGCTACTGCAGGAAACGGATACAAAACCCAGGCTTAGGACGCATTCACTAGCTTCTGAATCTATGATTTCTGACCAATCACAATCTGACAAAGCAAACTCCAACAAAGCATTTTACGGAGTTGAGTTCGCTACCCACAATCCCCTAATTTAAGACGAAACTGCGAAAGCAGACAGCAGAACTTATTTCAAGTGAAGGAAGAATAAAGCAATTGGATAAAAATAAAGCTGCAAAATCCTAGACAGAGAAGTTGCCAAAGAAAAGGAAAGCTCAAGAAGTAGAACAAGAAAATAAGGTTTTGGCATTCAGATTGAGTGACTCAGATGAAGAAAGAAAATAAATTTATATTGAGTGCTGGGAGAACTACTACCAAAAAATAAATAAAAGGTAGACTGGATTCAGTGTGTTTCATGTAAGAAGTGACTTGCAATATGTGTGGCTCCCAGTGTAACATTTGCGGCCGGGAAGCAAAACGCCAAAAAATGAAGATGCAGCACAATAGAAAAATTGAAACTTTTGATTTGGGCCTATGGCTAACCACCTAATTGATTGTTTGGCTTCAACAACACTGTTTTGTTAACATATAATGCATTTTTAGTAAATATTTCTTTGTGGGGCATCCCTCCGACATGAGGCATCTCTCCCATATAAGGCGGGGCATATCACTCATAGCAGGGGATAGATGGTCAAAACATGTGTGTTTACACTTATAATATTATATATTTTAACAAGTGTAAAATAATACTGAATGTTTTGGTTTTAATCTTTAAGGCATGCTGAATATATTAAAAAACAGAACAGTCCTTTAAAGTTGTGTGATTTTGTAACGATATTTTTCCACATTTATCCTGTTTTTGATTGGCTCAGTGAGGTAAAAAGTGTGTTCTAACATACACCGAATGAAACTTGAAAGCGTGCACGAAGTGTAATGAAGTATAAATGCGCGTAAATATATTCATGTAAAATCAGTGGCTCTACATGTAAGTGTAAGAATTAAAAAAACTGGTAAAATATTTACTTGTCTAATAATTTCACAGTTTCGCTTGACTAACACATGAATAAAGTGATCAGGCCAATTAAAATATTCATTTTATGTATGTCTAACGACCCAGTCCGGTTTCGCCCAGGTAAATTTTAGTTTTTACAGCGATACACTAATAAATAAATTGGGAAAAAACAATTAAAATATTATATGATATTAAATTAGTAAACTACTATATATATATATAACATACATATATACACGTCACGACTGTCTCCCAGAGGGGTAGGTNTTAGTAAACTACTATATATATATATAACATACATATATACACGTCACGCCTGTCTCCCAGAGGGGTAGGTAGAGATTATGGACCTCCATTTACCACGATCCTGACATACCTACCTCCTTCGCTTTATACGCATTCATACATCTCTAATATAACAATATTATATTGTAGTTGTTTAGAAAATTTCTTTGTTTACAAAATTAACAGTTTTGCCTCCGAGCGCCAGCAAAAAAAAGATTTCTGTTTGACGTGGCACGCGAAAGGGCTACGTATGAAAAATATGCTCCGCTCAAATCCACTCCAGCCACATTAAGTGTTTGACCGTGTGCCTTATTTATGGTCATATCAAAACAAACTCTTATTGGAAATTGGACTATTTTAAAATTAAAAGGCAAATCCAAAGGAATCATTGGTATTATAGGCATTATAACAGTTTCTCCGGTACCGTAGCCAGTTAGAATAGTACCTTCAAAGAAATAACTTTTTAAACTTTTTATTTGTTATCTAGTTTCATTGCATAATTTCGGTGGATTTATATTTTGCAATAAAATTATGGGAGCTCCAACTTTTAAAATTATTTTGTGTGGTGGCATGCCAGAAGGATGCAATGCATTATGAATTTCTGTGGGACAGTGCACAGATTCTCCACTGTCGAGTACTGTATCTACTGTGTAATAGACTTGTGTTTGCGCATTGAATTTTGCGAGCACTATTTCATTAATTTTTTCGACTTGTTCATTAGAAGCGATAATATCTCTCTTTCTTTGAACCACGTTAGTGTCTTATTTGAAAGGTCATGTATTTCAGGGTACACGCTATCTATCAGTTGTTGGTGGTCGGTGACTAAACACATATATCACTATTAAGAAAAATGTTTCCACAATCCATTGGAAGCTCTCCATTTCCGACTTTCAGCAGTATATCAGGATACTATAAAGGACTTTTCTTATCTATATTAAACAATTTAACCATGAATTAATTTATTTTGATAAAAATTAAGTTCTTTATTGTTATAAAATACAGTAAATTTTACGTTTGGTTTTACTGCGTAATTTAAATTGCAAATACGCTTAGTACTAATTATCTATTAATTATAGATATATTTTACCTGTGACGTTTCTGTAAATGATTTAATTTTACACAATTCTTTCGTGCATGATTTTGATATATCTCCAAAGGATTAGACAGAGTATTCCATGGGAGTGCGCTGGCGGCAACCTTTTGCCCGACTTGATTCACTAATACCGTTATGGCTCAGCTCCTATAAGGGATAGGGCAATTTTCAATACACACAGACCTTCCTTGACAAATGCAGATCGCGGCAGTAAAAACCGCATCCAAATCCTTTCAGTGGTTCTCAAGATTAGTGCAGTAATACAGACAGACAGGGACTTCCTTTTATACTATGTAGTGATGCAAAAATTTACAATATGAAGGGAGAACTTTATTTGCGAAAATATTTACGCGAAGGCTTGACTCCAATGTCCCATGACATACTCGCAGTTTTACTTTGTTGATTGGCAAGGTGTCTTTGTCAGGAGAGACTTCCTCACATGACTGGGCCAATTATAATTAAGTAACTCCGACACCGAGTGCTCGTGATCTGTGGGCAGACACCAGCAATGGGTGACAGTTGAAAATCATCCAATCCCGAAAGTGCATCTGAGCTCTAGTGTTCTGGAATACAAATATTCCTCAAATAATTTGGCCTAGGGGTAGTAAAAATTCGCGAAAATATTTCAAGACAAGTTATATTTCAAAACACTTTAGGGACCTTTACATATTTTGATTGACTGAATTACTCTTTGGCACGTGTTAACTGTCTGCACACGAATCACTTAGGAGCCGTTCCGATGTTGTCGAATTCTAAGTCGCCAGGTCAAATATGAGAACGTCTTCTCAAGCAGACAGAAACCAACGGAAATTAACAAACTGCTGTTGGGTGCTTATATATACATGTATTTATTTATATATATTACTGAAGTCTACCGTGTAGGCCTACTCATATATTTTTTTTTTTCGCGAAAAATCACCAGCTCTAATCTTCGTGGAAAAACAGGTGGTCCTAACAACTTGCATTCAAGTAGATCTTACAGAGGGCTGCCAGAAGTGTTCAAATAACGGCGAAGAACCTGTAGCAGTGGACGCCACAGGGTTCAGTGGCGGCGGCGGTAAGTGTTGCGTGAGGGCGTCTGTAGGGGCGGAGGGTTAGGGGGTCACTTCACATTCGCCGGCCTTATCAACTCGCTGGAACCCCCGCCGATCGATTCGGCAGAGCGTGGCATATTTCGCTTTAAGGACGGCGTGGCGCCACACACATGCCACCCTCTTCAACCCCCGCCACCCCTCCTGTGGTCACGCGAGGTCCGACACATGCAACCTACCCCTACCACGTGGCCCTAGGCGAGATTCCTCCCCGGGGGTACAAAGTATTTAACCCCTTCACACTCAATGTACGCTATTGCGTACATCAGGCACATGCAGGTAATTCTTGGTCTGTACTGCGCGATGCGAAGCTCAACAACTAGACCTAGAGATTCTTCGTGAAAATGTGTAAGTACACGGCAGACTTCAATATCTATAAGCACCCCAACAGCAGTTTGTCTATTGCCATTGGTTGCTGTCTGCTTGAGAAGGCGTTTCCATATTCGACCAGGCCACTCAGAATTCCGCAACATCGGCACGGCTCCCACGTGATTCGTGTGCAGACAGTTAACACGTGTCAAAAAGTAATTCAGCCAATCAAGATAGTTAAACGACCCTACAGTGTTTCGAAATGTAACTTGCCTTGAAATCTTATCACTAAAGCCCGTGACATTCCGCGTAAAAATCGGAGCACACAGTAGACTTCAATACTCTATACACACCTCAGCTGTTGTCATATCTCCATTGGCTGCCGGTGCCGTGTCCGTCTTTGACCAAGCCACTCAAGACTAAGTTACTCCGACACTGAACCTTCGTGATTCGTGAGCAAACGGCTAACACGGGCCAGAATATTTTTTTAAGCCAATCGAAGAAGCTGGACGACCCTACAGTGCTTAGGACTGTATATTATAAATGCAATATTATAATCGATAGGTAACATGTAAGTAAAAACTCAAGGTCGTATTTAGGACCTCATTTCTACACGAGCCGGGCCACCGTAGCGATGCTGTGTCATCAGTGGGAACCCGTACTTGCTCGCATGCTCCACTCCCTCCTCCCTACCAGGTGACATCTGGGTTTCAATCTGTAGTGTTCCAAACAAGCTTTTAAACTAAGGTTGCATAAATATTTAACATGACGTAATAAATATTAAAGGGAAACAAATTACCATCAAGAAAGACTTATTTCCATTATAATTAAGGAAAGACGACGGGCTTTGCCAAAAAGGAAGAAATTTGCTAACAAGAACGAAATAGGTTATAGAGAAAATGCCACAACAAGGCGTACTTGCGTGAAAATATTGTCTCGAAATTCGAGTGTCTCTAATTGTCATTACGTGGGTGTTTTACGGCGTGGAATAAAGGACTTTAAGAAGTTAAAATAGTTAATGCTAAAGCGAGATGGGAAGCAGATTCTGCATTTCGGGAGTCCGTAAACTGAAACATTCACATACAACCTTCTTGTAATAATTTTGCCTGAAACAGCGTTGTGAGACACAATCCTCCTACATGTTTATTTGTTTACATCTGAACTGAGTCAGTATATTTTAATTTTACTACATTGGCTTTGTTTAATTATTTTTCATTTTGTATTTTTAGGACAACTTCTCTTTAATTAATTTATAGTATTATTTTATTAAGTATTGTAATTTTGGTACAAAGTGCAGATTATATCCAGTGGTAGAGCAAATGTAATTTTTAAAATTTTCTCTTTGCAGCAGCTTATTAAAAACGCATGCCTGTAAGTTTATTTGCACCTCAGAGAAATGGACTTTTACTATATTTGACTTAGGTTTTTGACAACAGGAAATTAAGTTATCTCAGATACTTTTCCGGGTCATTGGCTTCTTGTGTGAACCACGAGACTCTCAAACCAGACATGAAGGAAGGCAGTTCATCGTAATTTTTGTCCGGTGATTTTTCTGCTAAGTATAGCCACGACTGGCCGTCGTAAGCCTAAGAGAGGTGCAGAGAGGCGGCTGGAAGTTCTGTAAATGTGCGTGAACATGCGAGAGTCCTGAAACTCTAAATTTTTTTTAGATTTTGAGTGGTTTTTACTCAACCGACGCTGCCAATTCCACAAGAAAGGATAAGTATTTCCAAAGGCTTACATCACTATCTTCTCATCATCCATTAATGAATTTTCTGGTTCTTATTGAGAATTAATTATTTTCTGTAACATATTACTAACACCTTTATTCCGGAGTTTTACAGTTTTCACGTACCTAGAATTTTCCAGAGGTCTGAAAACTCGTAATTATATCATGCATGTTAGCCGGGATGTGTCATAATTTCCTTCATACTAATGTTATAATTTGATAAACCTTACTCAAGCCAGAATCCTTGGTATCAGTTATTTTGTCACGTAATTTGAAATTTAATGTGGTTCACAAAAGAGAAGTAATTGTTAAATTGATTAAAAAGTGGTAATTTTCCCGACTCATTTACAGTTAATTTTCTGCAACTTAGGATTTAATTTAAATTTTTATTTTTACAATAATTTCAATAGTTTTACCTTAACTACTATGCCAGTATTCAATTAAATAAGAGTACTTTTGCTAATTACAATGTGCTACGTAAATGAAGTGTTGTCTGTAGTTATCACAATTTAATGGCAATGAAGTCTCTTATGTCTTGTGTCATTTCTGAGTGTATTTTCTGTTTTAAATTATCGAGGGCATTTACTTTTCATGTGCCCTGTTTTACCTACGTTTTGGTGGTTGAAAACAGCAAATTGGGAATTGGTAAGTTTTTTCCCTTCCTATGTTGGTATTCTGTAAGGCGACGCACGCACAAGTGGGTCGTCAGCTTGCAAGGAGAAAGGCGCCGGTGTCTGTCAGATACTCTCACACGCACACCGCAACAGTTCCGTACATTCTCAGATCCAGTTTTAAATCATACACGTACTTAAATATTTTCCTCCCAACTATTTACTGTTCAACAGAGACATTTCTAGAAGAGTCACCAATACTCTTTCATCTATTAACTGTTTCTTTTTCCTTCCTTTGGACCATTTTGGGCCTGTTTTTTCTCTCGCCAATCTTGTAATTCTTCCATTTTTAACAACCTGTCCTTAAAAACTTTTCTTTCTGTAGCTTCTTCTCATTTTATTTTGATTGTGTCTAAATCCAAAGGTAATGTTGAAGTATTTTACGTGTCGCTGTTACAGACGCCTTATGCTGCTTTTTGATGTTTGAAGAAACAGGCCTTAGAGGCGCGCATGTCCTCACGGCGTGGCAACAGTGGACACATTCGTGTTAACTCGACATTGTTCGTAAAGCTGTACGAAATACGGAGTTCTGTGTTTTGTTTTTACTGAGATGAGCTCTGTTTTTCGTCGTCACAGATTCCGCTTCCGTGTATTTACCGAACATTTTCGTAAATAATTCCGTATACGTACGCAATGTTTCGATGGTGCGCTAATTGGCTGCGCAAGGATTTGGGACGGGCCTTGTTTCTGATTGGTTACTGTGCGCTGCGGAAAATATCGTATTGGATGCGGGTTGCCGGTCGTGCACAAAGCAGGGAAACGCGACATTTAATTTCCATAGTTTTAAATATAACACTCACAATACAATAAGGAGACTAATATAATTTTACTTATTTCTTTGCGGCTTGTAAAAGTGTAATTGATGCATGCTTGACGATTATTGTGCAAGTGCGAGTGTAAAACATACTTTTTATAGTATGAATCGGTTAGTATGAATCTCCTGAATTATGTGTTTATAAAGCTGCGAAAGTATTTTGCTATGTAATTTTTTTAGAACCTATTTCCTGAATAATATGTAAAAAAAGTGATAGTAAAATTTTTTGAAATAGTTATAACTGCTGAATTTATAAAGTAAATTAAGTTGCAATTGTGGACTTTTAACTGCAACAAGCGGATCTAAAAACAATATGTGATTACATAGATGATAAAGTATGTCACCTCGAATTCACACAAATATTAATACAGACGGTATCTAATCTAACGCACGTGGGAGCCTGCATGCCAGTATTTATGACGCGAACGGGCAGTGATTTTATTTTTTAAATTTTGATTTAAAAAGTGTTGAATTTACCGCGAACAGCATGCAGGCACATTAATCAAGTGATGGGTTCAGAGGAAATGCTTTACGCGCAGTGAAATGATACACAGTGTAAGCACGAACGCAGACACGTGTTACTTTGACATTGACCCTGTTTCATTACGCTCTAGTTTATCCATATTGAAATTCTCGGTCTGATCAAAGGAAAATGTAACTCATAGCTTCCTTTGCACTGGAACCAGCATAACGCAGCTACAAGCAGTTCACAGCAAAGTGAGCACTCTCGAAAGGCCTGCTCAGGACCTACTTGTCAATACAATGCGTATCAAACTGCCGCACGTAACATCAACAGTGCATGGACCTCATCACTTTATTAATGTGTCGGTCAAGTGAAACTGTAATATTATTAGAAAAGTAATATTTTACAAATTTGACAAGTTATACATTTATGTGCAAAAAAAATAATTTCTGTACTGTATCTGCAAACGTTTGCCAAACCCTCTTAATTCAACGTAATGACACGGAACTACTTTCCTTCTGTATTTGTCGACTTTACTCCGCGCATGTCATTCTGCGAGTCCGTAGGAGTGGGGAGGAAAGTTTTGGGCGCTTATTAACATCGGGGTGAAGCGAGGTGAGTATGGAGCAACTCCAGAATGCAAGGGCGGGGAAAACGGGAGATCCCCGAGAAAACCCGGCGACCAGCGGCGTTGTCCAGGAGCGACCACACCAGGACACGAACTAGCGAGCGCTCTAGCCACTGTGGCACCGCGGCCCCTCACATGCAGGTGGTCGCGGACAGCTTGTAACACCGCTCAGCTTCACCCACGAGCTCGGAGCCGGCGGTGACCTTGTTATCTAAGGCTGGCGAGCAAACATGGTTCCGCGGAGTGCAGACGCGAAGAGCAGTATAGCTGTCACATCGTGCTGCACGGGCAACATCGCCGCTGTTCCGGCTGAGAGTCGACACCTCGTACACATTACTCGACGTCGCTAACTTGCACGATCCGTGATATAGTCTGGTATAGACAGCAACAGAAACATCTTGCCGATTGATCTGAAGACGATCGTGTATATTTGAGTTACTTTTGTAACTGTCTCATAGTTAGGGCCAGTGATATTTCGCGAAAATATTTCGAGACAAGATACAGTCCAAAGCACTGTAGGGTCGTCCAGCTTCTTTGATTGGCTAAAAAATATTCTGGCTCGTGTTGACCGTTTTCGAACGAATCACGAAGGTTCAGTGTCGGAGTTACTTGGTCCTGAGTGGCTTGGTCAAAGACGGACACGGCACCAGCAGCCAATGGAGGTATAACAACAGCTGAGGTGTGTATATAGTATTGAAGTATACTGTGTGCTCCGATTTTTACGTGAAAAGTCACGGGCTTTACTCATAGTTTATCAGACTCGACGTGGTTGACTCTGGGCCAATAGCAGACCTGCAGGTAAACAAGCGCCGAAAGCCGCGCTGCCTTGTCAAAGTGACAGCCAATGAACGAACAGCGAGCCTGAAGTGTACATAGGGTTGCGTAGTCTAACCTACACGTTTTTTAACTCCCAAAATTTTCTTGTCCCTAGGTATTGGCTGCACACTGTTAAATTCGTTGGCAGCGAAAAAAAATTATTTAATATTTGTACCACATACAATAATCTTGTAGACATTACCTATAACTACTTTTTCCACAGGTCAAATTAAAAAAAAGCACGGTTTTGCCAAATTACATGTCAAAATAAAAAATTGCTCGTTTTTTCAATGTACAAATAAAGAAAACCAAACTATTTGTATAAAATATAACAAGGGTAACTAAAGAAAGGATTTGTCTTAATTAATTTTAAGGCATCCTTAGCAAACGTTATTCTACAAAATTTTAAGGGCAGCCGTAAAAAGATATTCTAAAATTCCCTTATTTCCAGAAATTTTTTTGAAGTTGCAAATGCATTCACTTTTAAGATTATATAGAGGTCTTGAAGTAGCTCTCAGCAGATTCTTTCAATGTGATTTATCTCATTTCTTCGCGTATGTTAGTTTTCGTTATTTGTACATTTATAAAAAAGTTGAATCGTGATATTTACATTTATTTCAACTAAAAATATCAGTTCAATTTTTTTTTAGCAACGAAAAACAATTACTGATAACGTCTGAAAGATGAACAGGATATGGTAAAAATATAAAATAACGAATATTTTGTGGCCAATGCGATTTAAGCTTGACCGGCCATTGTAAACAATTGTCTACACATCGTACAGGGAGGTTATATTTTACCAGTAGTGTAAACCGCGGGACTCAGTGCATAACGATGTTCTCTGCGGGTACTCTGTGATTGGTTAATATCACTGATCATCGAGCACAAGGCTTGTAACTTATTGGTCTTGCTAACGAAACAACTTCTTTGTCATGTTATTTACATCGCGCATCAAAAAATTTCTTATTTCCAACACCCGAAATCATAAATGAACGTGAGAATAGAAAGGTTTAACTAAAATATTTTTTGAAATATCTGCTTAGGATCTACTTTTTCTTTCAATTTGTATCCTTCTGCCGTATGTAAATATAGATTCGCCATCTGCCTGATCACTTCATGCATGCTCTTTTACAAGTGAAACAGTCTGGAATGTACATGTGCTACACATATTCTTATTCGTATTATAATCTGCGTAGAACAAGCGAGTGAGTGAAGAGATTTGGGCGGCTCTTAACCGAGAGGTCTTGAGAACCCGATAGTGGTGAAGTGAGGAGAGTATGGAGCAGCGTCGGAATGAAATGGTGGGGGGAAACAAAAGATTCCCGAGAAAACCCGCCCGGTACGATCCCCACTTACGAGAATCCGGAGTGAGCAGGCCGGGGATTGAACCCGGTTCGCCTCGGTGGGAGGCGAGCAGTCTAACCACTCAGTCATCGTAACCCCTTGCGTAGAACAAGAAACACTGACATAACAGGAAGTAATTTGATACAATACACAAGAAATACACGACGTATATTCTTCGAACTATTTTTATTAATTTTCTTCCAACTTAAGTGAGAGCCTGCATGTCCAGGTTTGGTGGAAGGTGTTCTTCATTAGGGGGTTTAAAGAAGAAGAAGAAGAAGAAAAAAATAATATATATAAGTTAATAATAGCAGGTATTACAATATCGGAGAACCATTCTTACTAACTTATTGATGCTCACTCACAGCTTGCATATTACACATAAACTATTTAACCTACCTCTTGAAGGAAAGAAAGTCTTCTGAGATCACGTCCCTGTCTATGCGTCTGTGGTATGTGTGTGCTATGCGTGTGCTGTGCGTGTGCGTGTCCCCACTTTCAATTTTTAAACGCGTGGACTGAATTACACCAACCTTGGTACATATATAACATTTAGTAAGCACACCAGACTTTTATAGTTTTTGACCACTTCGGGCGCTTACTTTCAGAATGGCGGCCATTTGAAAAATAGGTGTGAAATGTCATATCTCGGGAACCATTAACCGATTAAAACCAAATTTTGTATGATGCAGAGAATCGAGTAAGCATTAAATTTTTGAGATGGATATTGTTTTTAATCCGCCATTTTAGAAAATAGCACTAAATGAAGAAATAAATATTTTTCATTATATCTCGAAAACCATTACACCAATTCGCTCCCAATTTGGCAAGTAAGTAATACTACCATAAACCAAGTAAACGTAAGAGAAGGAACTTAATTATGTACTTACTTTCAAAATGGTGTCCGTACAATTTTTTATGTTTATTTGTTATATCTGCCATATTATATAAACAATTTCGACCAAAGTTCGTATACTAAAAGTATCTGTTAGAACCATCATATATACTAACGAATAACCACTTTTCTCTGCCAATTTGGAAGATAGCGCCACACTAATAAATAAAGTTATTATGTCATATAACTGTAAAAAATGGAACTATTCCTACTAAATTTGGCAAACAAGTAGTACTGTAGCATATTATATTAGGGGATGTGTTTTAAGTATGCAAGACACTTATTTTCAAAATGGCGGTCATATATCTATTTAATCTTGGAATGATATATTGGCGAAATTATGTTATAGATTCCAACATAGCTTTGTATTTTGGAAGTAGATATTACATCTATCAACTGTATATGCATCAAGCATATTTTGTCTGCCATTTTGTAAAATGAGACTATACATAAATAAAGTTGTTATTACATATCTCAGGAAACAATTGGCCGATTAATATCAAATTTTGGAAGCCAGTAGTACTGAGGCAGGTAATTTTAAGGGGCCTTTTTTGAGCATGTAAGTAACTTATTTTCAATATAGCGGCCATATAGAAATTTTTATTTCAGAATGCTATATCGTCTGAACCATGTAATCAATTCCAATCTAACTTTGTATGCTGACAGTATATATGTCACCTATCAACTGCATCTGCATGGATACTCTTTTGTCTTCAATTTTGTAAGATAGCGACATGCGAACAAATAAATTTTTTTTTCATATCTCGGGAAACAAATAACAGATTCCTACTAAATTTTGGCAAACAAATAGTTCTGTGGCAGGTGGTGTAAACTGGCATGTTTAAAGTAGGTCAGGCACTTATTTTAAAACTGGTGGCTATATAAATAATTTAGCACATTATATTTTATCAACGAAACAAATTCCAATTTAAGTTTGCATGCTGNGTTCTGTGGCAGGTGGTGTAAACTGGCATGTTTAAAGTAGGCCAGGCACTTATTTTCAAACTGGTGGCTATATAAATAATTTAGCACATTATATTTTATCAACGAAACAAATTCCAATTTAAGTTTGCATGCTGGCAGTGCCTACTACAACCATGAAATATTCTATGCAGAGCCTCGTTTCTCTGCCATTTTGTATGATAGCCCCACCAATAAAAATAATCTTTTTANTGGCAGTGCCTACTACAACCATGAAATATTCTATGCAGAGCCTCGTTTCTCTGCCATTTTGTATGATAGCCCCACCAATAAAAATAATCTTTTTATCTCATGTCTCGGGAAACAATCAATATATTCATATAACATTTGGCGAAGATGTCGGTAGGCAATATTAATATATGTATAGTATGACAATCTTATTTTCAGAGTGGCAGTTATAAAATCATTTTAGTTTTTTGTGCTATATCGATGAAACAATGTAATATGTTTCATCTTGACTTTGTATATTGGCAGTATACATCGTATGTACTACTACATTACTTTTTGTCCTCCATGTATGAAGATCGCCATATGAAAATTATAAGTTTTTTATGCCATATCTCGAGGACCAATCAACCGATTCCCACCAAATGTTACACCGGAACATTAAAAATAATTTGTACCAAATTGTGCACACCATAAATGCTACAGAAGTCCATGTAAACTTTCATGATTTAAATAGGTCTGACAACGATGTTCATAATGGCAGCGTCATAAATAATTTACGTAAGTTTTCCACAGGTATGAAACAATATAGAACCACTTTTTGGAAATTTTGTACGATAGCATCAAATAAGAAAATAATTTTTTCATGGCATATCTCGGGGACCAAAAATACGATTTACAACAAATTCTTCACACATGTAATGCTGCGGTAGGCTCTGCCTGTAGACTTACACGTTTTAAGTGAATCGGTCACTTATTTAAAAAATGACGGCCCTCTCAATATTCTAGGTTAGTAAACCCTATAATTCGAAACATTATACTGATTAAATCCGAAGTTGATGCTCCAAATCCTACCTCCATAATGCAGTGCATTGCACTCTAACTTATTGTACGAGGCTTTCTGGGTTCAAGTCCTTGTTAAGGCACGTGTATATTTGTAATTGTCTCACTTACGTTGCATACGTTCTTGGTTTCATTTATTATGTTAATATTGCACCTATGTTGAAGAAAGTACGCTTGTTCGTTATACTGGTAACTTTTTGTTTATTTTAACATCATAAGTGATACAGTTAAAAACAAATATTGCACCATTCTAATAGAAGCATATTTGAAAATTACACTCAAATATGTCTTTACGTGCAGTATAAATTCAACAACAAAAGTAGTAATTTTAGTGCGGGTTATTATTCATAGTGAGAAACTGACCCTTACAGCAGGATGTTAGGGCGTTCGCCTGACCCACCTGTCACGTGGCAGTGTGTGCGGCACCCTAGGCCTGTATGTATTCATGGGCAGTGATTTTCCATTTCAAAGGTTGATTTAAAATCTGCAAATTTTACCGCTGACAGCCTTTGGCAACCAGGAACATACAGGTAACTCTGTAGGTGTATGCAAAGGCCTATTTATAAACGGCGTATCATAGTATAGGCCAGTCTTACAATTAATCTTGTGCATTTACTGCTACACGTAGCAGAATAAAGTGTTTTTTTCCACACGAAGCTCGGNCCAGTCTTACAATTAATCTTGTGCATTTACTGCTACACGTAGCAGAATAAAGTGTTTTTTTCCACACGAAGCTCGTAACAACGAGATGGAGAGGAGGGAGAGAGAGAGAGAGTTAGTGTGTGTGTGTGTATGCTTACGTTAGAGAAGTGGATCTGGACGTCGCTCAAACACTGTAGTTTTNAGAGAGAGTTAGTGTGTGTGTGTGTATGCTTACGTTAGAGAAGTGGATCTGGACGTCGCTCAAACACTGTAGTTTTCAACGATATTGGTGGTGGCGCAGAGACGGAATGCTACGGTGTCGAAATACGGGAGAACCCTGAGAAAACACGCACCGGCCAACGGCAAGATCCGTCACGCTTACCTCATGCGATGATCCTGGTCTGCTCCTCCGTGAATCGAATCTCGGTTCTCCAAGGTAGAACGCGAGTGCTCAGAACACTAGACCACCTAAGCTTCGAAATTGAAACACTTAACTCTCTCAGGCGTGATGGTCTATATATTGGACGTTGCACAGAACGTGGAACTGTCAAAACAAGGGNGAAACACTTAACTCTCTCAGGCGTGATGGTCTATATATTGGACGTTGCACAGAACGTGGAACTGTCAAAACAAGGCGAAATTACTTTAGTCTATTCGCTGTTTATTGACACTTTTTAAGTCAAATCATTTGAAAAATTACCCGATGTATGAGGGGATTAGTGGTGTCCTATACTTGTGTCAGCATAGAATTACCTTGTTTTGGTTAAATTTAAATTTATAAATAATTTATCAACATATTACAAATTTTCATTNTGTCAGCATAGAATTACCTTGTTTTGGTTAAATTTAAATTTATAAATAATTTATCAACATATTACAAATTTTCATTTATAATTAATACGAATAAAATAGAGAAAAAAACGTGCGTTGGCAATGCCAAGTAAGAAATAGTTCTTGTACAAATTATTGTTACTCTAAGCGCGAACGAATGCGGTGCCTTGTCCTTTTGTTGTAATTTTATAGATCTAGTTGAGCTTTGTTTTCGTGAGGTGGAGGAATATTCCGGAAGTAGAACTTAAGCAGGGCTTCAGGGAAGTTGGATGTAACCGTGAACGGACTGTAAGTGAAATTATTGCTTACAACAATCTAGATGTGAAACATTTATATGTGTATGTGAAGATCTCAACATTTCATTGCCCCTTGCTTATTGCNGAAACACTTAACTCTCTCAGGCGTGATGGTCTATATATTGGACGTTGCACAGAACGTGGAACTGTCAAAACAAGGGGAAATTACTTTAGTCTATTCGCTGTTTATTGACACTTTATAAGTCAAATCATTTGAAAATTACCCGATGTATGAGGGGATTAGTGGTGTCCTATACTTATGTCAGCATAGAATTACCTTGTTTTGGTTAAATTTAAATTTATAAATAATTTATCAACATATTACAAATTTTCATTTATAATTAATACGAATAAAATAGAGAAAAAAACGTGCGTTGGCAATGCCAAGTAAGAAATAGTTCTTGTACAAATTATTGTTACTCTAAGCGCGAACGAATGCGGTGCCTTGTCCTTTTGTTGTAATTTTATATATCTAGTTGAGCTTTGTTTTCGTGAGGTGGAGGAATATTCCGGAAGTAGAACTTAAGCAGGGCTTCAGGGAAGTTGGATGTAACCGTGAACGGACTGTAAGTGAAATTATTGCTTACAACAATCTAGATGTGAAACATTTATATGTGTATGTGAAGATCTCAACATTTCATTGCCCCTTGCTTATTGCCCTCGCCATGTCTTCTGGTCCAATGAGAGCGCACCAGGTAGCCAGTGATTGGCTGTTAATGACCCGCTATGTTCAAGGACGCGGGGCCGTAGCCACGTCTACCTATTACGACAGAGAACTGAATAAACAGTGCTTATCAGTTTGTCAGTCTCTTTCACGTATTTCATGGTCGAGTGGCGTTTGTCCGCCCGGTGATATATTTTAGGGGATGCATTTTTCACCATTAGCTCCTTGCTGACCAGACTTTAGATTTAATTTTAAAAGCAAGGGAATATAAAGAAACGGTTGCTAGTAAGGCACATGGACACCACGTGCTGGAAGCCTTAATGAAGCACACTGTAAGTGCAAGACTCTAGCGTGGACCTACCCTTCCAAACTAGTTAATCCTCCCTTCCCACAATGCAACCACCTTTCAAACAATATGCTCTGCTCTGGAGGGCTCGCGCCTCACTCCTAACATTTTATAAATAAAACAATTTATACTTTATAAATAAACATTTTTAAATATACACATTTTTTTCGTGAAATATGTAACTTACAATCAAACGAATGCTAAATATTTTTTAATTTAAATTTTTCTATTTTCGGGCCCGAAGTCTTGGCCGGATGCACCAAATGAAGGTCCTGGTGTTCGCAGCAGAAAACGGCATACAGCAAGGNNNNGTGGTGGAAGGCGTAACTTGTTGCTGAGACTTTAGTCCGCAGAATCATTTACACCTGCCATTAATAACATCAAGCACGAACACGTTTTTACACTGGAATTTTCGCACTGCGCACCAAATTTCGCAAGCATAATTACAGCACCGTCACAGAGTGTGTAAACATACAGATGTGGAACAGCCGCCCGTACTGGGAACTCCAGCAACACACGCCAGCAAGATGGCATCACCGACCAGCAAGTCTCTCAAGGCCTCGCTGCTAAGACCGTCCAAACCTCTCCACTCACCGGCGAATGTTCGAACGGCGTGCGTCTATCAGCGCCTGGTAACTTGCTCGCCAGCAGGAGGCCCAGCCAATAGGGAACCTTTCACAACATGCGATAGCCAATCAGAAACAAGGACGGTCCGCATAACATCTCGCAGCCAATTAGAGAATGGGTTACTGCCTCCTGGAAGGAACAACCTCGCCATTTAGCCTGTATACTTGTCTACCGTGTGGTACAGTTATGAGAGTGATTGTGGTAATGCGTAATTTTCATTCGCGACCAACTAATGTAGTAACCCCTTTAACATATTGTCCCGAGTATACTCGTTCACGTATGACGTGTTACAAAATATGTACAATCGTGTTGAGCGCTGTACAAGGTCAGAAACTAGCACCAACAGACACAGCGACTTTTTACTAGTTAATTCTATTGGTCACAGCTAAGACGCTAGAACTATAAAACTGGTTACTGNAACAGACACAGCGACTTTTTACTAGTTAATTCTATTGGTCACAGCTAAGACGCTAGAACTATAAAACTGGTTACTGTTGGTGCCATAGTCCAATATAAATAATTTTTACTAGTTCCACCAAGGAAGTTATTACAAGGAATTCATAGGTACTTTTCACACCAAACCTATTCTCTTTTGNACAGACACAGCGACTTTTTACTAGTTAATTCTATTGGTCACAGCTAAGACGCTAGAACTATAAAACTGGTTACTGCCGGTGCCATAGTCCAATATAAATCATTTTTACTAGTTCCACCAAGGAAGTTATTACAAGGAATTCATAGGTACTTTTCACACCAAACCTATTCTCTTTTGCAACACGTGGAACGAAAAAAAAATGTAGAAGTTAAGGAATTAATCTTTTCATAAGACATCAAGGCAGAAATAACACTTCAAGAGCCACGCTTCAGTCTAGCTGGAGCAACGCTAATTAGATAATTCCCATGCCCTTGAAAACAAATTCGCACGGGCATAGATTTATTGTTGTGCTGCATTTTACAATATCCTAAAATAACCGTATATCCCAGCAACGATAGTTTTCTTGCATAAAAATAAAATGTATTTTTCTGTGTTCCCGATCTCCAACTTCCCATTAGTCCAAAATACACTGAAAACGGCAATGTACTGTAACAACTGTGCTAATTGCCTGGCTGGGGCCACGGTGGCTGAGTGGTTAGACTGCTCGCCTCCTACCAAGGCGAACCGGGTTCAATCCCCGGCCGGGTCACTCCCGAATTTTTGCAAGGGGTAATCGTGCCGGACGATGCCGCTGGCCGGCGGGTTTTTCAGGGAATTTCCGTTTCCCCCCACCCTTATTCCGGCGCTGCTCCATTCTCGCCTCGTTTCACCCTCATCGGCTCTCAATACCGCGATGTTAACAGCTGCCCAAATATTTCAACTCAACGCAATCGTTGTGATGTTAGGTGTGTTATACGTAGGGTCAGTGACTTTTCACGTAAAAATCGGAGCATACAGTAGACTTCAATACTATATACACACCTCAGCTGTTGTTATACCTCCATTGGCTGCTGGTGCCGTGTCCGTCTTTGACCAAGCCACTCAGGACTAAGTAAATCCGACACTGAACCTTCGTGATTCGTGCGCGAACGGTTAACACGGGCCAGAACATTTTTTAGCCAGTCAAAGAAGCTGGACGACCTTACAGTGCTTTGGACTGTATGTTGTCTCGAAATCTTTTCGCAAGTTATCACTGCCCCTACATATACGAATTACAATCGACTGTGTTAATTTAACTCGTTAATTTACAATCCCGAGTGTACTCGCCGACGTCTGACATGCTGGAGAATAGGTTCAATTACGGCTGAAGCTGTGCGAATCCAGAAGGTAGCACCAATGAAGACGTCGCCTTTCACTGGACAATGCTATTGGTTGTTGCTGACACATCAAAGGTTTTATAATTAGTAGCTGCTTGTGCCTTGGGTCTACTGAAATTTTTCCACGTGTTCCAAACTGCCAGTTGTCGCAAGAAATTCGTAAGTAACTTCACGCCATAAATGATCTCTTATGCAAAAAACTGACCTGAAAAATCAACGTGGTCTTCACGCGATAGCGAAAAACTGCAATGTTGATTTTTTTACTTAAACATTGTTTTCAATTGGCTGAAATGTTATTGAAAGTTACTAACAAACGTTAGTTTCAGGCTGGTTTTGTCTGCGAAAGCTACTCGGGCTTGGTCTTTAACACTTTGAGTGAGGAACAGATTTACTGACAGTCGCTTGCATTCACGACTGCACTACCAAAAGTTTTATTGGCGTATCTGGACCACCATTTACAACCGTCCTATTGGTTCACACAACACATGACATGCTTACTATACTGTGCAACGTTTACTACTGGAGGGCTATCTGCCAACATAACGCCGAGTTTAAAGTGTATCAGCGCAGTGTTCTTTCTTATAGATTAGAATACCACTCGCACCTCTCATTTGAGTATTTTAAACTTTGAGTGTTGCTGACATAAAATAACGTCGCAGAGAACATTATGAATACTACTGGAGAAT
This sequence comes from Clitarchus hookeri, assembly GCA_002778355.1. NCBI lineage: Eukaryota > Metazoa > Arthropoda > Insecta > Phasmatodea > Phasmatidae > Clitarchus > Clitarchus hookeri. The sequence goes on from NQII01003984.1 coordinate 80,088, forward strand.
TATTAACCTTTAGTCACCAGTGTCTTCAGAGAACGCGGACGTCGGAATATTACGGCGAACTTCGTACAACTCAGTTAAATTCAGGTAACATAACTTTATGTCGGCAGCACTCAAAGTTATAACAAAATGTTCTTTAAGACTGGCTGTACTGTTATCGAACAATACCAAACAAACATTTACAAAACAGTGAAACCACTAAAGAACATTTTGTATTCTAAAATTAAAATATTTGTAACTGTTTTAGATTCACATTAATTTACAGTTTCAGGTGCTGCAAACAAATAAAGAGTTTGATGCGTGCTGTACTTAAGTAAAAAAAAAAAACACTTGTTTCGTAGTCACAGTCAACAAGCCGTAGGCTATATCTTCGGCTGCAGTAATATGAACCAATTGTGACCTTAACTAGTAAGATGGTTTGCGAATCATTTACCCACGGGTAAGTCGTTGGTCATTGAGCTTCGCAGTGTACAGTAAAGACAGAAAATTACACGCACGTGCGTGATCCACACAAATGCGTACAGTGGGTCTGAATGGGTTAATATTAACGCACCTCAAGCTTCACTCAAGTTAAATACTTAACGCATAAAATTATAAAGTGACACGGATTTTTTCTCAAAGGTTTATTTAAATGGTGAGTTGATGGTGAGCGTGCGATATTCCCAAGTTGCGTGAGTCAGTCTTCATCTCGAGCTGCAACGCACTTTCGCACGAAAGTAACGGCGCTTGTTCGTGGCCCAGATGTACGAGGTGAAGGTGAACTCACGCTCCTGCCATCGTGCATTTGGCGAGCATCTGTGCACCAGCCAAGGACACGCCCAGGCTTTACGCGAGGCCCAGAGAAATGCCCGACGTTTGGCACTCAAAAGAATTAGCGTTACTGTAGCTCACACTGCGCGAAGACTTACACTCACGTAAACTTTCTAAACCTTTAAGTAATACGCACGTTTATACTTAGGGCTACGTTTATATAGAAATTTCGTCGCTGTTGAAGACAAAATTAACTTTTATATATTTACAGCTTCGCNACTCTTAAAGACAAAATTAACTTTTATATATTTACAGCTTCGCCGGATTATAACGTAATATAAGAAAAAATATTATAAGTCGGATTGCAAAACCTGTTACAACCGTCGCGAAACATTAATCGGTACGCATTAAACGCGTGACTTTATTGGCCGAAGGCCAGCCAATAATAAACGTTGCACAGTACAGTAATATATCCCGTGTAGCCAGGAGCAATATGATGAAAGTAAGCGGAAATACGGAGGCCAACGCAATTTATATTGATGTAGTGGAGAATACTGGCAGCTCACTTCTTGCCTTCAGTGTCTATTTATCTGTGCCGTCATCGAGGGCTTAACGTAAGGACCGAGAAAAAAATAACTTAACTAGGGACACGTGTTCCCCCGTTATAAGATTGCATGACCAGTTGTACTCCAAAACACCTTTATTTCGCATACACATTCCTGATTGGATGGTCCTAATTAATTGATACACGTTTTGGGTTCATTACCGGACTAATTATTTTCTGATTGACCTTGTCGGGTAATAAAAATGTCTTATCTCAAAGATGCATGGCCAATAACAAATCTAAAGTTGAAAGTGTGCTAATAGGCTTGAACGGAGCTAGTCTTTATGCTTGTTGTTGTTACTGATGCGTGATTTGCAGGCTTGGATCTGGAA
>NQII01003984.1:81946-235050 GCA_002778355.1 Clitarchus hookeri
GTTCTAAACATGACCAATAAAAACGAAAAAAAAATATAAACTTCTAATCTATATATAATGTAACGACTGGCATGTCCAGCAAACCCCAGTAAAACGGACAGATGAATTTCTCGAAAAAGAGTTACGAAGTTCAGCGTGATCTTTAAATGGTTGTGGTTCTGGCGTAACTGATTAACTGAAGAATTAATGAGGAATTACGCCTTTGGAACTCTTTCTTGTAGGTGGTAAAAATCTCCTATATTACATTAGAAAACTTGGCCTCAGTAATAAAAGTAGCGCCATTCTCATAGCTTCTCCTATAATAAGGGCCGCCTGTTTTCCGCATAAAGATCTCCGCACATGCTAGATTTCAATACCCTATGGGCATAGCATTAGTATTCTTATCCTTATTGGTGGCGTGTCTCTGTGAGAGGACTTTTGTTTTACTTGACTGGCCAATCACAATCAGGTTTTTCCGATACTGTATGTTTGTGATTCGCGGGCTGACACCAAAGACACTAGCGATTTAAAACCATCCAACCGCCACAATNTCCGATACTGTATGTTTGTGATTCGCGGGCTGACACCAAAGACACTAGCGATTTAAAACCATCCAACCGCCACAATAGTTCTGAACTAACGTGTTTTGTAGTACAACTTGTCGTTCACTCTTTACGCGAAGAACTTAAAGTTAAAGAATCTAGGAAATCATGACCATTTTTTGAACCTATTTATATTAGATATCTTTCTAGTTAGTTTACTATTTTATTATTCGATAATATTGTTTATAACCCGTTAAGTTAGCGTGTTGACGAAGGATATTCATGGCCAGTGCTGTACAAAGTGAGGAGCCAGTACCAAATGCACTGAGAGTCTTTGTGACCGGTAATTTNGGATATTCATGGCCAGTGCTGTACAAAGTGAGGAGCCAGTACCAAATGCACTGAGAGTCTTTGTGACCGGTAATTTGATTTTTGAACGCTACCACAACTCTTGTTTATGAGTGGCTGACGGTAATGTCTTTGAGCAAGTAGCACGTTGTTCAACGATTGCAAAAGCCACACCAGAGACAAGTACAGTTACATAAAAATATTACAAAATTGCAATAACAATTGGATGCGTGACCAAACGAATTAACTTGGCTGAGTTTATTGCAGACCAATCACATACCTTCTCTATGGCATTAGAATCCTCATTGGTATAATGAAATGGGATAGTAGCTCCATAGATGCACGGTAACGAATAAGGAAAGACGATTGTCAGATATGTGCACGTTGAAGTCTTGGAATGGGGTAAAGTGGATATGTACGGGCGGCACTTAACATCGAGGCCTTGAGAGCCGATGATGGTGAAGCGAGGTGAGTATGGAGCAGCGACGGAATGTATTGCCGGGGGCAAACGGGGGATCTCAGAACAGCGGCATCTTTAGGCACGATTCACACGTGCGAAACTCCGGGAGCGGCTCCGCCGGGAATAGAACCCGGTTCGCTTAGGTGGGAGGCGAGTAGTCTGACCACTGCACCACCGCGGCCCCCGCAGGCTAGACTTCGACATCCTTGTGCACATTTGTAAATTTAACGTAGTTATTGGCTGTTTTTTTTNGGATATTCATGGCCAGTGCTGTACAAAGTGAGGAGCCAGTACCAAATGCACTGAGAGTCTTTGTGACCGGTAATTGGATTTTTGAACGCTACCACAACTCTTGTTTATGAGTGGCTGACGGTAATGTCTTTGAGCAAGTAGCACGTTGTTCAACGATTGCGAAAGCCACACCAGAGACAAGTACAGTCACATAAAAATATTACAAAATTGCAATAACAATTGGATGCGTTACCAAACGAATTAACTTGGCTGAGTTTATTGCAGGCCAATCACAGACCTTCTCTATGGCATTAGAATCCTCATTGGTATAATGAAATGGGATAGTAGCTCCATAGATGCACGGTAACGAATAAGGAAAGACGATTGTCAGATATGTGCACGTTGAAGTCTTGGAATGGGGTAAAGTGGATATGTACGGGCGGCACTTAACATCGAGGCCTTGAGAGCCGATGATGGTGAAGCGAGGTGAGTATGGAGCAGCGCCGGAATGTATGGCCGGGGGCAAACGGGGGATCTCAGAACAGCGGCATCGTTAGGCACGATTCACACGTGCGAAACTCCGGGAGCGGCTCCGCCGGGAATAGAACCCGGTTCGCTTAGGTGGGAGGCGAGTAGTCTGACCACTGCACCACCGCGGCCCCCGCAGGCTAGACTTCGACATCCTTGTGCACATTTGTAAATTTAACGTAGTTATTGGCTGTTTTTTTGTTAGACGACACTTTCATACCTGGCCGAGCCAATCAGAATTATGCTGCTGTGACTCTCACCCTCCGTGATTCGCTGGTAGACACCACGTAGTATACGTGACACTCTAAATCATCCAATCACAAAAGCGGATCTTAGTTAAGAGTATTTTGGATTATAACTGGTTGTGGGATCTTTTGCGAAAATCAGGCGCCCATAGACATAAAAATTGCTTTTATTATTTTTTTCGTTCACTCGGCTTGGGATGGAGAATAATAATTTTCGTTCTATTAATTACTTTAAAAGCATTTTTGTTGATACTAGCCAAATAAATTTGTTTTATTATTGCTAGTTGGTCAAATCGTACCTCCGCCTAAAATATGAAATATATCACTCATTTGCAAGGTGGTCTTTCTACTTGTTACTTTGTTTCAACTCACGGTATCAGCGCCCACTTAATGCCAAGTAAAAAAAATANTTGTGGGATCTTTTGCGAAAATCAGGCGCCCATAGACATAAAAATTGCTTTTATTATTTTTTTCGTTCACTCGGCCTTGGGATGGAGAATAATAATTTTCGTTCTATTAATTACTTCAAAAGCATTTTTGTTGATACTAGCCAAATAAATTTGTTTTATTATTGCTAGTTGGTTAAATCGTACCTCCGCCTAAAATATGAAATATATCACTCATTAACAAGGTGGTCTTTCTACTTGTTACTTTGTTTCAACTCACGGTATCAGCGCCCACTTAATGCCAAGTAAAAAAAATACAGCTGCAAAATATCAGCAATCGTTTCGTCTTATAAAAATATTTCACGAATAGAAAATAAATGCATTTTGAATAAAAAACCTACAGTAGCATACAAACTAGGGTATTTTCTGCTTCGGTAATAAATTTATATCGTAAATTTGAACCGCTTTGCAAAGTGTAAAATCTAAACTTTGCAGGCTTCAATCTCCGGCCGGGGCCCTCCCGGTGTGAATCTTGCTGCACGATGCCGCTGGTCGGCAGGTTTTCTCGGTGATCTCCCGTTTCCGCCATTCTTTCATTCCGGCGTTGCTCCNCTGCACGATGCCGCTGGTCGGCAGGTTTTCTCGGTGATCTCCCGTTTCCGCCATTCTTTCATTCCGGCGTTGCTCCATACTCATCTTAATCACCTTCATCGGCACTCAACACCTCGCTGTTAAGAGCCGCCCAAATCTCTTCACTCACATAAACTGTTCACATGTATTCGCCATTTTACAACGCTACCAAGTAAACTTTAAACCTGTGAAATTCAGCTACCGTAATAATATGTAACATGACAATAAATTCAAGTTGAACCATCTTTACTGGTTTCCTTGCTTTGGCTCCGTTTCCACTATTTCAGGTTTAAAGTGTGTACAGTTTAATGTCATCATCTGGATCCTTCGTGGCGACATAAGTCTACAATGCCGTACGTTTGCAGAATTTTTCATTTAATTGTCCGTCCCCAAAGCAACACTTATTTACAGTCTAGGAAACCTTCTTCCTGTTTGAATATTAATGGTTTCATTTTTCCTTTAGTCTGTTCCTTGTTTATTGTTACTTCATGCTTCTCCATGATTCTTGTTCCTATCTGGTGAGTGGCCTGGCAGTTATTTTTTCGTTTCGGCCGATTTCATTTTCTAATTTCTTCCTTACAATAGGCACAAAGATTTAATTTCTACCTACAGTGTACTACATTTCTTGGAGATATTAATTTAATGAACTATTTACTTTATAGACTGCTAATCTTTGTTTTACACTTGCATCAAGACTTCGCCCATCTTACGCATCGCNAATGAACTATTTACTTTATAGACTGCTAATCTTTGTTTTACACTTGCATCAAGACTTCGCCCATCTTACGCATCGGCATGTTTGCTTTGTAGTTATTTTACTTACTTTACAAAATTTCGCTGTCTATAATCAAGTTTACCGATCAATCAATTATTTAGTGAATTAGTCACGCGATATATTAATTTATCGATAATTCAATCAAGAAGTTAATCATTCGACTGATCAGTCAACTGATTGGTCAATCATTCAACAAATCAGTCATAAAATGAATTTGCGGGTCAGAGAATCAATCAATCGACCTATCTTGAAAACAATAAATAATGCAATACCTCAATAAATATAATTAGATTTGACTCAACAAACCTAGCGATCAATCAACAAACCTAATAATAATAATGGCGTGTGGGGAGTGCACCTGGGGCAAGGCGACACCCTCCGAGTGACGGTCTTTCCAGCTGGGACCCGTAGGTGACCGCCATCCCCGGGCATGACAGAAATGAGACCCTAGAATGGAGCGGCGCTGGAATGCAACAAGCCTAAAAGAGCAGACACCGGCAGTATAGCCGGGAACAGGCCGTCAGCGGATCTCAGCAGCGCTGACACTTCTGCAACCTGCTGCTGCTGGGAGGACTGCGTGCTGTTAACGCAGGTCGTTAACGCGCGTTAGCAGTCCGCTGAATTAAAACCGCCGGTTACATCACCCAGGAGTGAGCTCTGCTGATCACATCGCTGCTCCCCGGAGGCCCGCGAGGAGGTACCCGCTTCTGATTGGTCACACGGCACGTCCTTTTGAAGTGCAACCCCTCAGTAAACCAGCGCCACCGTGTTCAAACACGTTGCACTGCTCACAACCATTGCAAACCTGCCACGGCGCTGGGCGAGCAACCAACAACGTGGCCAGGGACACGTGGTTTTAAAGAATAGGCGCAGACGTGAAAAATTCGTGAATTAACAGGGCCACCCGTTTTTGGCGACACGATTTCAAGACGATTTCAGTGATATCAATAAGTGAAATGACGTTCACTCAAAGTCAGTTTGACAAGCTGCAGCCGACTGACGAATCAAGCAAATAAACTGTGAACAAGTGACTTATGGCAGTGAAATTCTCGACAGTCAGTGGGAATCACAAATACATAAGTGAAATTCAGCTATCATTTTGATTAGTTGTAAGCAGGGGCAGTGATATTAGGAGAAAGAGATTTCGAGACAAGATACAGTTCAAAGCACTGTAGGGTGGTCCAGCTTCTTTGATTGGCTAAAAAATGTTCTGGCCCGAGTTAACCGTTTGCGCACGAATCACGAAGGTTCAGTGTCGGAGTTACTTAGTCCTGGGTGGCTTGGTCAAAGCCGGACACGGCGCCAGCAGCCAATGGAGGTATAACAACAGCTGAGGTGTGTATATAGTATTGAAGTCTACTGTGTGCTCCGATTTTTTACGCGAAAAGTCACTGGCCCTAGTTATACTAATGGCACTGGTTCTCACTGATTTGTCTCAATTCTCACAGTTTCAGGTTTAGAGCGTAGTGTGTGGTGACTTACATGTGGGGACTTCTGGCTCCTAGGTCAAGGATGTGTGTGAGCCACTGGCGAAGGTCGAAATGATAACTCATCCGGACACACGCGCATGCACTACGTAGGCGGCACCCTAGTTGGCTCTCTGCAGGGACTCCATCCACATAGAGAGCCGAGACACGCCCGCAGGGAGACGAACGCTCTATCCACGCCAAAATAGAGATCTGTAAAAGTGTACGTACATTCTGAAGCACCTCTTCATATGTGTCATCTCCTGCACCAGACAGAATATGACCACCAAATAACATATGCATACATGTTTTATTCGAAATCTAATTTGTTAGGTACCTTCGCCGTTGTTTGATATCACTACCAACACTCAAAATGTAAGTTGAGAGATTTGGGTGGCTCTTAACAACGAGGTCTTCAGAGCCTATGAGGGTGAAATGACGCGAGAATGCAGCGGCGTTGGAAACGGGAGATCCCCGAGAAAACCCGCGTATCAGCGGCATCGCCCGGCACGATTCCCACTTGCGAAAATCCGGGAGTGACCCGGTAGGAAGTCGAACCCGGTTCGCCTTGGTGCGAGGCGAGCAGGGTAACCGCTTAGCCACCGCGGTCCTCTTACAACGCGAAACAGTGATTTCAATTAGTAGAATGATTATTTTGAATCTAAAACTAATGAGATGTTATCGGCTGGTAAATCAGTGGCATGCAGTAAAGTTTTACCGCCAGACCAGTGCAGTTCATTAGGAATCAGTAGAAATCACTGTTTAGACGGTAAATATCTTAAAAATAATTATTTAATAGTATTTGAAATTTTTATATATTTTTTATAAATGATTTATAATTTTTTGGTTTTTTGGGATTTTTTTTTTTGTTTTCTGGGTTTTCAAGGTGAAGGAGAAAGGTCACCAGGATAAAGGTAAAATGTCAAGGTCCCCTGGGTCCATTATGGACGCCGGCCGACCGGAATGATAGAGCACGAACAGCTCCGACGCTCGGGTCTAAGGTCCCGATGTGCCAAGTCTTCATAATTCCTCTACTCATAACTTAACCTAGTTTAGAAAATTACGCCAAAGGGACAACGCACCGCATTTTTGCGCACTCAGTTAAAAATAATATTCTGCATAAGAACTATTTATTATTAGCAATTACCAACACTCCTACCTCCTCACTGTTTTGTTTACATTAATTATAAATGAAATTAACACGAAGTAGGTATAAAATCCCTGTGATACGTGCCATATTTAGCAAACACGACATGCAGGGGTGATTTTCCTAATGTTCGATTCAAAATGTGTGAAGAAGCCTCAGATAGAATATACCCGACATTTTTGTGGCTGGCACTTTTCATAGTGCCTGAATAGAGGAAACGTTTACCATAGAAGATTATTTGGGTTTGCTTATACACAGTAGGTATTCAGCGTCCAATACTGTAAGGCAAATTTTTCACATGAAAGAGAATCCGTTTTCTGTTAAGCCCTTCAGGTTACTTGAGTTCACATATAGCAACGGGCAATAGCAGCGAGCATAAGTTATATCGTCGATTACGTCCGCCGGCTAAATGGGCACTACGCCGCTTACATTTGCACACATAAGATTAATTCGTTGCAGTAACTGGAATAGTAAAATTATAGGCTGTTCACGGTTGATTGATCTCTTTTGAAATCAACATTAGAAAAATATCACTGGATGTACGTGCACATACTTTAAGGTACAAACTGGCCAGTATTCACCCAGTAAAGTTGGTACCGACGACGGAAAGGAACTAGTGCCATGTCTTTATGTTGAATTGAAAGTGTTACGTAAACATTTGTGCGTAGCGGAATTTTTTTTATTTTGCTTTCAATTTTTTTAAATGCATATAATTATAAGAATTGGCACATTAAAAAAATATTTACTTTTCAAATATTTCCACATTTTCCCTTGGCCGACGCATGAATAAAATGATGTGGCTCGTGGCAATGTTATCTTTACATGTGGCGAAAGAATACACAATGTGCGGACAAGTAGATCTTAAGCAGGGGTTTCGAAAGTGCTCAGTCTACGCGATCAACCTGTACCTATACCTGCAAGTGTTAATACGAAAAAGTGAAAACGTTAACAAATCCGAGGAAACTGTGGGCAATGGAGACGATCGAAGCAAACGCGTAGTTGAGTGCCTCGGCAGCTGTCCACTTCTGTACGGCGTTGTGTTCTGTGAGCGAACGTTGCGTCAGGCTCAACGGCAGACTCGGTGTTGTTCTCAGTTGTCGGTCGTAAATCTGCGAGACTACCGCGAAGGTCATCTCGCGCACGCGACTTTTCACCCGCTAATTGCTGCTTACCGCCTCTTTCGTCCGCCGCGGGCAGCAGAACAGCTGAGCTCACAGAAGCCAAAGTCCTACCAGCACCACGCAGTCCTTAGCTCTTAAGTTCCCTCATCAATTTGTGGTTCCAGGTGTTGCAGATTAAACATTTTTTTTGATGCGGACTGTTACAAAGAACTTGTTTCGTTATCGCAGTTAATAAGTTGCAGCGGACTCAGTGTTCGGGGATGTGCGGACATAACTTGTCCTGAAATCTTCTCGGAACGAAAGGTGCTCCTAACCGCAGGAAACTGAAATCAGGTTGGCCAGACAGGGAATCGAACCCGTGTTCTCCAGAACGTGAGTACAGAATGTTACCACTGCACCACCTCCTCGCTCTGTATATTGAGCAATGGCGTATAACAATTTCTACCTACCCCATCCCCAGCGTTTAGCAATTGTGGTGTTTCCGACATTATGTATCATGATTGACTGATACGTTGACTCGTGAACTCAAGAACAGTTTACTCTCCTTCATTGTACTCTCCATCGCCATTGTGACTTCTATCCAGTATATAAATAGCGGCGTAGAGATATTTGGGTGACTTTTAACATCGAGTTCTTGAGAGTCGATAAGGGTGAAAGGAGTTGAGTACGGAGCAACACAGGAATGCAAAAGCCGGTAAAACGGGAGATCCCGAGAAAACCCGCCGGCCAGTGGCATCGGCAGGCAGGATTTCCACTTTGTGAAAATTCGGGAGCGACCCCGCTGGGAGACGAACCCGGTTCAGCTTTGTTGAAGGCGAGTGGTCTGACCACTACACCAGCTTGGCTCATACTATAAATATAACAGTTGATAATTACGCAAGGGACATCGCGTAAAGTATTCCCACCTACCATCACCCATCTTTATTTTGCCGATTATTTTTATTGTTATAATTACGGTCTTCCGAATTATGGTCGTATTTATCCACGCTCGTCTCGCGTCGATAGTGCAAACGGGTTGAGGCCGATTTCCAAACACACTGCCAGCACGAATCCACACGCTAAATCACCTGATGTCAAGAGATGACCTCTGACTGGGTCATTCCAGGTCAGCCCGCGCTACCCATTCGCTTACATGACACTTGCGGGGTTCCCGAGAGAAATGAAAGTGTCATCCCTCTAACAGATAGAAGAGACGTGCAAAACTCGCGTTATCTTTCTGTGACATGATAGACTCCACTGCCTCGTAACAAGTGGGCACAGTCCGAGGTTTCATTGACCACTCCACTCTAATAAACGTCGCCTACACACTTGATTTCCTCAAATTAGATTGGCTACTCCACTGATGAACATATACACTGAAGAGCCAAAAAAACTGGTATACCTACCTATATCGTGTAGCACCCTCCCCCCGAGCACGCAGAAGTGCCGCAAGACGACGTGGCATGGACTCGACTAATGTCTGAAGGTATGCAGGAGGCAGTTCACACCATGAATCCTGCAGGGCAGTCCACAAATTCAATCTGCGCCAATTTGGGAAAGGGTTGCACGTCTGTCACGGTAAATGATTCTCGTCAGTCGTCGTTTGTCCCGTTCTTTCACGATCTTTTTCCGTCCACAGCGATGTCGAAGATGTGATGTTTTACCGGGTTCTCGATATTCACGGTACACTCGAGAAATGGTCGTACGCGAACATCCAAATGTTATCGCTACCTCGGAGATGCTATGTCCCATCTCTCGTGCGCCGACTATAACACCACGTTCAAACTCACTTAAATCTTGATAACCTGCCATTGTAGCAGCAGTAACCGATCTAGCTGCTGACCGCATCGCGTTACTCTCATTGGTTTCATACCTCTGTTATTTGCATTCGCACGCCTATACCAGTTTTTTTGGCTCTTCAGTGTATTATTGGTTCAAGCGTTGTCTGAAGCGTGCCACGCTAGAGGCTGAAGCTGGTCAAACGCACAGTAACTTGGAGCCCAGCCTGTTCTTGAATAATTTCGCCAATTTCGTAGGTCTCTACGAATTAGACGTAATCCCCTTTTTAGATACTCACGCAGCTAATCAGTTCGTGTGTAGTCTTATGTCGAAGTAACCGCGAGGCCATTTAAAGTCTATATACTTTCCCAACCTGTGTCTTGACCGTAAGATAGATAAAGTATACAGAAGCGAATAGAGTGGCTGCTCCTTTGATGTCAGCGAACCCGGTCTCTCATTGGTAGAGACCTGAAAAATTCGCGTTTTCATTTCGGGACAAGCTAGAATTCAAATCCCAGTACGTTTGTATTGCTAATGATATTGATCCACACGTTAAATTACACCTCCTGGACAACTCTGAGCCTATAATAAATACACAGTAAAATGCAGGCCGAATCACTGTCTTCCGCTAATACAACAAGCAACCAATGAACAGTGGTATCTGCATGATTTTGCATACGAAAATATAGAATAGCCTACAGATCATTGAACCCGCGAATTTTTCAGGTCTCTACTCATTGGCTACGTGGAGCTGTGAAAATGGGCCTTGTGTCCGATTGGCTATTGCACGTTATGGAATACTCCCTGTAAGTCGGGCCACCGGCTGGAAAATTAGTCTCCAGGAGGTGATTGGTAGAGAACCGGAAATTCATCGAATGAATTTTAGAGAACAAGCTATACTTCAAATACATGTATCCTACAATTTACTTAGTTTTCCGACTGGACCGCAGTTCTTAAGCCAAGCTGTGGACGAGTTTCAGCCAATAAATAATCTGTAAGTGAAAATGACCGAATCGTGTGCTACCTGGCCTGAGGTAAAACTGAAGCATCAACCAATGTACAACCATCCGAGGCCCAAATACACCAATGACTGTGGAGTCTATCTTGTTGCGAATTGAATCCGCGTAATTTCTGTGTCTCTAATGATTGGTGAACGACGTGCCGCCATATTGCTGGCCGGCGTGGCGGAGTTCGCAGTATACGCCATCATTTCACCTCTGTATTGTTACGTGCTCTGTGTTCTGGCTTTGCGTGTCTTGAGCCCCTATCCCTCTGTTAAATTTTCGCCTACAAATATACGCGAAAATTACATTTGAAGACGAAATACGGTCATAAAACTTTTTCTTTCAACAAATTTTATGAAATAATCTTTAATGTGTTTGAAAATGTGTCGCACAGTAAAATTTATTTACCTAAGAAATATAATTAGAATTTATAAAAAAAAAAAAAAAAAATTAACTGACTTACTGTTGTTGTGTCACTTTACACACCTGCCGTGTCACTATTCCATTACAGGAATACATGTAACAAACGTTGTGATATATTTTCACTTCTCTAATTAATTGAAATGTTATTTATCAATGACGCTTCCTGCACAATACAATATAATGCATCTGAGTTTTTAATACTATATGCAATGTTACCTTATAATAGTATTCCTTCTCATACAGCTCTTGTATAAATTAATTATGTTCATAACCTTATTTATTTTCCGGCAACTGTTTGTTATTTTAAAGTTTAGTGACGTCGGAAACGACCACTTGTGTTGCATACGATTCTAATTGACGAATCCCACAAAAAAAAAAAAAAAAAGAATCGGTCCAATGAAAAAATTTTTGACGGAAACGAAAGTCACCCACTTTTTCAGACAAACATGGCGGCGTTAATGACGGTTCGGTGGAGTCAAAACTGTCCAACTTTATTTGACCAATCTTCTTGGAAGAGACCTGCAAAATTCGCGTCATCATTTGAGGACAGATTAAACTGAAAACACTTTTTCCTTTGCAATGCGTTTGTCAATGGACCATGTGTTATTAGACGCGCCCCCCGGTAAATCTGCACCAATAAATAAACACTTGACAATCTTGCGCCCCAATCACGTGCAGTTGACTCAGAAAGGGCGTGACTTGTCGTCTGGGCAGCAGCCAATGGAGAAACGACGCCGGCTCGAGTGTACACAGTAGTGTGGATCTTAGCTTGATGCCAACACACATGACTAGATACCTGAAGAATTCGCGGATTCATTGTGGGACAAGCTAGGATTCAAAACACATGCGTTTGTATAACTTTAGCCATTGGTCCACGCGGTGTTTGACACCTACTGGAGAACAGTGTCGAATTGTCAAATACCACTGTGACAGCAGACAACAAATGCGCTGTTGATATCAGCATATTTGTACATGAGACTGTAGAGAATAGCTTGCAGGTCATTGAACTCACGAATTTTTCAGGTCTCTAACAACGCCTACTTACTGGAAGCAGTTTGACGTGCTCTGGCGACGTGCACGCAGACAGATATATTCCTCGGCTTCATTGTTGCCCTGACTCACCATCACACCCTCGCTCCAGGCGCCTGGGACACTAACGAGTCGACACACGCCTCGCGACACGAGCCCCAACTCTCGATGTAAAAGTTCCCCCTCGCGCTTGTGTCGGGAGTGCCTCCTTCATCGACGAGCTCTGTCACGACTCACTCCTCATTCTACGCGCATCGCTTTATTCTTCTCTCTTCCTGCCACTTCCGTTCCGACTGTATTTTAAAAACAACCAATCACACGTGACCCTGTCATTTCTCCGTAATAATTCGACACCTCGCTGGGGAGCCATATCACAGACACTAGCGGCAGGTGTTTCATTGGACTTCCGTTCATCTGCCACGTCCTGCAGGAGTGCCAGCCAATAGAGAACACGCAATTAACACTTGTGCGTGGGGGCAGTGATATTTCGCGAAAAGATTTTGAGACAAGATACAGTCCAAAGCACTGTAGGGTCGTCCAGTTTCTTTGATTGGCTAAAAAATGTTCTGGCCCGCGTTAACCGTTTGCGCACGAATCACGAAGGTTCAGTGTCGGAGTTACTTAGTCCTGAGTGGCTTGGTCAAAGACGGACACGGCGCCAGCAGCCAATGGAGGTATAACAACAGCTGAGGTGTGCATATAGTATTGAAGTCTACTGCTTGCTCCGATTTTTACGCGAAAAGTCACTGGCCCTACTTATGTGTGTGTTTACTCTTTGAGCGAGTGAAGAGATTTAAGCGGATTTTAACAGTGAGGTCTTGAGAGCCGATGAGGATGATTGAGATGAGTATGGAGTGACTCCGGAATGGAAGGGAGGGGGAAACTGGAGATCACGAGAAAACCCGCCAACCAACGGCGAAAATCCGGTGAGCCGACCCGGGAATTGAATCCTGTTCGCCTTGGTGGGAGGCGAGCAGTGTAACCACCCGGCCACCGTGGCCCCAATTGTATAATTACATTCAAGAGAAGTTACAGGCATGCCAGCACAGGAATGACCGTTATGTGGGTCTCTGTATTCCACTCAACGCTACGTAGTATTGTACTGGGCAACGTTCATTATTGGCTTGTTATCAACCAGTGAGAGTTATTTTCAATCGTGTTGTTTTGATTTTTTGAAACATTTTGTTTTTAATTCAGGAACTTCTGGACTGTAGTGTTCTCGTAAGATTCTTTTTGCGCATTCAGACGCTGTGCACACATTTATGTACATTAAACACAGAAATGTTATTTTTGGCCGTAACTATACACTGGAAAGTTCATTGACCAATAACCTTCTCTGTGCGTAACTGATTCGTAAACCTCGCTATTGTCGTAGGTTAAGAATGGTTCAGGTGGCGGAGAGAGGAGGGGATTCGCAACCGACAAACATATAGTTTTTTGTTCCCCATTAATTTCTCGATTACGGCGAGAAAAACGTTACACCTTTGTCTTTACTAACGTGTTTTTTATGTCGCAAAAATTTTTAAAAGACTTGGGAAGGTGTGAACTCAAAGCGATAGTAAAGCCATTGCAGTAGTTCTACCCCAAGTTTGCTTTGTAGCGAACAAAAGTAACTGGGCAATATGTTAAAATAAATAATGGTTTTAACGAGCACCAAGAATTTATGGTAGATAAAAAAAGAAACTCTTCAGAATATAATTAATTTGTCAACCTGCTGTTAGAATGCCGGGAAGGTTTCCGCTAATAAAAATAAATATTTTTAGGAAACGTTTTTGTAGTTACTTGAATCCTAAAATTTGCAGGTAAATTAAATTTATACTTTTATATTGTCCGCGGTTGTTTCATCGGTATTTCGTACGATAATTTCGGAATTCATTCCGCAATGGACTCTACACTTACCAAGATTATCGCAGGCCGTATTCATGACCTGAGTTTGAGGTTGCATGCATGTACATGCTTCACCGTTCTTGAGTAAGAACGCGGGTTATGCGGGCCAACTAGGAAAACATTCATACAATTACACTCTGAAAAAAAAGGGTGGGTTTCAAATTGCACCCGTTTACCTGCCTCACCCAAGGATAGTGAACACGAGTACTCCGCGGGCCGACCCCTGGTATGTTTATAATGAGTGACCGGAGCTATATTGTGGCCATGGCTTAACGACTAGGGAACTGTCCTCGTGATATATGAGTACAGTTAGCAGCCACCTCCCGGCCGTGTTTGGACGCGGAGCCGTGCTTTCGGTTACTTCTCGGCGGAGGATATAAGCAATTATGAAATAAACAGTACTTTTTCTTATCATATCATTTTTCTTATACGATATAGTTAGGGGCAGTGATATTTCGCGAAAAGATTTCGAGACAAGATACAGTCCAAAGCACTGTAGGGTCGTCCAGCTTCTTTGATTGGCTAAAAAATGTTCTGGCACGTGTTAACCGTTTGCGCACGAATCACGAAGGTTCAGTGTCGGAGTTACTTAGTCCTGAGTGGCTTGGTCAAAGACGGACACGGCACCAGCAGCCAATGGAGGTATAACAACAGCTGAGGTGTGTATATAGTATTTAAGTCTACTGTGTGCACAGATTTTTACTCTAAAAATCACCTGCCCCTAGATATAGTGAATGTTCCCTTACTTGTATAAAATTTTCTCACATTTTTGCCAGGTACTTTTCCACCCAATTAGATAACAGTATTTCAGGTGACATGTAAATTTACTCTACATCAAAGAGGTAATTTTACCTTACGTGAAAGGTCAATTTGATTCCTTTACATATTAGGGAATTTTACCTCACTTTTTACAGCGTGCCTGGCCGTGAATCACAGACGTTGGGTGACAGAGTAACATACTTTTGACTCCCCTACTCCAGTACGGAGATAATGGGTGATCGCGAAAATGTTTTTAGCCAATATATCTTCGATAACACTCTAGCTAGTTAATTTTTTTACGATTGGATGTACAAGGTTTTGACTCAGCTAAGTTGTTTGAAGACCAACCACGAACCTACTGCCTTATAGTAGCAGGATTTTCATTGGCCCAGTGAAATGGGGTAGTAGTTTCACACATGCATGACCGCCAATAAGGAAAGAAGTTTGCCGGACATGTGCACAGCACCCTGCTGTGTCTGAAATGCTGTCCAATGTTCACTTGAAATGTGCCATTTTTTATGCAAAATAAATATAGGCATTTCGCACGACACAATTATTTAAAATTGCATTTAAGTTTCGTACGTCAAACCTAACTACTTGGATTACGAATATTTCTTACACAATATTGCCAAATTAATTTCGATATGATTGAAAGCTTTAAAAAAAAACGTAGCAAACATTTTTAAGCCAAATAAACCTAAATATTGCCAACATATAAAACAAACTTGAACTATTTCAACACATAGCAACGTTTTTATTGCCCTGTTAAGATAGCAGTTCGCGCTGAGTAAGTTATTGGAATTGATGACTCCCTTGCTATTAGTACAAACCATTTGGGCTTGTTCAAAGAGCTTTCCAGTGGGTTACTAAGTGTCAGTATTACTGCAGGAATATTTCTGTAGGTCGGGGCAGCGGTGGCGCAGTGTCCAGGGCGCTCGCCTCCCACCACGGCGATCCGAGTTCGATCCCCGGCGGGCTTCCCTCCCGGATTCTCGCAAGTGGGAATCGTGCTGGACGATGCCGCTTGCCAGCGGGTTTTCTCGGGGTACTTCCGCTTCCCCCGCCCTTGCATTTTAGCGCCGCTCCATTCTAGTGTTTCATTTCTGTCATGCCTGGGGATGACGGTCACCTACGGGTCCCAAATGGAAAGACCGTCATTCGGAGGGTGTTGCCTTGCCCTGGGTGCACTCCCCACACGACATTTATTTATTATTATTCTGTAGGTCTACACTTCCTGTTAAAAAAAATTGTACAGCCATCGTATCGATATTTTAGGTAAATATTAGTTTGAAAGATTTGTAACTTTTCTCTTATTTAATAATCACGGCTGTAATTTTCTTTGGAGTATAACTTTCATTATCACAGAGAGGTTTACTGAACTGTTGTAACCACAATGTCAGGTTATCATAACCGTTACTACAAGGATCAAACTAAGATAAGGTTTGCCGCAAGCTGACTTCGCAGTGGTTCATATTCAAAGAACGCTCTCTTTGCAATCACAAAACATGTGTAAAGGCTGTTCACGATCAAGTGGAAGTTTTATAAATCAGCATTAGGAAAAAGTCACTGCCCCTACCTGCACATATTTGAACTGTCACACAGAGCTGCATGCGCCCGGTGAAGTTGGTTAAGATGGAGATAAAGTAGTTCCATTTATAAACGTCGAATTAAAAGTGTCAAGTAAACATTTACCGTTACTTAAATAATTTATTTCGATTTTTGTTCTTTTAATGCCTCTAAGTGTAAGACTTAGCAGATTTACAATATATTTACTTTTCTAATAATCTCACAGTTTCACTTGACCGACGCATGAATAAAGTAACGAGGCTCACGGTAGTGTTAGTTACACATGCGGCGGAATAACACACAACGAACGTACCAGTATAGTCTATTCGCGGTTTATTCACGCTTTTTGAACCTAACATTTGAAAAATCACCATGCTTGGTAGTTTCCCGTATATGCCATGTATCAGAAACGTTCTACACTTGCGTTGATACAAACATACCATATTTTGTTTTATAACTTATATTTATTAATATACAGTTCTAATGTAAAATTGTATTACAGTGAGTGCGCACGAATGCGATGTGCTGTCCCTTTAGTGTAATTTTGTAGACTCGGTTAAGCTTTGTTAGCACAAGGCGTAGGGACATTCTGGAAGTAGAACTTAAACAGAGCCTCAGAAAAAATCGGGATTAACTGTGAATTGACTGTAGATCTTAAACAGGGCTTTCAAAAGTGCTCAGTTGACAGCGAAGAGCCTTAGTAGCAAAGAGAGCGTTTTTGCAGTGTACACGCCCACAGTAAACGTTTTGATGCACTTTGCCTTCATCTCCGTGCGCTCAAGACAGAGTATTTGGCAGCTACGCTCTCGTGTAACGCGGACTTCAGAGACGGAGGTGGACAAGGCAACACCTGTGAGTCACGACTAGAGTTCCTTGCCGCCTGTCACGACGGACAGTGACGAGCAGGCGAGGGCAATGTCAGCGACTGCAGCCTCCAGTGCTCCAGTGTGCGGGAGTGCAGGGCTCATCACCATCTGTGCGAGAAGATGGCGCCACGCCAGCACCGAGAGATTCCCTTCCTCTTCGAGTGCGAGTCAGCCATGTGGTCACATGCACCCGAACTTACCGAAATTATTTGGCAGCTCAGTGTAATGGAAAAAAAAACATATACGTGTTTCTTCTGTGATTAATAGTGTCTTTGAGATTTCGTTTCAAGACAAGCTTTAACAAACTGCAAAACCGCTCAGTTTTCTGCAGAAAAGACATAGTTGTCTAAATATGAACCCCTGGAAGGTAGACTTGCCACAATTAAAATATTAGTCTGATCTATATTGTAATAGCTAGAGACCTGAAAAATTCGCGAGTTCAATGACCTTTAGGATATACTCTATTTTATTACGTATGCAAAATCATGCAGGTATCACTGTTCATTCATTGGTTGCTTGTTGCATTAGCGGAAGACGGTGATTCGGTCTGCATTTTGCTGTTTATTTGTTATAGGCTCAGAGTTGTCCAGGAGGTGTAATTTAACGGGTAGATCAAAAGCATTAGCAATACAAACGCAGGGGGTTTTGAATTCTAGCTTGTCCCGAAATGAAAACGTGAATTTTTCAGGTCTCTAGTAATGGCTATGATAACGTCGCATTGTTGTTACAATATTTCCGATGACATCTTCGTGGTAATGTCAGTTAAGTTGTAAAGAAAATTTTTGCGCTATAAAACAACTATTATTATTAAATAAGGGAGAAGTAACAAATCTTTCAAAATTTTGTTCCGTACAAAAATAAGAATGCTCCGCTACTCGAACCCGCAAACCGCGTCCTGCTAGCCTAACGCTCATCGCAATAAGACCACTAATATTATTGTGTTAATATTACTTTTGATAGGTCGGTTGTGTCTGGTGGTAACGTGGGCCAGAGTATGTCACCTCTTGTGAAGAATGGAGGTTTGTAATTTGCAAAGTAACTGCACTTCAGAACGACATTAAACGTCTGCAGGAGCACTGCACTTTCTCAGATACAGTTTGGAAACAGCAGAATATAACGGTTTATGAATGTTCGCGTCACGACAGCAGTTATGTACTGCAAGCTACAGTGTACGGCAGAAAACCTTTAATATCGCTGAACTGCTGTCTTTGGTACGAAGTCACTTTCCTTTACTGCGAACAAAAGACGCTCAAGGAATGCTTGCTTCTTCGCTATAAATGAAGGTAATATTACTATAAAATGAGCAAAGAAAGCATTTGTCAGCAACAAATCTATTTTATAAACTTCTTTTTAAATTAAAGCAATATTGTGTCACTGCAAACAAACAGTCTCAAAGAAACGGGTGTCTTTGCCGTACAGTAAACTTTGAATGGGTGTTTTAAGGGAATTGGTTGACATACCTGATTTTTGCAAAAACACTCCCCAGCAAGCTGGAGTTCAATATCCTGTGTTAACACCTGCAGTTTGGCTTTGTTTATTGGCTGTATGTCTCTGTGAGGGAACGAGGTGTTGCTTGACTGGGCCAATCAGAACTAGAATACACCGGTAACGAATGTCTGTAACTCGCGGGCGACCACCTAAGATACATAGCAGTTAAAAACGTTCAATCGCGAAAGTGTAACTTTTGACAGCGTTTCGAAATACAACTAGACAAGACTTATTTGCGTGAAATACGTGTGTCATAAACGCAAAAAATCGGGTGTTACAATTGGAAAACCACCTATTCGTCATAGTTTAATTACAGTGGTTTCAATTAACAAGAGTTTGTCAGTTCTAAGTACCGAACATTTTACTCTGCAGGTAGACCACGTGTGGAAATGTATTGACATTAAATTTTCCTAGCATGAAAATGGTAAAATTTGACGTTATATTCCATTCGTGGAGACTTCCAACTTTTCTCAATGCCTGCACAAGTTCGACTTTTATGCTATTCCTACGCCTCACGCAAACAAACAACGTCTAGAAAATTACAGTTAAGTTACAACGCACCGCATTCGTGCGCACTTAGTTTAGTAATATTTTGCATGCGAACTATTAGGCATACTTACCAGGCGTTACCTACACACATATTTTCTCTTAGTTTCATTCATGTTCATTATAAATGAAATTTTATAATTGATAAATAATATATAGGTAAACTTAAATTAAAAAAAAAAAGATTATTTTATGTTAATAAAGGTATAGAACGCTTTTGCTACACGACATATTCGGGGCACAAACAAACACGTCACACATGGCGTAATTTTTCAAAGGTTTGATTCGAAAACTGTGAAGTTACCGCGAACAGACTTTAGTGAGTGAGCAGGAAGGATGTGAGTAAAGTGCCGCCGGCACACCTGTGACGGGAAGAGAGACAACTGGCCCGGGTGTCGGCTTGCTGGCTGGTTAGTAGCAGGTGGTTAACGAGGGTAGTTAGCCAGCGCGGGCGCCATTTAGCGTATGCGCCCTTCCTTAGTTGCGCAACGCACTCAGTGGGTCGTGCTACGCTTAGTGTCCGCACGCTAACTCCCCCGCCCATGACGCCCTCACTTCGTGCATCTCCGGCGTGGTTCGTGTGTGCTCAGCCCGGAGGCCACCGCCCACCCTTTACGGCACACCCCTTAAGCTCTGCCTTTACAATCAACAAATTACGCGCTGAGAATTACACAGGAAAAGCCGTCCTCGCACACGGAACTACGCCTTAATAAATTTATGATTCACAATTCAACCCATAATACTGACGAGCCCGTGTCAACCACCATATTGAATTTCTTATTTATTTCTTTGTGATTCAAATTTAGGAGGAGATATTGAAAAATGCGACAACTTAAGCTTATCTAGTTACCTTACCCATAACTAAGGACATGATATATTAACTACTAACGCATATCATTGCTACAATCAACTTAAAACCAAATTTTAAATATTAACCAAACAGGTACAAAAATTTGCTTTTAATCATGAAATGTACTGCTTGTATTACTAAACATAGTCAGTAATGGTCCTGAAACTTCTGTCATGAAACTAAAACTAATATTTTTTGTATAATGCGTGATGCAGCTTCGTAAGTCCAGCCAACGAGATCTTGCGACAAGCCTGTCCTGATTACCTTTATTCCTAACCTATCTTCGTATAACACAACCATATGTAGGGACCGCGGTGGCTCAGCGGTTAGACAGCTCGCCTTTCACCAAAGCGAACCGGGTTCAATTCCCGGCCGGGTTACTCCCGGAGTTTCACACTTAGGAATAGTGCCGGACGATGCCGCTGGTCGGCGGGTTTTTCCTGGGATCTCCCATTTTCCCCACATTTTCATTCTGGCTCTGCTCTATTCTCACATCATTACACCCTTACCGGCTCTCAAGACCTCGATGTTAAGAGCCGCCCAAATCTCTCAACTAAACTCAATATGTAAGCAGATCATACTTCGAAGGCATTTTTTTAGCAGAGAAGCTTAGTTTTTGTGAACAAATAATATTATGAACATTTGCATACACATGCCTTTTTAATATTTTCTTATGCTTACATTCCTCTAAATAACACTTTCCCGTCACTCCCGACACAAGAATTTTACTTAAGATTTTAAATATAAATGTTTCTTTTAACGGTTGAGGATATCACAACACCGCACATACCACCCGCTAAGTTACGTTGGANTAGCAGAGAAGCTTAGTTTTTGTGAACAAATAATATTATGAACATTTGCATACACATGCCATTTTAATATTTTCTTATGTTTACATTCCTCTAAATAACACTTTCCCGTCACTCCCGACACAAGAATTTTACTTAATATTTTAAATATAAATGTTTCTTTTAACGGTTGAGGATATCACAACACCGCACATACCACCCGCTAAGTTACGTTGGNATTTTAAATATAAATGTTTCTTTTAACGGTTGAGGATATCACAACACCGCACATACCACCCGCTAAGTTACGTTGGAATCAAATTCATCAGATAACGCATCTGCAGGTGATCTGTACACGCCAGAAAGCTTTATTTATCACTTATTTGTTCTATTGCAATCCAATCTTGAATCTTTAAGGTGAGTTGACAGTTGAATTGGAATGACTGCGGTCTTGATTGCCAATGATACGTGACGGGTGGTGAATACGGAGCAGCGCTGGAATGCAAGGGCGGGGAGAAACTGGAGATCCCCGAGAGAAGCCGCCTATTAGCAGCATCTTCCGGCACGATCACCACGTGCGAAAATCCGGGAGCGACCCGGCCGTGGATCGAACCCGACTCGCCTTAGTGAGAGACGAGCAATAACAGTTGAAAATTCGCGAATGTATAATATTTATCTGGGGACCCCCGATTTCTGCGAAAAGATTTCCTGTCAAGTTATATTTCCAGACACGTCAGCTGATATCTACTTCAGTGTTTAGATAATTGTAAGTGCCACGCGTTTCAGATGCCTTCCCACGAATCACTACAAGTTCGGTGCCGGAGTTAACCGAATTCTTGTTGGCCCTGCTTCAGTACGAAAACGTATTCTCATACAACTCGGGAGCCGGTAATTTGTCACAAACACAATAAATTTAATATTTTAGACATTGTTTTTTTTTGNATTCTCATACAACTCGGGAGCCGGTAATTTGTCACAAACACAATAAATTTAATATTTTAGACATTGTTTTTTTTTTTGCGAAAATCCAGCATCCCTACCGTAAATTATTACTTGCTGTTATATGTATTATATAATAATTATCATNTTTTTTTTTGCGAAAATCCAGCATCCCTACCGTAAATTATTACTTGCTGTTATATGTATTATATAATAATTATCATAAAATTGTATCAAAATATTGTTTAGTCATGAATGCTTCAACTTCGTTCCTGACAAAAAAAACTCAGAGATGTAGGGCAAGTTCCAATCCTTTTATGTTGCTATCGTTAACCTTTTGCAAAGTATGCACGTTTAATAACGGGGCTACATTTATGTAGAAATTTATTTGCTATTAAAAAAAGATCTCACACTTTCATAGTTTTACTATTTCAATCGACTTTATCGGGATCTAAGTAGAAGATTATNTTCAATCGACTTTATCGGGATCTAAGTAGAAGATTATAAGTAGTCAACTTTTCAGTTTTTAAGAAAAAAACTTTCATTTTTAATACTTTCTCAAATAAATACGATAGCTTGTAAAATATGTTACATCTGTCGAGAGGTATTAATTGGTACACAGTAACGCGATACTTCATTGGCTAANATAAGTAGTCAACTTTTCAGTTTTTAAGAAAAAAACTTTCATTTTTAATACTTTCTCAAATAAATACGATAGCTTGCAAAATATGTTACATCTGTCGCGAGGTATTAATTGGTACACAGTAACGCGGTACTTCATTGGCTGACGGCCAGCCAATAATAAACGTTGCAGAGTACAGTAGGCGTGTCCGGTGTAGCCAGGACCAATAGGATGTTGGTAAGTGTAAATACAAACACCGACACATCTGATATTGCTGCAGTGGAGAATACAAGCAGCTCACTTCAACTGTGTCTTCAGTGACAGTATATATGTGCCGTACTCAAAGTGTTAACACTTTTACTGCGCAACAGATTTACTGACAATTAATACAAGCTAGAAGTGGATCACCTATATTCACGACTGCATGACCACCAGTTCTACTGGTCTCTGTGTTCCCATTTACAACTCTCCTATTGGTTCACACAACACCGGACTCGCTTACTACACTATGCAACGTTCATGACTGGCCAACTCTCTGCCAATACAATGCGGAGTAGAAAGTGCCCCATTAAAATTTTCTATCCCACGTAGAATAATATACAAGCCATCCTGTTAATTTGTGTAATGTACACTGGAGAGTTTCTCACGTGATACTGAGTTGCAGAGAACCATATGAAAACAAACTTCTGGCGAAGTAATATTTCTTCCCCCACGTCTTCAAAGAATACGGCTGTCGTAATGCTACGACAAACCCCACACAGCTAAGTTAAAATCAGATGATTTAACATTACGCTGGTAGCACTTAAAGTGCTAACAATATTACAAATGTAAAACTCATTGCAAAGTAAGAGGTGCTGCTGTCTGTTCGCTGTACTTGGCAACGCCACCAGAAGATTGGTGCAAGCTGTGTGGTATTGGTGTCTTTAATACATTCGCGGTTACTTCCAGTCCTGCTTAAGTTATACTTTCAAACTACATTCTAAGCAATAGTTCGGAAATGTACCACACCAGCGTATTATAATGGAACGAACACGGTTATGGTGATGTACTTCCTGATTCACACGTGGTAGCGCTCCTCAACAGGTATATGAAACAGCCAATTGAGTACTATCATTACCGAATCCACATAGCAACCGTGATTAACACTTCCGTATATTAATAACACACGTATTTTCTCTCTGAATTTATTCATACTAATTAGATATGAAGAAATATAATTTATAGTTAAAATATAAGTAGAATTTCAATTTAATAAAAAATAAGATACGTTTTTGTTAACAGACGTTTGAAATGTTTGTGATATATTACATATTTAGGAAACAACCAAACACGATATGCACGGGGTAATTTTTTAAAGGGGTGAGTAACCCCTTAATGTAAACACTAATTTTTTATTTCAGGTTTTGCAGAAGAGGATATTCACGTTGTGGAAAGTACTTCCGAATTTCTTACATCAACTAACACTCTGGAACCTATGGAGTGGTTTTCAGTAGATCCTTGACACAAAAAACAACCAATTATAAAATATTAAATGTGTCAGCAGCGACTAGTAATATCACCCAAGGATAGCCACTGTCTGTATTGGTGCTGGCTTGTACAGCACCGATCATGTATCCACTTACTCTGCAACACGCCAGGTATGAACGAGTACACTCGGGATAGTGTGTTAAGGGGTTACACTGCAAATGAACCATAGCGTGCTCGGTGTCGGGTCAGCGTGTCGAAGGAGATGAGACAGCTAGCACATCGCCGACGCGAACATAGCCAATTACCCTGTTTAGCCTCCCCGTCCCCGCCCTCTTAGTCATCAGAGGGCCGTTGCATGTCCGCGTACAGCTCCCGCCAAGAGATACGCCCCCAGGCTCCCTGGAAATCCCTTAGCACGTCAAGGAATATGCCCAAGTCACAGAGTAATTAAGGGGATTCACCACAGCTAGAGGTTGTTCACGGTCAAGTGAGCATTTTTGGAAGACCGGCTTAACAGCAACCTGCATACACGTAGTGTATTATTACACCATATGTAAAATTAACATTGCTATGAGTGCCTGAGTGGTTAACCTGCTCGCCTCCCACCACAGAGAACCGGGTTCAATCCCCGGCCCTGTTACTCCCGTATTTTCGCACGTGGGAATCGTGCCGGAAGATAAAGCTGGCCGGCAAGTTTTTTCGGGGATCTTCCGTTTCCCCCCTTTTCCATTCCGGTGCCGCTCCATTCTCACCTCGATCATCCTCATCGGCTCTCAATACCTCACTGTTAAGAGCCGCCAAAATCTCTTCGCTTCACTCATTTTAACATCAGTGGAAGTTCGTCCGTTAGAAGGTTGACATACTTTTTGGGAATTCAGTGATCCTTCCATGAAAAATAATGTCTATGAGATGATGGTCACCCATTCCACATCACACATTTACACTATGTGGTCGCTGACGTTCTACTTGGCGAAGCCAATGAGGTTGGGTTTATTGACCAATAGTGCATGTTTCTGAGGTTGACTTGACCAGTATTTGTAAATGTTTCTTCATCACTAAACAAGATACATGACAAATCTGGAGTATTTTGTCTTAATGCCCATGTACAAACGTTAGTACAATTCTCAAAATCGTTTCCATGCAGCTCTTGATGGAGAGAGACGTGAAACGGTTAGAACTGACGACGGTGCAGAACGCGCAGTACTCTTGCCTCACTGACGCCACTCCTGGTTGTTGTTATTGCACGGGAGATAACTCGGGGGTTTACAGCAGCAGCACCAGCTAGAACATTCATTTCACCCTCTCCGCCGGTCATTAAGTTATTTCTGTTACGTTATCGAGCATTCCCGCTCTCAGTCTCCCGTAATTGGTTAAAGCGGTTCGCAAATAACTGTCGTGATGGTTGACGTCCACTGGGATATCATTCAGTATACACATTACAAAAAACGAACAGTATTCTTCCCACATTCGCCATACACCATGAGCCTGTCGGCTTTTTCAGCATCAGTGAATACCATCTCCCAGCACATCCTTCGTCTAGGTAGTATGGAACAAAATATATACCTGTCGTCAAACGAAAATTTCAACATTTCTCCTCTGGTTTATGAAAACTGCCCAGAACCGCTCTAAAAAGTTTTTTTTTAACCATGTAAATATAATATTTTTCGGTTCAGTTGTGACATTCAAATAAAGTAATTGCCTAACTGCTTCTTGCCAAATCCGATTTGTGATATGTAGGCCCGCCTGTTTTCCGCGAACATATTTACGCGAAGGTTGGACTCCAGTGTCCTACGGCAGACGTGCAGTTTCCTATTGGTTGTTGGCGATGTGTCTTTGCCGGGAGGCTTACTTGGCTGGGCCAATCAGAAACAAATAACTCCAACACTGAGTGTCCATAATTCGCGGGTAGATACAGGCCATGCGGCGTGGCAGTTTAAATCAACCAATCACGAAAGTCGATCTGGACTCTAGTAAGGAGTTGTAAGGAAATAAGAAGGTGGCCCCAACGATAGGGTATTTAACGATATGTGAAATATATTTAACTATATTCCCACTCTTGTGCACAGAACAAAGCTTGTTCATTACGTATGCTCTATCACAATACAAATCGGAAGATTTTACACTGTTATATTGTTTGAAAATTGCAATAATCTCTTTTACTTACATACAAAATGAAAAAAAAAAAAAAAAACCGGTACACATGTGACACCAGTGCAGTCTGGCGGCGAAAATGTTTAATTGCCAAAATGAAAAGCACTGGGCTTCCAACTTGAGCAGAATAAACCTTAGCTGGACAGTAGCAATAACTCTTGAAATTCTATGATTACTGGCCTCTTTAACAATCAAAGTTAAAAGCTGTAAAAAAAAAAAACACTGCCCTGCTATGATACTGACGGTTCACGGGCAGTAATGCAGTATCAACGTTTAGAGACTCCCCCGACAGCGCTTGACTAGATTGTAACCTCGTGGAGATTGACTGTGGTCTCTCCTGTAGTTATCCGCCCCACGGCCGTGGAATGAATGCTGCGCTGCGCCGCGCCGCCACGTTGGTGACGGCGCAGGAAAAATTCCCAATTTGTCTCCATCTGTCCGAGTTGGTCTTTCCCCCTTGACTCGGTCCTTGCTGGACGCTGCCCGATTATCCTATCGCCTTTGCCCTACCCGTGCCGCTAACATACTGGTCAACCTCCGACGCCAACAACAACTGGGTCACTCACTGCAGCCAGTACAGAACTGCAACGGCTGGTCACGGTAAACTGAGCCCTCAGGAAAGTCCGGCTTAAGAAGGAAGTATCGTTGCTATCTTAGATTTACATGTGTTACCCCATAACTAGAGACAGGAACAATTCGCGAGTTCAATGACCTGTAGGCTATACTCCATTTTCGGATGCGAAATCATGTAGATATCACTGTTCATTGGTTGCTTGTTGTATTAGCGGAAGACGGTGATTCGGTCTGCATTTTACTGTGTATTTATTATTGGCTCAGATTTGTCCAGTAGGTGTAATTTAAAGGGTGGACCAATAGAATTAGCAGTACAAACGTGCGGTAATTTGAATTCTAGCTTGTTCCGAAATGAAAACGCGAATTTTTCAGCTCTCTACCCCATAACTAAATTTTTGGGGTGAATATTGAAAAACGAAGCTAGTCAAGGCCTAGGGAATATCTTAAGTTAATTATAAATCCAACTTATTTTAATTACATGATTAGTTTCACATCAGTAACCGCAATCAGATATTACTTAATTATTTGATTTCTTCAATTCCACATGGGTAGAGATGATGGAAAATTGCGAAATTTTTTCAGCCAACGTATTTTTTATAAGTTTCTAACTAGGCTATTCCTACATGAATGGATGCACAAGGTTTTTACTATGCTCAGTTGTTTGCAGACCAATCACGAACGTTCTGCCTTATAGTATCAGGATCCTCATTGGCCCAGTGAAATGGGGTAGTTGCTTCGTGCATGCATGACGGCCAATAAGGAAAGAAAACTGTAGTACTTGTGTACAGTACGTTGAATCCTTTGTTTTGCAGTGATTCATAAATATGCTACAGTAAAAGCTAACCTCGTTTGTTTAACTTTAACTTATAGTAGTCCCCAATTCACTAGTGTCATAATTCATGATCGAAATCACCTGTACAAGAAAGAAAATTCCTGGTATCCGCATTCGTGCCAGGTTGACCCATAGCTGCGTCTGCCGCTTAGCTGCTGTTTGAGGTCACAGTTCCACAGAAGATGTCGCGGTGTTCTCGAAACATGTGCCTCACCGCCAATTCACGAGTCACGGCGACAATGAAATGTCGCATGCCATCACACTGCGTTTTTTTGGCTCAATTCCTAAAAGTTCCCAGAAGTGGCACATTCCGCTGACCGCAAGCAGTCATACGCCGTCCACTTCATTTGAGAGAGTTATAGTTACAATCGCGTTGTCGGGTATCTGTAGACCGCCCAAGGATCTCGCAAACTTACTCAGTGGCAAGGTTAAGCACATTTTAAAGCACCTGTCCTCAGATACACGCTATTTCCGCGGAATGGTTCGGCCCCTGACTGTACATCAAAAGCTCTTACACGTGTGCTGCTATCGTACACTCTAAACCTCAGTCATTAGTAGAGACCTGAAAAATTCGCGGGTTAAATGACCTGTAGGCTAGACTCTACAGTCTTATGTACAAATATGCTGATATCAACTGCGCATTGGTTGTCTGCTGTCACAGTGGTAGGCGACAATTGGACACCGTTCTTCAGTAGGTGTCGAACACCGCGTGGACCAATGGCTAATGTTATACAAACGCACGTGTTTTGAATCCTAGCTTGTCCCAAAATGAATCCGCGAGTTTTTCAGGTCTCTAGTGCAGTGTCCGTCGTCACGTACGGTTATAATCTGTGAGCTTGGTGCCACGGGCACCACATTTGTGTGTTGTGACGTCCTGTTTGACGTCGAGATTTGTGATATTCGCTGGCTAAACAGGCTACCTTCCCAAGGCCAGGCGCTTTTGTGCCGCGTTAGAACAAGTGAAGTGAAGTGAACCTGAATCATTGGGGATTTCTCCATTTCAATAAACAATGGACGTCTGGCCGACCAAACATTTACTTTCAAACACTTTATCTGGAAATTCAGTAAAAAACAAACCCGATTGCCTTCATTAACTGATTGCGTGACACGTTTCACTGAAGTGTTAACCAGCTATTCTACTGGTCCCTCAGTGACATATTTCTAGACTGTTCTGTAGGTGATAGCAAATAATAGGCTACGTTTTCAAGTGCATAGTTTCGCAGACCGATAAAAACGCAAACAACACACGGACTAAAGAAGGCAATAAATTGTACTTTAAGAAGTGTGGTGTTCATAACTCATAATAAACCATCACAGCAATCGGTTTTTACGTTTACTCAGCATGGTATGTGGTGAAATGAATGTGTTTGTACGTGCTATTTGTATAAACCATCGTAATGTTACCAATTGAAACAAATACGAAAAGACGCCGCATAAAATTCAAAGCTTCATATTATTGGGTAAAACTTAGATACATGTATTTTCTCCTCCAAACCCAACATTTGCAACAACAGCTCATTTAATAAGGCGGTGGTCTAGCATCTTAGAACCTAAGAGATCCAATCCTGGTTCAAATGTAAAACATTTTATTTACATAAATTATGTAAAATCACAGAATATCAAGAGTGCCTGTCGGAACTGTGTTCATTTCTCGTAGGTAACGATTGGGCAAAATCCAACAATAGCAATATTTATTTCACCGATTTCAGTTGGCCGTGGCACTAACCGAGTCAGTGAACTTATTTCCCAGGAACGACCTGTGATTTCGGTGGAGCAACTTTCACAGTTCTGTTTTGCTGGGATTGGCTGTGATACCAGTGATTCTTCACAGTTACGGGTATAGAGTGTACCACTGTTAAGGCCGTTGAGTAAATACGAGATAGAGCGTTCTCGGTGGCGGCGTAGAACCGGTCCCCGTGACCCGGCACTGGACTGCTTCTCTGCCAATAATACTGTCTCAAACGACATGGGTAGGATTTGAGGTTAGAACACTGTTTAGTAAACAAGTGTTTCGAAATCTTCGTATACTCTCTGTAACAAATTTCTAATGCAGTTTGTTTAAATTCAAATAGGTCAAAGTATTTTATTCATATAAAAGACTTTGTCTTTTTAAAATTAAAAACACGTTCATCACTGTTGACTATGAAACTTTGACAAATGTGTTGGTGTGCGGTAGGATAACGTTGGGTACATGCGCAGAAGACGAAGAACCGGCGTACATCATCTTTAGTCTATGGTTTAGGCTATTTAACGTGCCTTGCTTAGTTCTGAGCCGGCAATACACAGCAAGAGAATACTTAAGGACACTGCCTACCGGCTGCCAGCTGCGAAAATAAAATAAGAAACTCCATGTCAGGCAAATTTCGCCTCTGTGCGTTAACTGTACAGATAAGGCGTTTCAAACAAAATGCATGCTTTACGAATTTCTTAGGAGAAGTTCCCTACAGCGGAGATATTTCCGTAACGGGTATGGCCTGTTTGCAAGGAATTCTTAAAATTTTTGTATTACAAAAAGTAAATACTGCTTGCTTATCTATATCTCGTAAGGATCTTCTCCTAAAAAATTCGCGAAGAAAACATTTTGTTTGAAACGCCTGTCTTTAAAATTATACCACTGGGGCGAAATTTCCTTAACATGGGATTTCCTATTTATTTCGCAGTTGCCATTCGGTTGGCAGTGCTCTTAACCCTTTCAGTCGCGAATTAATTTACGAGCTCAAGTGTTGCTATCGTTAAGTTTTTTGATGCGCGCTGTACTGGTGTCGGGCGTGCTCTCCTCAGCCAATGAACAACGTACTGCGCGTTCGCTGACGTCTGCATTAACCATTCCACAAACGAGAGAGGGGCAGAAACTTCAACACATCAGATCGCTCAAAAGAAAGACGCTCAAAATAATGGTCACTGGTTCTTTGTTGCGTACAGAGTCGACCATAAAACCCACTAATATGCAACATGTCCTCGATTACGGACAAGGGGACATGAACGGGTTGCGTGTGCACAGGTGAAACAGCCCCTTATACCGCTGTGTTGTAGTGGTCAGACAACTCGCCTCTCACCAAGGTGAACCGCGTTCGATTCCCACCGGGGACAGTCGAATTCTCGTAAATGAGTCATTTGGTGGACGTTGCCGTGGCCCAGCAGGTTTTCTCCGGGTACTCCCGTTCCCCACGTACTTGCATCACCAACATTCGCTCTCAAGACCTCACTGTTCAAGCGCCGAACAAAATCTCTGAAATCAACTCCAGCTACACACGCCAGCGAATTGCCGTTGTCGTTCGCCAATCACGTCCTGGAGTCCAACTGGCTAGTCGGCAGCCCAACAAGTAGGGGATACTCCATGAAGTGCAATAGCCAATCGGTTACAAGGCCCGTCTCCGCAATTTCGTGTAGCCAATGAACGGCCGAGGTCAGCTGCATCAACGCGGCAATATAGCTTTCCCTGAGAGTATAGACCTTCCCGTGATACAGGATGTGCCAGGGAGGCTTTACGACGAACAGCTCCGAATCCGGCCAATGAGAGTGGGCTACCGCGGTCGTTAACACCCCCACAGTGTTTCCTCTTCCACCACATACTCTATTTCCGGCTGAGAAGCTTGCAACAAGTCCACGAACCGACCCTTGTACAGAGCAGCGTTGCTCCACTTCCTGCGCACCTGGCATCGCACTTCTGAGCATTGCTTTGTCCGATACGCTTTGGTCGTAGAATACATAAGTGTATAGAGGCGAAGTGAGGTGGCGCCTCCATTGATCTAAGATAACTCAGTCGTTCATTGGCCACGCGAAGCTGTGGACACGGAACTTGTGTCTGTTTGGTTGTTGCACGTTATGGATTACTCTTTATTGGTTGAGCTACTGTCCGGCCAGTTAGTTTGCAGGAGGTGATTGGTGAACCACGTTGCGCCATATAATTGGCTGGTGATATCATTTTTTTTTAGCGATAATGGAAAATAGCGAAACTTTTCTGAACCAACATATATTCTATAACACTCAAGCTAGTTTATACTAACTAATATTATAAATGCGAAAGTGTGTTTGTTTGTTTGCTTGTCCTTCTTTCACGTTGCAACTGAGCAACGGATCGAAGTGATTGTTTGCACAGAGATAGTTGGAGGGCCGGGAAGTGACATTGGCTACTTTTCATCCCAAAAAAATATCTCATTCCTCAGGAAAATAAATTTAGTAGGAATAGCGCTAGGGGAACAATGCTGCATCAATGTAAGTTGTTAGTGTGGGACGAAATCACAATGTCACACAAAAAAGCGATAGAGGACCTAAACCAAACTCGATATACGAAACAATACAGAGATTATGGGAGGAATTGTTGTATTACTGGCTGGTGACTTCCGCCAAACTCTACCGGTGATTCAGAGGGACACACCTGCAGCTGAAATAAAAGTCTGTCTCAAGTCGTCAAGCTTATGGGCAAATGTCAAGAAATTCAGCTTGACGACAAATATGAGAGTGCACCTCTACAATGACGTTGATACAGGACATTATGCTGATACACTATTGAAAGTTGGAGATGGGTGGTTAGAAACAGATGCCGAGGACTGCGTGTCACTAACGGGGGATTTTAGTAATTTGGTGCAAAGTGATACGGAACTGATTACTAGCGTTTACTCAGATCTACAAAGAAATATAAATGACGACCAGTGGTTATGTAAAAGAGTGNAGAAACAGATGCCGAGGGCTGTGTGTCACTAACGGGGGATTTTAGTAATTTGGTGCAAAGTGATACGGAACTGATTACTAGCGTTTACTCAGATCTACAAAGAAATATAAATGACGACCAGTGGTTATGTAAAAGAGTGATTCTAGCACCAAAAATTGGCATCGTTAGTGCTCTGTTCTGTGTTTATGATCAGTGTCTGTCTACTAACAAATACCGTTATTTCTCCCTCTAAGTTTGTTACTATAACCACGCGAGCGAAGAAACGTGTAAAAGTTAGTTCTTTTATTATTGGATAAACAAGGTTTCGACTCCGCTAAGCTGTTTGCATAACATTCACGAACGTTCTGCCTTATAGTATAAGAATCCTCATTGGCCCAGTGAAACGGGGTAGTAGCTTCATACATGTANTATGATCAGTGTCTGTCTACTAACAAATACCGTTATTTCTCCCTCTAAGTTTGTTACTATAACCACGCGAGCGAAGCAACGTGTAAAAGTTAGTTCTTTTATAATTGGATAAACAAGGTTTCGACTCCGCTAAGCTGTTTGCATAACATTCACGAACGTTCTGCCTTATAGTATAAGAATCCTCATTGGCCCAGTGAAACGGGGTAGTAGCTTCATACATGTATGAAAGCCAATAAGAAAAGAAAACCGTTGGAAATGTGTATAGTACGTTGAATCCTAGCAAACAGTCAACTTTTCCCGCGATAAACCATCATCTTTAGCCATTTTGCAGGCGTGATACTGGAGTTCGCAGTTCGCGCTGCCATTTCACATCGGTACTGTGAAGGCTTTGATTAGCTCCTTCTGCAGAAATTCTTCGTTTTCACGTCGTAAGTTCTGATACGTAGTAATTACGGACAATGTACGATTATAGAAAATTTAATTTTACGAGTTGTTTAGTTTTTTTGAAAGTAATTTCAATTGTGCGTCATCTGCTTGTTGTAAAATGTCGAGAATTTATTAAAAAATTATAAATGAATTCCTACCTTTCTGCAAGCAATAAATAACACACAGTACGAACGTATAAAGCAACAAGTAAATAGTAAATTTTCTTTACCAAACATTTCCAATACTACCTCTGAAACGGAAGTTATGACACGAAAACGAAGAATTTATGTTATAGTAGATGAAGCCAAGCCTTAAGAAATCTGTAGGGATAGGAAAATTTCGCGAATTCATTTCGGGGCAAGATAGACGCCGAACACATGTTCATTGAAGCCACCTTTGCAATTGGATCCCAGTTTACTAAGCACGCCCTGGACGACTGTGAGCCGACAGCAGGCTTGCAAGGAGACGAGGTGTCTGTGCCGTGGTGTCAGGTGCTACTCTCTGGAGCCGCAGCCAATGAACACGCAGCTCCAGCTCGAGTGTACACAGTACTGTAGAGTCTAGCCTACAGGTCATTGAACTCCCGCAATTTTATCATCCCTAGTAATCTGTGATACTACTTGCTCAGAACACATTTTCACAAAAAAAAAAACCGGGTGTCTTACTAACGCCCGGACATGATAATGTTTTTGCTAAAATGTTCCGTGCCAAGGTAGTCTCCACTCCTCTATAGATTGTACGATTGGATAACACATTCGCAGCTTTCCGCAGGTGAATCATACACGTTCAGTGTGAGAGCGGCATAAGTCTGACTGGGCCTGAACAAGGTAATAATACCTCAGATGAACTGCGTCTACCGGGGGAAGTGGTGTTGCAGACATGTGCGCCTGACCTTGAAACATGACGCGCTGTGTGACGTTTTTGGGATAAATCAAAGTCTCTACTAATGTACGAATGATAATTTGCAGCTGTAGGTTATATTTTAAAGTGCGCTGACTACCAAGCCTGCAACCACGGCGCTTAAATGGGGAACCAATGTAAAAGAAATTCCTTCTCAGCGCATCTATTTTAAAGATAACAATTCCAAGCAAAAAAGGATCCTACGTTACATTTCTTAAGGAATGGCACATTTAGAAATCTTGCATCATTTATGAGCAATATTCATTTTTACTAAAATGTAACATTGAAATTTAAATACTACAAATAATTATGAATAGAGACCTGAAAAATTCGCGAGATCAATGAACTGCAGGCTAGACTCTACAGTTTTATGTACAAATATGCTGATATCAACTGCGCATTGGTTGTCTGCTGTCACAGTGGAAGGAGACAATTGGACACCGTTCTCCAGGAGGGGTCAAACACTGCGTGGACCAATGGCTAAAGTTGTATAAACGTACGTGTTTTGAATCCTAGCTTGTCCCAAAATTAATCCGTGAATTCTTCATGTCTCTAATTACGAATGGATACATTTTTTTTGTAACCTGTTTTTGGGAAAATATTTGAGGACTACAGGTACTTCAGTACAAGGGCCAGCTGATTTTCGTGAAAATATTTACGCGAAGGCTGGGCTCCGATGTCCACACGTAGTTTCCCTTTGTCTCTAACTCCAACACTGAGTGTCCGTGATTCGCGGGCAGAAACCTGCAACGCGTGACGGATATAACCATCCAGCCACAAGAGTTGATCTCAGCTCCAGTTCTTTGGAGTACAAGTAGTCCTGAAATATTGCCGCGAATAGCAGATGGCCCTGCCATCAGCCAGAGGAAAACTTCACCTATACCATAGGACAGTGTTCTCTGAGAAAATTGCGTTGAATATTTTTTTTTTTAAACGGTTATCTATAAAATTGATGTATTGTAAAGGAATGTATATAACATTGATTCCCCATTTGACCTCCGTGATTGCAGTCTTGGTAGGCGTAGCCCTTAGCCCTATAATTCCCACGTTAACTTATGGTTTCTTGTGTTGCAAACAAGAACACTCTTGATACGTAATTTACTCAAGCTGGCATAGAACATGCATTGTTATCACAACCAATAAGCAGTAGGCTATTTGTCCGGTGACCAAAGATATGAACAAGTCATAACGTAGAGTATTATCACGGTTTACACGGTCTACCTTGCAGTGTACAGTACTGGTCAAATACAGTCTTCCTGTGCAACACGTGGTCAATGTATAGAATAGGCACGAAAGTGCTGGAAGGACGGACACTTTCCGTACCTGTTTGGCTTTACTACGCTTGAGCACCGCCCTCAAAGTTTCAAAAGTCATTGGTGCCTATGCGGGGTCGGGCACTTCTTCAGATTAACTCGCGAATTCAATTTTTGTTTCGTGCGACGCTTGGCGAATGGCGTGGATCACTGCTGTCAGCAAGCTCCGCGCGGACTAACACTTTCAACACTAGGCGAAGTTACTTGGTGAGATCACTGTTCGCAACAAGCTACATGTGAAACAGCTAGACGTGTACGTCGAGAGGTGAACATTTAATTCCCCATTGTTAGAGACCTGAAAAATTCGCGTTTTCATTTCGGGACAAGCTAGAATTCAAATCCCCGTACGTCTGTATTGCTAATGCTATAGGTCCATCCGTTAAATTACACCTCCTGGACAACTCTGAGCCTATAATAAACACACAGTAAAATGCAGACCGAATCANTTGTTTCGTGCGACGCTCGGCGAATGGCGTGGATCACTGCTGTCAGCAAGCTCCGCGCGGACTAACACTTTCAACTCTAGGCGAAGTTACTCGGTGAGATCACTGTCCGCAACAAGCTAAATGTGAAACAGCTAGACGTGTACGTCGAGAGGTGAACATTTAATTGCCCATTGTTAGAGACCTGAAAAATTCGCGTTTTCATTTCGGGACAAGCTAGAATTCAAATCCCCGTACGTCTGTATTGCTGATGCTATTGGTCCATCCGTTAAATTACACCTCCTGGACAACTCTGAGCCTATAATAAACACACAGTAAAATGCAGACCGAATCACCGTCTTCCGGTAATACAACGAGCAACCAATGAACAGTGATATCTGCATGATTTTGCATACGAAAATAGAGTACGTATAGCCTACATGTTTTTGAACTCGCGAATTTTTCAGGTCTCTACCCATTGTTCATTACTCTCGCCGTACCTCCTGCTCGCTCGTCCACAGATCGCTTGCCAAGTAGCCTGTGATTGGTTGTTAGTTCCCCGCTGTGCTCAAGGGCGGGTTCATAGTCACATCCGCCTGTTGCAACTGATGACTGAATAAATCGTGCCCGTCAGTTTTTCAATGTCACTCACGCATTTTATGGTCGAGTGTTGTTTCCAGCCTTGTAATGTTTCTCGAGGGGCATTTTTTTCATCTTGTGCCGCTTGCTGACTAGACTTCGGAATAAAATTGAATGTTTGTATGTGTGAGATTTTACAAGCGAGGGAAGATAAATATCGAGAGACTGGAATACTTCGCGAATACATTTTAATGCAAGCTAGACTTCAAACAGCAGTATATTTCTGCTACATTTGCAATTCGAACACCGTATTTTAGTAGGGGCACCTGCTTTTCGCAAAATAATTTCAGGAAACTCTCACACGCACACGCAGTTGTC
Organism: Clitarchus hookeri; assembly: GCA_002778355.1. Classification (NCBI taxonomy): domain Eukaryota; kingdom Metazoa; phylum Arthropoda; class Insecta; order Phasmatodea; family Phasmatidae; genus Clitarchus; species Clitarchus hookeri. The sequence goes on from NQII01003984.1 coordinate 118,451, forward strand.
GCGACACGCGTTGCGGTGTACTCACGACTGCCGAAGAAACACAGGCTTGTCACAACATCGCAACTTTATCAGCAAGGACTAAAAACACACAACTTGTAGACATTTGAAGTTGTAATTGTAAGTACTCTTCGCAGGAATAAAAGTTAACACTTCGTTCAGGAACAAGCAACGCGCCATCTCATGTAATGGCCCCTCGTGCCAATGTCGGATTTGTAACCGCCCCGCCATCACATCGCCATCACACCTAAATATATTAGAATAAGTATTCAAAAATTAAAATGTTACTTTAATTTAAAATAAAAAATTTAGAAAGTCATTATTTATGCTGTAATGAGTATGAAATATGCTAAATTTGAAAACATGTATAATTTTCCTTCTTCTACTACTACCGGTGCGAAATTTCTCGAGACAGTGTGTGTGTGAGAGAGAGAGAGAGAGAGAGAGAGACAAGTTCCGCTCCGCCTATTCAAATTTATTCCTCAGGCGAAAAAAAAAAATTAATGTCACTGGGGCCTAGCACCGTAATTTGCGTTGATACTTTTAACTGTAACAATGAAATATGNTAAATTACACCTCCTGGACAACTCTGAGCCTATAATAAACACACAGTAAAATGCAGACCGAATCACCGTCTTCCGGTAATACAACGAGCAACCAATGAACAGTGATATCTGCATGATTTTGCATACGAAAATAGAGTACGTATAGCCTACATGTTTTTGAACTCGCGAATTTTTCAGGTCTCTACCCATTGTTCATTACTCTCGCCGTACCTCCTGCTCGCTCGTCCACAGATCGCTTGCCAAGTAGCCTGTGATTGGTTGTTAGTTCCCCGCTGTGCTCAAGGGCGGGTTCATAGTCACATCCGCCTGTTGCAACTGATGACTGAATAAATCGTGCCCGTCAGTTTTTCAATGTCATNGGGCGGGTTCATAGTCACATCCGCCTGTTGCAACTGATGACTGAATAAATCGTGCCCGTCAGTTTTTCAATGTCATTCACGCATTTTATGGTCGAGTGTTGTTTCCAGCCTTGTGATGTTTCTCGAGGGGCATTTTTTTCATCTTGTGCCGCTTGCTGACTAGACTTCGGAATAAAATTGAATGTTTGTATNATGTTTCTCGAGGGGCATTTTTTTCATCTTGTGCCGCTTGCTGACTAGACTTCGGAATAAAATTGAATGTTTGTATGTGTGAGATTTTACAAGCGAGGGAAGATAAATATCGAGAGACTGGAATACTTCGCGAATACATTTTAATGCAAGCTAGACTTCAAACAGCAGTATATTTCTGCTACATTTGCAATTCGAACACCGTATTTTAGTAGGGGCACCTGCTTTTCGCAAAATAATTTCAGGAAACTCTCACACGCACACGCAGANTTCGAACACCGTATTTTAGTAGGGGCACCTGCTTTTCGCAAAATAATTTCAGGAAACTCTCACACGCACACGCAGATGTCGCGACACGCGTTGCGGTGTACTCACGACTGCCGAGGACACACAGGCTTGTCACAACATCGCAACTTTATCAGCAAGGACTAAAAACACACAACTTGTAGACATTTGAAGTTGTAATTGTAAGTACTCTTCGCAGGAATAAAAGTTAACACTTCGTTCAGGAACAAGCAACGCGCCATCTCATGTCGTAATGGCCCCTCGTGCGAATGTCGGATTTGTAACCGCCCCGCCATAACATCGCCATCACACCTAAATATATTAGAATAAGTATTCAAAAATTAAAATGTCACTTTAATTTAAAATAAAAAATTCAGAAAGTCATTATTTATGCTGTAATGAGTATGAAATATGCTAAATTTGAAAACATGTATAATTTTCCTTCTTCTACTACTACCGGTGCGAAATTTCTCGAGACAGTGTGTGAGAGAGAGAGAGAGGGAGAGAGAGAGAGAGAGACAAGTTCCGCTCCGCCTATTCAAATTTATTCCTCAGGCGAANCTCCGCCTATTCAAATTTATTCCTCAGGCGAAAAAAAAAAAATTAATGTCACTGGGGCCTAGCACCGTAATTTGCGTTGATACTTTTAACTGTAACAATGAAATATGTTTCCATCAGTGTTAGATGTCAACATAGACATTTAAATAACCAACGTTAAATTTAATAATATCATACAAAAATACAAGGTTAAAGCAATATTTCAACTGTGAACTATTTCGTACTAGTCGTTGCCGGCACTTCGCTGCTCTCAGTGTTTTTAATTAGTATTAAATATGAAAAATTATTGAAGATACTGAGCTAAACTATCATTTACTCAATAATACACTACTTTAAATTTAACCACAGTGTTATTTATTAGTGGTATATAAGTTATTTATAAAAACAGGTTCACATGTTACACCTACGGCGATTTTTCCAAAGTTTATTTCAAAACATGCGAAGAAACCCTGACTGGACTATATGCGGACAGCTTGCTGAAAGTGTTGAGAGGTTCGCTGCTGCGCTTCTGTACTGCGAGGTGTTCTGCGTCCAGACGTCAGCCGTGGTGACGCCGTCAGATAGGGGCGTGCACTCACTTGCTCGGGGTTGGAAACCGGAGCAAACCCGTTGTCANGTTACACCTACGGCGATTTTTCCAAAGTTTATTTCAAAACATGCGAAGAAACCCTGACTGGACTATATGCGGACATCTTGCTGAAAGTGTTGAGAGGTTCGCTGCTGCGCTTCTGTACTGCGCGGTGTTCTGCGTCCAGACGCCAGCCGTGGTGACGCCGTCAGATAGGGGCGTGCACTCACTTGCTCGGGGTTGGAAACCGGAGCAAACCCGTTGTCANCAGCCGTGGTGACGCCGTCAGATAGGGGCGTGCACTCACTTGCTCGGGGTTGGAAACCGGAGCAAACCCGTTGTCACTGGCTCGCCGTCGGCCTGTGGGGGTGAACACCCCACACCTCCCCGCATCACGCCCCCCTGGACACAAACACCTGACCTCCCCCCTCTCCCCAATCCCCTCGCTGAACACGCAGCAGTTAATTTGGATCAATCCGCGCCATATCGAACTTACCTCTCATTCAAGACCAACTTCAGCCTGTTCGTGGTTTCTTCACGCTTATTGAATACAAATTTTGGAAAATAACACCGAGTATAACGTGCTTGGCTCCTACCTAAATATTTCATGTATAGAGACCTGAAAAATTCGCGAGTTCAATGACCTGTGGGCTATACTCCACTTTCGTATGCAAAATCATGCAGATATCACTGTTCATAGGTTGCTTGTTGTATTAGCGGAATACGGTGATTCGGTCTGCATTGTACTGTGTATTTATNAGATATCACTGTTCATAGGTTGCTTGTTGTATTAGCGGAATACGGTGATTCGGTCTGCATTGTACTGTGTATTTACTATAGGCTCAGAGTTGTCCAGGAGGTGTAATTTAACGGGTGGATCAATAGCATTAGCAATACAAACGTACGGTATTTGAATTCTAGCTTGTCCCGAAATGAAAACGCGAATTTTTCAGGTCTCTAGTCATGTATAACAAGCGTTTTGTATTTGTGTTAACACGAAAGTTCCTTATTTTTGGTTAAATTGAACTTCTACCTATATTTAATTTATAAAGTATAATATTTCATTCGTGATTTATATGAATAAGAAAAATGGAGAAAATAGGTGTTTTGGCAGTGCCTACTAAGAAATATTTCTTTTCCGTTATATTATCACAGTGAGTGCGCACGAATGTCCCTTTAGTGTAATTTTCTAGCCTCTATTAAGCTGTGACTGCACGAGGCGGAGGAATATCCTGGAAGGAGAACACAAGCAAGCTTTCAGACAAGTCGTAATTAACCATGAATGGGATATAGATAGTTTCACTCATACCCAGCTTCATAGAAACGACTTTTCTGTTGGTCTCTACTTTACCACCTACCACCGTTCTATAGGTACTGACATTCGCATTTCGCGAAAAGATTTCACGTCCAGTTGCACTTTATAAGACTTCAGTTCGGATCCTTATTCGTGATTGGATGGTCTCCGTGTCACGCGTCTTCAGGTGTCTGCCCGCGAATCAAAGCCGCACAGTATTGAAGGTACCTAATCCTGATTGGCCAGTTAAGTATGAGAAGATCTTCTCGCAAAGACGCGCTGCCAATAAGCAAAATGAAACAGTTGGTATGCCAGTAGGGCATTGCAATCTAGCATGTGTGGATACATTTTCGTGAAATTCGGATGTCCGTAGCTATATAGTTATTGTCCACACCCCATTTGACGTGGAATCCTACAATAAATAAATGTTATTACCGGAGGGCTGTCTGCTAAAGGAGTGCCGAGTGGATAGTCTAAGAATGAAGTATCTTTTCACACGCAACACTTAATACAGATTATATTGTTCAATTCAGTTCGTATAAAACAGTTGCTGTTTTCATTCACGAAAATTAGTGCAGATGTNTAATACAGATTATATTGTTCAATTCAGTTCGTATAAAACAGTTGCTGTTTTCATTCACGAAAATTAGTGCAGATGTGCCGTAAAGTTAGTCTAGGACACGGAAAACCGGGTTCGATTCCCGGCGGGGTTGCTCCCGAATTTTCGCAAGTTGGAGTCGTGCTGGACGATGCCACCAGTCAGCGGGTTTTCTCGGGGTCTTCTGTTTCCCCCGCTCTTGCATTCCAGCGCTGCTACGTACATCGGCCGTCAAGACCTCGATGTTAAGAGCTGCCCGAACATCTCCCATCAACTCATACACGTCGCTTGAATCCCGTTGCAGAGTGCATGAAATCTGACTTTTCTTGTGAAACAACCTAATGTGTTCCCATTACACCGATATACAAAACGAAAGCACACCCCAGACGAGTAACGAATAACACAATAGGAGACGCCATGGACGTTATATATACTATTACCGAACTCACTAACAAAGATTGGAACGGCTCTTTCATACCGATGTATTTAAGAATGTAGTGGAGGGAAACATTCTAAACTATCATAAGGCCACGCAACGAACTCTGCTACAGACTTCGCACTACTCAATTATTTGATGTGAGTTGGCGAGGCGAGAGATTTGGATGGCTCTTAACAGCGAGGTCCTGAGAGCCGATGAGGGTGAAATGAGGTGAGAATGGAGCAGTACCGGAATGCAAGGATGGGGGAAGCAGGAGATCCCCGAGAAAACCCACCGACCGGCGGCATCGTCCGGCATGATACTAAACTATCACGCAGCACGACAGTCCAGAGCCATGTGGATAGGAGCGACGGTGCCCTAGGCACGCGTATCTGGGTCACCCTTATCGCTCCCTTGCTTGCGTGCCTCAAACGCGCAAGCCAGCTCCGGGTCAGCGGTNCACGCGTATCTGGGTCACCCTTATCGCTCCCTTGCTTGCGTGCCTCAAACGCGCAAGCCAGCTCCGGGTCAGCGGTAGAGAGAGGTCAAGAGAGAATTAACGAGTTGTTTCCAACATAGTTGCTTATTTCTATAAACGGGCTAGGGAACTGCTAGGAGTCCTGGAAATATGTATTACCCTGCAGGAAATGTTTGAATTCAGAAATTTACATTTTTTATTTTTAGGTTTTTCCGTAGTTTTTGTAATAAGATATTATGTTAAAATTTAACCAAATTTAACATTTCTTACTAATAGATTTTCCTTTTATCTTCAAACTACTAATATCTCATAGCTATTAGCTTCATTACTGTACTCTCTTAACATTTCCTGTATATTACATCCTTTATTTCGTACAGCTGTAAGGGGCATCGTGCTGCGTGGCCTTGGTGGGATTTCCAACCTCCCGACCCTCGTCTGTCCGCCCCTGCTTCAAGAGATTCACACGAAAACACACATCAAACAACTTTAAACAGTGAGCTTTATGACGAAAACAGTAGAACATTTCCCAACCCATTGGCTCACACCAAGTCTAGCACAACTAAGTTGCTACTGCTGACTGTAGTGGAAATATTTTGGAAATCTTAAGTTTATTTAATTAAGGAGAATCATTATTTAAATAAACATTTTTTTTTGGAAATCAATAAAAAATAATTTACTTCAATATTAATTTATACTAACCTGCTTTGAAAAAAAAAGCGACTGCCATAAACAGAAATTCGAATAAATAAACAGCTGTTTCCATTTATACCGAGTACAACAAACACTGCGATACGTTCCTATAGGTCGAACATAGGCGTTAACATCGCTGTCGTGTTTTAGCTACATACATCTTATTACTTGTTTGTTTAATATGTAAACCTCTTTCCCCAGACAAATCNGAGTTGTTTCCAACATAGTTGCTTATTTCTATAAACGGGCTAGGGAACTGCTAGGAGTCCTGGAAATATGTATTACCCTGCAGGAAATGTTTGAATTCAGAAATTTACATTTTTTATTTTTAGGTTTTTCCGTAGTTTTTGTAATAAGATATTATGTTAAAATTTAACCAAATTTAACATTTCTTACTAATAGATTTTCCTTTTATCTTCAAACTACTAATATCTCATAGCTATTAGCTTCATTACTGTACTCTCTTAACATTTCCTGTATATTACATCCTTTATTTCGTACAGCTGTAAGGGGCATCGTGCTGCGTGGCCTTGGTGGGATTTCCAACCTCCCGACCCTCGTCTGTCCGCCCCTGCTTCAAGAGATTCACACGAAAACACACATCAAACAACTTTAAACAGTGAGCTTTATGACGAAAACAGTAGAACATTTCCCAACCCATTGGCTCACACCAAGTCTAGCACAACTAAGTTGCTACTGCTGACTGCAGTGGAAATATTTTGGAAATCTTAAGTTTATTTAATTAAGGAGAATCATTATTTAAATAAACATTTTTTTTTGGAAATCAATAAAAAATAATTTACTTCAATATTAATTTATACTAACCTGCTTTGAAAAAAAAAGCCNATTTTTTTTTGGAAATCAATAAAAAATAATTTACTTCAATATTAATTTATACTAACCTGCTTTGAAAAAAAAAGCCACTGCCAAAAACAGAAATTCGAATAAATAAACAGCTGTTTCCATTTATACCGAGTACAACAAACACTGCGATACGTTCCTATAGGTCGAACATAGGCGTTAAAATCGCTGTCGTGTTTTAGCTACATACATCTTATTACTTGTTTGTTTAATATGTAAACCTCTTTCCCCAGACAAATCNATCGCTGTCGTGTTTTAGCTACATACATCTTATTACTTGTTTGTTTAATATGTAAACCTCTTTCCCCAGACAAATCGCTTGGCTCTCCGGAAATTTCGTTCTGCAACGTCAACATTCCGTTCCGCTCACCTTCGTTTGAGACGCAAATATTCTTATTTTTACACAACCTGTTTGTTAACCATTTCAGACCTGATTTAACCCTATATATAAACATTAGTTTATCGGTTTGAGTGCTGCTAAATACGAAATGTTTGGTCAAACAAGTACTTGCGAATTCCTTGTAATAACTCACACGATAGAACCTATGAAGACAATTTCCATTTGGTTCATGACGCTGGCAGAAACCAACAACTGAAATTTGGCGTGCCAGCAGCAGCCAATAGCAGTAATCAGGAATTAATACGTTGTAAGCGTTGGAACTAGCTTCTGACCTTGTACAGCACCGGCAATAAATTTACCTAATTTGCAACACGTCATATGTTAACGAGTATACTAGGGATAATATGCTATGAGTAGCGCCAGTGACTTTTCGCGTAAAAATCAGAGCACTTCAATACCATATACGCACCTTAGCTGTAGTTACACCTCCATTGGCTGCTGGCGCCGTGTCCGTCTTTGACCAAGCCACTCAGGACTAAGTAACTCCGACACTGAACCTTCGTAATTCGTGCGCAAACGGTTAACACGAGCCAGAACATTTGTTATCCAATCAAAGAAGCTTGAAGACCCTACAGTGCTTTGGACTGTATCTTGTCTCGAAATATTTTAACGAAATATCACTGCCCCTAGTTATGGGATTAATTTACGATTACAGATGTTGCCAGAAGCACCGAGATGTAGACCTTGTGTTTTGTTACAATAACAAGTTGGAACAGCCGATTTTCGCAGAAAGAATTCTTGCCTAGCTGTAGTTCAAAATACTTTAACTCAGATCCGCTTTCACGATTTGATGGTTCCAACTGCTGCGCGTCTCAGGTAGCTACCCACGAATCACAAACGTTCAGTACCTGAGTGAGTGAGCGTCATTGTCACAGTGAGCACCGCACTGTCCTCCGACAAAGGCACGCCGCCGATAACGGAAGTAGAACTACATGCGTGCGAGTATAACATTGAACTATGGACTCCATGGAGTTCTTTGGTCGAGAATCGGGTGCCCCTGGAAATAAGAATCAATCGTAACTAGAGACCTGAAGAATTCGTGGATTCATTTTGGGACAAGCTAGGATTCAAAACACGTGCGTTTATATAACTTTAGCCGTTGGTCCACGCGGTGTTTGACACCTCCTGGAGAACGGTGTCCAATTGTCGCCTACCACTGCGACAGCAGACAACCAATGCGCAGTTGATATCAGCATATTTTTACACAAGACTGTAGATTATAGTCTGCAGGTCATTGAACTCGCAAATTTTTCAGGTCTCTAATCATAACTAGGGGCAGTGATATTTCGCGAAAAGATTTCTAGACAAGATATATTCCAAATCACTGTAGGGTCGTCCAGCTTCTTTGATTGGATAACAAATGTTCTGGCTCGTGTTAACCGTTTGCGCACGAATTACGAAGGTTCAGTGTCGGAGTTACTCAGTCTTGAGTGGCTTGGTCAAAGCCGGACACGGCGCCAGCAGCCACTGGAGGTATAACAACAGCTGAGGTGTGTATATAGTATTGAAGTCTACTGTGTGCTCCGATTTTTACGCGAAAAGTAACTGGCCCTAATCATAACCTACAGTAGACCCGTAACACGGTTCACGAATCTGGTAAACTCTGTGGCCATTAAGTTTTTCAGTGTATAGAAACTGCCAAAAATCACCTCAATATGCGTTATGTATACAGCTATGCAAACTGGGTCTGAATGTGTCAAGTGACATGACGTAATATTAGGTCACATGAATTCAACACTGTCACACAGAGATATATAATTTCATCGCTTTCAACACGATGTCCGTATGCTAACGGCCAAATATTTTATAATATCATCTCAGTTTTAAAATACTGTACACCAACATACTCAACTACACATTGCAGTCTGGTAAGCAATAAACGCAAAATTAAATATATGTTTTTCAAAATATATCTTTCAGCTGCATACTTCTTAGGTCGCATGCGTTTTGCATAATGGCAGGCAAAATCGTAATTTTTTTTTTAGATGTGCAAATAATAAAAACTAATAACCTACCGAAATGAGATAATTCGCATTGAAATAAGTTAGACTGGCATGATATACTGCAGGGGATCTTTAAAGTCACGATATTCAATGTTCTCACAATTTCTAAAAAATTGCTAAATATTTAAATACAAGTTTACATATTTGTCATTTGTAGCAGTTTGTGTGAGTTTTGTTACCTTTAGATCAACCAAGGTATGACCTTTACGTTACCGTTAAGTTTTCTGTGAATGTTTTAATTATTTTTATTTGTAATTCTCAAAAACACAAAAATTGTGATGAAAATATTTTTATTCGAGGAAAAAACACCTTAACTAATTTATACACATTGAATGGCATTTAGTATAAATATAACATAATGACTTTTTGGTAAAGAGCATACTAAGAAGTATATGGGACTGGCATTTTTCTTTTGGCGTCCGAGTCACAGCGATAAGGGCGAGAATTACACGTGCGCACGGCGCTCCATCGCTCCTACGTGCAAGACGTGCATTGTACAGTCACAATTATCTCTTGACGGCTAAGGAAACTGCGTAGGCAAGTTTTAAATGTGCGATATCGAAACCTTTTCACGATTTTTTCTCCTTGAATACACTTAAAGTCAGATATCAGGGGCGAATGTTTCAGTGCGTATCCTCGTAAGGCAGCGGTCCCTCAGACAAGAGCCGGTTCCACTGTGCATGAGCGCTGAGTCCATTGCAAACACGGCCTCGATTGGATTTGAGGTTAGCACGCTGTTTAGTAAACAAGTGCTTTCAGATGTTTCTATACTTCCTCTAACAAATTTGGAATGCAGTCAGATTTAATCCAACTTGGTGAAAGTATTTAATTAATCTAAAAGTACTTGTGATTTAAAAATTAAGATACGTAAAAAAAGTTTATAAGTGTTGGCTACGTAACTTAGTTAGTTGTGTTCCATTGAGGTGGGTCAGTGTTGCGCGCATGCGCAGAAGGCGAATAAGCCGTCTACCTCGCGTGTAGTGTATGGGTGAGTCACGCAGTAATGAGAGAGACTGACAAGAGTGTTTTTTTTTCTCGGGAGCGGTTGAAACTGTGGTCCAGAAGCAGCATCCGGTGATGTCGGAGCTCGAGGGGTGGGCGGTGACCCGGTTGGACCCTGCAGCTCGGGAACACTGCCAGAGCAGTACCACAACTCCGCACAGAACCGCCCTTCCCGGTCAAGGTTGGCAGCACTGGGCAGGTGTCTACCGGCCGCATAGTCCTTTACACTACTGATAACTTCTTTAACGTTTGGCTTTGAGTTTCCGCTCCCGATACACATTACCAAGTCTAATTCCCGACAGTCAAAAATACATCTACGTAAACTTGTGAAACTTGTTTTGAAAATTATCTTATAACTCCCAGGAATGTATTTTATTTTGCCTGATTAAAAAAAAAAATGGCTGTTGCATTTATAAACACAAACTTTAAACGAATATACCGAAACGAAATTACCTTGAGGGAAACGGTGAACAACTTTCTCTCTCTCTATCTCTCCCCTCTTCCTCTCTATATATAATTCTTACTGATTCTCAGCAAAATGGCTGTCTGAGATTGGACATTGACTTTAAGTTTAAACTTTTCGAAATCGTAAAGTGAAGACTGCGTCACTTAGAGTTCCATTGTGTCATGCTTCATAAGTAACAATATGTTAATAAGGAAACGTAACTTCGAAACTAAATTAAGATGTTTAAGTTTTCAACTGCCAATTTTTTTTTTAAACAGTTTTGTGTTTCGGGATTGGACGATTTTAATTTATAGACCTACGTCTTTTAAGTGTCAGCTCACCAATAACTGACGTCCAGTACGGAAGTAATCTAATTCTGATTGGTTCAGTCACACACCAAACTGTTTTGTCTTAAAGACAAGCGGTCAGTGATCATAAGAAACTGCGGCACAGAGTAAATAAACACTTACGGACGAAATGGCGTGGTAGTTCTTTGATGTAGGCGTACCCATTCGCTGATTGGTTGTGCGAGGGTCTGTGAACGGTTATTGTTTTCTGATTTGCCACTGCGCGCTACGAAACATACCCTATTGGACAGGCTACTGGCTGGCTTGTAAATCACCAGGCTTTGATTGGAGAACGGCGGTCCGACATGTAGCTGGCTGGTGACGCCATTTTGGTGGCGTATGCGGCTAAATTTCGCTGGATAAGCTGTTATTTCAACTCTGCATTCTTATTTACCCGGTGGTGTTAGCCTGCGGGGAAGTTATTTCGAGAAAATCAGGTGTGGCTAGTAACAGTCTATCATTAAGGGTACTTTTTTTTTTTTTCGCGAAAAGATTCTACGAAAAGTTGTAATCCAATATACTTCAGCTCAGATCCACTTTTCCTGGTTGAAAAAATTTAACTGATAATTAGAGACCTGAAAAATTCGCGAGTTCAACGACCTGCAGGCTAGACTCTACAGTCTTATGTACAAATATGCTGATATCAACTGCGCATTGGTTGTCTGCTGTCACAGTGGTAGGCGACAATTGGACACCGTTTTCCAGGAGGTGTCAAACACCGCGTGGACCGATGGCTAAAGTAATATCAACGCACGTGTTTTGAATCCTAGCTTGTCCCAAAATGAATCCGCGAATTCTTTCAGGTATCTACTGATAATGCATGTTAGCTGTCAACCCGCCAATCACGGAGGTTTCGTAACGGAGCACCCTAGTTGTGGTTGGTCCAGCGAAGCAACGAAATGTCACCTCACACAGACACAAGACCAATAAATAAAGTAAAGCCGTTGGTGTTCTCGTAACGAGTGAAGAGGTTCGGACGGCTCTTTGAGAGCCGATGAGGGTGAAACGAGGTGAGCATGGAGCAGCGTCGGAATGCAAGGGCGGGGGAGACGGGGGATCCCCGAGAAAACCCGCCAACTAGCAGCATTGTACGGCGAAAATTCTCACATGCGAAAGTCCGGGGGCGACCCTGCTGGGAATCTCAGCCACTTGCCTTGGTGGGAGGAGAGTAGTCTATCCACTACACCACCGCAGCCCCGGTATTCTCCGAGTTCCCTGAAAAACAGATGACTGTACACACCCACCAACTATATAAAAGTTGAAAAAAAATTTCCTTTATTATATGGGAAAATGCTAGTTAACAATTCTCCGGAGCTCCCAGTTAAATTAGGAACATGTTTAAAAAAAACCTACAGTAAATTGTGCAGAACATACCGTGAACTCATGCAACATCTCTGTAAAATTTCTAGCTGGTGTTTTTGTAATTTCAGTTTAAAAAACAAAGAGATAATGGGACATAATATTTCAATTTCGTCGTACAGGTGTCCTACTATATATAAAATAATATAAAATACCTGGAATATTTAACACCGTGAACCAGAATTAATCTACTGCACTCACAGCAAATAAACTATATAAACCTCTTTCCTTTCAGCCCCTCTCTCCCCCCTGTGAGTCTGGCACATGAGTTATGACTCACTGTGTGTATCAGAGCATGGTTTGAACTCGAATCAGAAGTTCCAGACTTTGTGACTCTCTCACCAANTTATGACTCACTGTGTGTATCAGAGCATGGTTTGAACTCGAATCAGAAGTTCCAGACTTTGTGACTCTCTCACCAACGACTTCGATACTTATAGGAAAGTCACACAAAGCAACTTTACCAGTTTTTTAGTAACGTGTCTGTGTTTCAAATGTTTCTATAAATGTTACAGACTTCTGATTCTGGTTTTTTATGTGGATATCCTAACTGCCGCAGAAACGATAATATTCTAGTTACAGTGGTGAAGAAATCTCCGTGCAGAATCGGCATTGTTCGTTCCCAAAACCCGAAGCTATAGGAAATACGGAGACTTTTCCGTATTTTGCTTTGGCGTCNAGAATCGGCATTGTTCGTTCCCAAAACCCGAAGCTATAGGAAATACGGAGACTTTTCCGTATTTTGCTTTGGCGTCGTTACGGACTGCGCTTGCGTACATTTGCCGCTTGTTTCGGTAACAACGACGTAGAGTTAGGGGAACTTGTAAGAGCGAGGTGACGCAAAGTTGTGCAGGTGTGCGCAGATCGCGTNGTAACAACGACGTAGAGTTAGGGGAACTTGTAAGAGCGAGGTGACGCAAAGTTGTGCAGGTGTGCGCAGATCGCGTATGCTGGGCGCGTGTTGGCTGGAGGTGTTTTGCAGCCGAGCGCACTCCCAGTGAGGAATGAGCGGCTCTAGTTAGGACGGTAATGGCCGTGCGCGTGTCCTCGCACGACGACCGCCATAAGTCACTTGGCCGAGGACCTCGGCCTCGGTTAAACGCGCTACGTGGCGTGGTTCACATCAGCGCCAATAACCGTCTCGCTAAACACTTCCACGACACACTCGACTGACGCCTGCTAGCGCCGGGAGTAGCTATATCTAGAGCGTGATTACAACTGCAGCTCCAGCGGCGTCGCAGCTGCTGCCTCCGTGACCTTGGCTTATTAAACCTTCAATCCCAGAGTCGCATGTACAGCGCGGTGCACTAACCCCTCGACGTGAACATTGATATTTCATGGGGCCGCGTTGGCTGAGCGGTTAGCATGCTCGCGTCCCACCAAGGCGACCGGGGTTCAATCCTCGGATTTTCACATATGGGAATCGTGCCGGACGATGCCGCTGGTCGGCGGGTTTTCTCGGGGAACTCCCGTTTCCCCCCGCCCTTTCATTACGGACAGTGACTATCCCTGCATAACGTTATTGGTTGCTGCTCACACACCAACTATTTTATAATTGGTTTCTTTCGGGCCGTGGATCTACTGAAACTCCTTCCATAAGTTCCAAAGTTATTAGAAATTCGTCAGTACTACTCACGCCATAAATGTCCTCTTTTGCAACACTTGAAATGAAAAATTAATGACTGAGGGAACATACTTGGGCGTCTCTGAACAGCGAGGTCTAGAGAGCCGGTGAGGGTGATTGGCGTGAGTATGGAGCAGTACCGGAATTAAATGGTAGGGAAACGGGAGATCCCCGAGAAAACCCACTGACCACCAGCCGCATCGTCCGGCACGATTCCCACATGCAAAAGTCCGGTGACCTGGTCGGGGATTGAACCCGGTTCGCCTTGGCGGGAGGCGAGCAGGCTAACCGCTCAGCCACCGCGGCCCCCTACAACTGCAAGTACGAATGGATTTTTACCACGTTGCTTTAGATGTGTTATGGAAGTGCATGATNACCGCGGCCCCCTACAACTGCAAGTACGAATGGATTTTTACCACGTTGCTTTAGATGTGTTATGGAAGTGCATGAGAAACGAATCATGGCTCCTGATCCACTGTCTCACCAGCTGAGCCGTTTCATTTCTTATTGCATGGAGTGGCGATATTTATATGTCCAATAGGACAAGTGAGTGTATCGATACATCGTATCGATACACTCATTGGCCAGTTCTAGTAGATAGCCCAATGCGTCGCGGTACTCTACTAGAATTGGCCACTGAGTGTATCGATACATCGTATCGCCACACTCAGTGGTCCTGGTACTCAACTAGAATGTGGTGTTGTAAGGTTGGCAACAACTGGAACGACACGGGCCACCACGTAATTAGAAACTGCATGACACTATAATTAGTGGAGTTTTCGATTGTTTTATTAACGAATTTCAGGGCCCCCGGTGATGTGGTGGTTAGACTACTCGCCTTCCACCTAGGTGAACTGGGTTCGATTTCCGGTGGGGTCGCCCACAGATTTTCACACTTGGGAGTCGTGCCAGACGAAGCCGCTGGTCGGCGTGTTTTCTCGGGGATTTCCCGTTTACCCCGATATTTCATTCCAGCGCTACTCCATATTCACCTCGCTTCACAGTCATCGGCTCATAAAGACCTCGATTTTAAGAGACGCCCAAATCTCTACACTCAATCACAGAAATGTACAAGCATGGCCAGGGGATACGATGCTGTAAAAAGGGCGGCTGACGATAAACGTAATCACGAAATTCCTGTACAGCAGAGCAACATGTAAATGTGGCAATGATGGTTTTTTTTTTTAACAATGTTATCATATTGAGGTCTGCGCATATTCACTGGCACACACGAGATAAACGAGAGTGGCGTATATAAACCATTACAGCAGCACCAGTTCTAATGGTTGGTGCGTTTCTTCCTTCCAGCGCTCTGCTTGTCCAAATCAAACCGGGCAAGCTTACCATACATACAAGTCTCATTACTGGCTAACTGTCAGCCAATGAGTAGAGAAGCTGACTGTGTCACAGATACAGCGATTTGTCATGTGTAAAGAACATGGAAAATAGCGAAAATGTTTTCAGCCAACATATCTTCTATAACACTCTAACTAGTCATATCTTATATATAGAGAGACTTGAAGAATTCGCGGATTCATTTTAGGACAAGCTAGAATTCAAAACACATGCGTTTATATAACTAAATCCATTGGCTCCTCGCCGTATTTGACACTTCATGGAGAATGCTGGTCCAATCGTCGCCTTCCACTGTGACAGCAAGCAACCAATGTGCAGTTTATATCGGCATATTTGTACATAAGACTGTAGAGTCTAGCCTGCAGGTCATTGAACTGGCGATTTTTTCCGGTCTCTACTTATATAACAATCTAACTAGTTTATTCTTTCATGACTGGATGAACAAGTTTTTGACTGGGCTAAGTTTTTTGCAGACCAATCACGAACGATCTGCCTTATAGTATGAGAATCTTCATCGGTCCGGTGAAATGGGGTAGTATCTTCATACATGCATGGCGGCCAAAAAAGGNAGCCAATAAGGAAAGAAAACTGTCGGGCATGCGTACAGTATGTTGAATCCTAGCCAACATTCAACTTATCCCGCGATAAACCAANGGCCAAAAAAGGAAAGAAAACTGTCGGGCATGCGTACAGTATGTTGAATCCTAGCCAACATTCAACTTATCCCGCGATAAACCAACATGTTTAGTCATGTGTCACATGCTATACACTCCACCAAGTTTATTTTGATAACTTAAACCAGATTAAATTTTTTTGTTCAAAAAATTACTACTGATGGTAAACAGTTTCTGTATAAAATTATAATAAATCCACGGGAGCAACTGAAGAATAATCTTGCGAATTTCGCCTTCAAGGACAGAGATACACTCAAGAATATTTCTCGAAGTGGAAAATTATTATAAATGTAGGTTTCCTCTAAACTAAATGTTATATTGGCCAGTCACAGACTAGGTAAGTATACAGAAGCGAAAAGGCGAGACGGTACCTTTGCTGTAAGCGAACTAGGTTGTCCATTGGTCACGCGAGTCTGTGGGAACGGGCATGTGTCTGGTTGACTATTGCAGGTTATGAAATACTCCCTGTTGGTCGGGCTACCATATTACCAGTTAGTTTACACCAGCTGATTTGTGACCAATGTAACGCCATATTGCTGACACGCCACTATTTTATCTCTATATTCTTAAGTGCTCTGTGGCTTGGTATTACAGACGATGTGAGTGTGTGGGGTAGATAGCACGTTTCCAAGAGTGGAACCCACCATGTATACAGTGAAACCTCTATGTATCGAGTCCGCATCCATCTGTGGTCCTTTTTTTAAATCTGCATTTCATGCTCACATTCATTGATTAGTCCACTTGTATTATAATTTTTTGTCAGTACCCTGAGAAACGATGGACAGAATTCACCGTAATATTAATTTTTGACGTCTTCGCTATTTCTGGCGTTAGAACTGAACGTGTTGTGGACGGCACGAGGACGTTACAGAGGCGAAGCAAGCAGACAGCAGGGGACCGAGGGAAGCAACGCGAGTCGCAAATCGCTAACAGCAGGAATTGTTCAAGTGCGAGATGTCCCCGGGGCGATAGTGTCGTGGGCGACAGACAGAGAGCCCCAGCATCGTTCGTCTGGAGCCAAGTTACCGCCGCACGCGACAACTCAACTTGTGGGCGCTTCCACTACACTACGTCCGACGTAAGGGAGCTACCACAACCATATACACTCCGTCCGCGGCTAGGCCATGACCGTATATATACATGCACTACATCCACCGCTGGACTCCGTGTTTTGATCGTTCACGGTAAAGTGAGCACTTTTGAAATCAACCTCTGGGAAATGTCACCGCCCCTAACTGCATGTATTTGAACGAGTGGACTGACTGGCGTGCTCCCAGTTAAGTTGGCAACGACGGAGGGAAAGTAGTTCCACGCCTTAGCGTCGAATCAAAGGAGTTAGGTTAATATTTGTGAATACCGGAATTATTTATTTTTATTTCCGTTTATTTAAGTTTCCAACTTAGTGAAATATTCGTCTATCTAATAATTTTACATTTTCACTTGACCGACGCATGAATAAAGTGATCAGGCAATTGGCAACATTAGTTCTACACATGGTGTAAGACTACGCCACGTGCGTAGAAGTATTTCTTGAGCAGGGATTTCAAAAGTTCTCAGTTAACCGTGCTCAGCCTATACGCATGTACACTCAAGCAGATGCCGTCCTCTCATTGGTTGCTAGTTTCTACGGTGAGAGGCCGAGATTGGGACTGCATTTCGTTGCCTGTTTTTTTAATTGGCGCCTAGTCTTCGCGGAGGTGTCAAATAAGTAGTGAGGAATTCATTAAAGTTATACACACGTATTGGCTTTTTACAGTATCTTCACACTTATTGAATCAAACCTTTGATAAATCACAACATAAATTAAGTGTTTGGTTGTTCACTAAATACGCCATGATTCACAAGCGCTTTATGATTCTGTTGACGTTAGTGTATATTATTTTTGGTTACGTAAGACTTTTGCATAACTCTAACTAACAATATTTCATTTATAATTAATATCAATAAAATATTGAGAAATATGTGTGTGTGTGTGTAATACCTAGAGACCGGAAAAATTCGCGTTTTCATTTTGGGACAAGCTAGAATTCAAAACCCCGTACGTTTGTATTGCTAATGCTATTGGTCTACCCGTTCNGGGACAAGCTAGAATTCAAAACCCCGTACGTTTGTATTGCTAATGCTATTGGTCTACCCGTTAAATTACACCTCCCGGGCAGCTCTGAGCCAATAATAAATACATAGTAATATGGAGACTGAATCACCGTATTCCGCTAATACAACAAGCAACCGATGAACAGTGATATATTCATGATTTTGCATACGAAAATAGAGTATAGCCTACAGGTCATTGAACTCGCGAATTTTTCAGGTCTCTAGTAATACATAGTAAGAAAGAGTTCTCATGGAAAATAAGGTTAACTTGAGTTAGGGACATCTGCTTTTCGCGAAAATATTCCACGACTAGCTGTACTGCAAAACACTGTAGTTCAGAACCAATATCGTTGTTGGAGAACGTCAACCCTCACGAGTCTTACATGTCTGCCAGCCATTCACGGACTCTCAGTGTCGGCATAACTGATCTCTGATTGGNGCGTTTTCATTTTGGGACAAGCTAGAATTCAAAACCCCGTACGTTTGTATTGCTAATGCTATTGGTCTACCCGTTCAATTACACCTCCCGGGCAGCTCTGAGCCAATAATAAATACATAGTAATATGGAGACTGAATCACCGTATTCCGCTAATACAATAAGCAACCGATGAACAGTGATATATGCATGATTTTGCATACGAAAATAGAGTATAGCCTACAGGTCATTGAACTCGCGAATTTTTCAGGTCTCTAGTAATACCTAGTAAGAAAGAGTTCTCATGGAAAATAAGGTTAACTTGAGTTAGGGACATCTGCTTTTCGCGAAAATATTCCACGACTAGCTGTACTGCAAAACACTGTAGTTCAGAACCAATATCGTTGTTGGAGAATGTCAACCCTCACGAGTCTTACATGTCTGCCAGCCATTCACGGACTCTCAGTGTCGGCATAACTGATCTCTGATTGGTCCAGTAGAATAGAAAATTTCTTCTCACCCGGACACGCGTCCAATAGACAAATGAAGTTTGCAAGTTTGCACGTGCGAAGTCGAAGTCTGACATGTGCGTAAATCTTTTCGCGAAAAACAGTTAGTCCTAACTTGAGTACATAAAAACCTAGGGAGTTATCCATTTTGTGTAAATTTCTAGACTCGGTACAGCGACCTTCATAATGAAAAAAATTTAAGCCGTGGTTGTGGAGTTTTGACACATAAATCTGCTGAGAAAAGATGCAGCATTGCCACTATAGTTTGGAAACACTGTTTTGCACAAAAAATAGTATCGCAAACAGAGGACTACTACAGGGATTGTTACTGACTTTGACGCTTCTATACGATCACATTTATGATTCAATAAATAAATTTATGAATTGCCTATAAAATATCTGTCCTGAAACAGGATTCACGTTGAAATATTACATAGTTCTTTTAAATATGAGAATAGATACAACTGCTCACAATNCCTATAAAATATCAACTCTCATTTCTGTCCTGAAACAGGATTCACGTTGAAATATTACATAGTTCTTTTAAATATGAGAATAGATACAACTGCTCACAATCGTTCGATGTGACAACTAGACGGACCCCTTACGATTTTTTCGTGGGGTGGAGGAATATTCTAGAAGTAGAACTTCAGCTGGGCTTCAGGGAAGTTGGAAGTAACCGCGAATGGGCTATACAAGTGGGGAGTTCGAGTTGTCCTGAAATTAATTCACTGATTTGCCGCGTCTCCAGGCATAGCGCGAAGAAGGCGGTGATGAGGAGAGAAGTGGCAAGAGCGGTAATACAAGAAAGAACGTCAGCGGCAGTGCAAACAGAGCAGACGTTGCCGCGCAAACAAGTGTAAATTGCGCGAGAAAGGGGATTAGCGTAGAGGCGNCGCGCAAACAAGTGTAAATTGCGCGAGAAAGGGGATTAGCGTAGAGGCGACTTCATCACCCGGGCGCCCGCCGTGTTGGCACAGAACATCCTGACAGTACAGAAGTGAAACAGCGGCGCGTTTCGACAATTCCAATTGTTAGAGATATGTGACTTTCAGGCGAAAAAAAAACATTTGTGTACACGGTAGAATTAAATACTGAAAGCACCCAACATCAGCTTGTCTATTAACATTGGTTGCCGTCTGCTTGAGAAGGCGTCTTCATATTTGACCGAGCCACTCAGAATTCCGCAACATCGGCACGGCTCCTGCGTGATAAATGTGCAGACAGTTGACACGAGTCAGAAAGTAANGCAACATCGGCACGGCTCCTGCGTGATAAATGTGCAGACAGTTGACACGAGTCAGAAAGTAATTCAGCCAATCAAGACAGGTGCACGACCCTACAATGTTTTTAAATACAACTTCTCTTGAAATATTTTTGCAAAATTTCACTACCCATATTCCATACCAATTGTTAGAGACTTGGAAAATTCGCGAGTTCAATGACCTACAAGCTAGACTCTACAGTCTTATGTACAAATATGCTGATATCAACTGCGCATNTGATGAGGAGAGAAGTGGCAAGAGCGGTAATACAAGAAAGAACGTCAGCGGCAGTGCAAACAGAGCAGACGTTGCGGCGCAAACAAGTGTAAATTGCGCGAGAAAGGGGATTAGCGTAGAGGCGACTTCATCATCCGGGCGCCCGCCGTGTTGGCACAGAACATCCTGACAGTACAAAAGTGAAACAGCGGCGCGTTTCGACAATTCCAATTGTTAGAGCTATGTGACTTTCAGGCGAAAAAAAAACATTTTTGTACACGGTAGAATTAAATACTGAAAGCACCCAACATCAGCTTGTCTATTAACATTGGTTGCCGTCTGCTTGAGAAGGCGTCTTCATATTTGACCGAGCCACTCAGAATTCCGCAACATCGGCACGGCTCCTGCGTGATAAATGTGCAGACAGTTGACACAAATCAGAAAGTAATTCAGCCAATCAAGACAGGTGCACGACCCTACAATGTTTTTAAATACAACTTCTCTTGAAATATTTTTGCAAAATTTCACTACCCATATTCCATACCAATTGTTAGAGACTTGAAAAATTCGCGAGTTCAATGACCTACAAGCTAGACTCTACAGTCTTATGTACAAATATGCTGATATCAACTGCGCATAGCTTGTCTGCTGTCGCAGTGGTAGGCGACAATTGGACACCGTTCTCCAGGAGGTGTCAAACACCGCGTGGACCAATGGATAAAGTAATATCAGCGCACGTGTATTGAATCCTAGCTTGTCCCAAAATGAATCCGCGAATTCTTCAGGTCTCCACCAATTATATACCATGCATAGGGCCAGTGACTTTTTGCGTAAACATCGGAGCACACAGTAGACTTCAATACTATATACACACCTCAGCTGTTGTTACACCTCCATTGGCTGCTGGTGCCGTGTCCGTCTTTGACAAAGCCACTCACGACTAAGTAACTCCGACACTGAACCTTCATGATTCGTGCGCAAACGGTTAACACTGACCAGGACATTTTTTAGCCAATCTAAANCACACCTCAGCTGTTGTTACACCTCCATTGGCTGCTGGTGCCGTGTCCGTCTTTGACCAAGCCACTCACGACTAAATAACTCCGACACTGAACCTTCATGATTCGTGCGCAAACGGTTAACACTGACCAGGACATTTTTTAGCCAATCTAAANTAACTCCGACACTGAACCTTCATGATTCGTGCGCAAACGGTTAACACTGACCAGGACATTTTTTAGCCAATCTAAAAAGCTGGACGACCCTACGGTGCTTTGGACTGTATCTTCTCTCGAAATCTTTTCGCGAAATATCACTGCCCCTAGTCATGCATCACACATCTGCGAGCCACAGAGCAATTACGCATACAGAGGAGAAACGGCAGCTTGTACCACAAACTCCAGCCGCACACGCCTCCAAAATGGCGTCACTAGCCAGCAACATGTCGGAACGCAGTTCGCCAATCAGCGTTTAGTAGCCTACTGGCCAGGAGGCAGCCCAGCCAGTACATTCTTGTGCTCTGTGTAGCTGAGAGAATGACAGAGAAGCACGAAGCATTGGACTCGGTAACTTTACTGTTATGCAAGCAGCTTTATCTCTGTATGCAGGGCCGTGCGCTGCCGTTCTACTGAGGAGCAGGTGGGTTGCGATAACTCTGTGAGTACAAGGATCGACGCCGGGCTTACACTTAAGTCTTCCGCTTACGTACGAGACTACAACACTACGCATCTGGCAGCGCGTGCAGGGTGGATCAGTACGCCTTGTGATTCGCTAACTGAAGACTGTTCTTGTATTATCTCGCGCCGAGAACCTGATATCGAATCTGGGATTTTATTTTTATGTCGAAGAGNACTGAAGACTGTTCTTGTATTATCTCGCGCCGAGAACCTGATATCGAATCTGGGATTTTATTTTTATGTCGAAGAGAAAAAACGACACTCCTACATACGAGGTTCGTGCAAGTCGAATATCGACGTAATGTTTTAACCCGTTTGGTTAAATGTAGCAATGGTATAATATTTTGATGTGCGCTGTACTTACNACTGAAGACTGTGCTTGTATTATCTCGCGCCGAGAACCTGATATCGAATCTGGGATTTTATTTTTATGTCGAAGAAAAAAACCGACACTCCTACATACGAGGTTCGTGCAAGTCTTGAATATCGACGTAATGTTTTAACCCGTTTGGTTAAATGTAGCAATGGTATAATATTTTGATGTGCGCTGTACTTACNGAATATCGACGTAATGTTTTAACCCGTTTGGTTAAATGTAGCAATGGTATAATATTTTGATGTGCGCTGTACTTACGACTAGCTAACAATGTGCTGCGTTCTTGGTGATGTTAATAATAGTCAATTATATACGAGAAGTGGAGAATTCTCACAAAATAGATTATCGATAAGTAGGGGTAGGGATGTAACGCGAAAAAATTGGAGCAGACAGCAGACTTCAAAACTATATACAGGATTATTCTAAAATCACGGGACAAACATTGAGGGGTGGTAGAGATCACTTAAACAAACAATTATTGTATAGGAATATATGGGCGGGAGTGACGCGTTGAGGCACAAACACAAAAATAACACATGAAATGCGACACATTGTTTATTTACAACGTCGCCACTAAATGCCTTTTTACAGCAATGTTTGTAATAATTGCTCAAAATTGCCACCACCGACAGTAATGCAAGCTTGGTAGCGTCGGTGGAGTGATTGGCCAACAGATTCAAATACGCCGGGTATTTCTCGCACGCCACCATTGTCAGCCAATCACGCCATATGTAGAGATCGACAAGCATGCGTGACTGTTGGTGGATGCATTTCCAGCAACTGTATTAACATTTTCTGTACGGAATCACTCTTTAAGTATGCTGCTAATGAACATTTTATGTTTCCGTTAATATGTTATGTTTTTGCGTTTGTGCCTCAACGCGTCACTTCCGCCCATATATTCCTATACAATAATTCTTTGTTTTAGGGAGCTCTACCACCCTTCAATGTTTGTCCCATTATTTTAGAACCATCCTGTATATACCTCAGCTGTTGTTAAACCTCCATTTCCACATTTGAAAGAGTCACTCAGTATTCCGTAACTCCGACACTGAACATTCGTGATTCGTGCGCAGACAATTTGAGCCAATCAAAAAAGCGGGATGACCCTACAGTGGTTTGAACTGTATCTCGTATTAACTTTTTTTTGCGAAAAATCACTGCCCTTATTCATAAGCAAGGCAATCGTGGTATTAGGGCCTTATTCGCCGCGAATATTACCGACTATTATGAATCCTTCACGTTCATATATAACATAACTTTGATTGTAGGCATGGCGACTAATCGAGTTAGTAACTATGAAGTTCTACAGTTATTTTATTGATTTTTTACCTCTCTATCTAACTTTTAAATGTTTATTAGACACATAACTCACTAGGTTCCCTATTTATTTATAATAAGAGACCCTATGATTTCAGTTTACAATTTCAACACTCGGCGAAAATACGTGGCGAAAATTTCGCCTATAACAAGCTGGATGCGAAATATCTATATGCGCCTGTGAAAGATCAGAACGTTTTATTGACCGTTGCTTATTGCTATCGCCATATATTTGGTTCAGTTGCTTACCCAGAGCTCATTAGGTGTGCCGATGTGTTGTTTGACACCTCCTGGAGATGAATGAGCCAGTACGAAATAAACTGTAGGCCCAATCATCGCCTTGTAGTGCGACAACAAACAACCAATGAACAGTTGATATGTGCATGTGTTTGTATGAGATCGTGAAGCCTAGCCTACAGGTCATTAAACTCACGAATTTTTCAGGTCTTTACTAGAGACCTGAAAAATTCGCGAGTTCAATGACATGTAGGCTATACTCCATTATCGTATGAAAAATCATGCAGATATTACTGTTCATTGGTTGCTTGTTGTATTAGCGGAAGATGGTAATTCGGTCTGCACTTTACCGTGTATTTATTACTGGCTCAGAGTTGTCCAGGTGGTGTAATTTAACGCGTGGACCAATAGCATTAGCAGGACAAACGTGTGGGGATTTGAATTCTAGCTTGTCCCGAAATGAAAACGCAAATTTTTCAGGTCTGTAGTCTTTACTTATTAGCCATTTTTTTTATTCTTCAATAATTTTTTAAAATAAATATTGCCATGCAAGTAGAGTTAGTGACTTCTCACAAAAAAATATGAGCGCTCTTTAGACTTCAATATTATAAGCAACCAACAGCAGTTTGTCTATTGTCATCGGTTGCTGTTTGCTTGAGAAGGCGTTATCATATTTGACGGATCCATTCAAAATTCGGCAAAATCAGCACAGTACCTACGTGATTCGTGTGCAGACAGTTAACACGTGCCAAAAAGTAATACAGAGAACAAGATAGGTGAATAACCCTAGAGTGTTTTGAAATATAACTTGCCTTGGAATCTTTTCGCAAAATTTCACTACCCCTACATGTAAGTATTAAACACAGTGTATATATTTCACCAAAATCGAAAGATAACTTCTATAACTACAATAGAATATATTTATTTACTATAATTTTAATTTGGAGGTCTTCAGAAACTGCTTATTTTACCGTGAATGGCCTATATCAACCAGCAGAGACAGTAACGTTTCATTGGATGTTGCAGTTGGTTTTTCGCTACGTCATTACTTCACCTGTCTAACAGAACTCAGCAGCCGTGCCAACTAATGTCTGTTAATTTCCCGCTGTGTTAGAGGGCGTAGCCATCTTCAGGTGCACCAACCACCTCCGAGACTCTTTCGGATAGTACTCTATAGGTGAATCATTCACAGTAGAATGTTTATGTTTGAATAGTTTCTTTCGGCCACGCAAAATATTTGGGGGGCTCTATTTATCACAGTATGTTCAACTCATACTGATCTAAGGCATAACATTAAATAGATCGGCGCCAGAGGCTTAATAAGAAAATCAAATATTAATAAATAAACATCTTAAAATAAACATTAATTTCTCATTTCGAGTGTTACAGAAGAGGAAATTTATGCTGTTAAAAGTAATTCCGAATTTATTATATGAAATAACACTTTGCAACCTATGAAAAAGACTTCAGCATATCCACGACCCAAGAAACACTCAATTATAAAATATTAGATGTGTCAGAAGCGACCAATCACATTACCCAGAGATAATCGCTGTCTGTATTGGTGCCAGGTTTTGGACTTGTACACCGACTCATGATTTTGCTTATTCTGCAACATGTCAGACATGCACGAGAATAATCGAGATAATACGTTAAGGGATTAAAGGGTTAACGATGTCGCAATATTCACTTCCTTCTATAACAACGCCTGCAATTTTCTACTTTCAGTTCTCTGCTGGTTTTTGGGGCCGCGGTGGCTGAGCGGTTAGCCTGCTCACCTCCCACCAANTGGACTTGTACACCGACTCATGATTTTGCTTATTCTGCAACATGTCAGACATGCACGAGAATAATCGAGATAATACGTTAAGGGATTAAAGGGTTAACGATGTCGCAATATTCACTTCCTTCTACAACAACGCCTGCAATGAAACTAGATTACATAAATTTTCTACTTTCAGTTCTCTGCTGGTTTTTGGGGCCGCGGTGGCTGAGCGGTTAGCCTGCTCACCTCCCACCAANAATTTTCTACTTTCAGTTCTCTGCTGGTTTTTGGGGCCGCGGTGGCTGAGCGGTTAGCCTGCTCACCTCCCACCAAGGCGAGCCTGGTTCAATCCCCGGCCGGGTCACTACCGGATTTTCGCAAGTAGGAATCGTGCCGGACCATGCCGCTGGTCTGCGGGTTTCTTCGGGGACCTCCCGTTTCCCTCATCTTTGCATTCTGGCGCTGCTCCATTCTCACCTCATTTCACTGTCATCGACTCTCAAGACCTCGTTGTTAAGAGCCGCTCAAATCTCTCAACTCAACTCAACTCTGCTGATGTTATTTTTCGATGTGGGCACAGCGAGATATATGAGGTTTGTAGAAGTAGGGGGCTAAACAGATGGTGAGGGAGGGGGTAGGATGTAAGGAGGAAGACGTGAAGCCAGACACGCACGGGACCGGAAGAAGTCTTCCCACACACGAGCCCACACTTTTCCCCTCCCAAACCGCACACCCACCCACATCGCCGGCACCTCCACACACGTGATAGCCCATTCACAGTTCATTGACACATATTGAAACAAACATTTGAAAAATTACCACACGATGGACGTGTTTGATTGTTGCCTATATACGCCATGTATCACAAGCGTTTTGTTCTTGAGTTAAAATAAAAATACTTAATTTTTATAAAAATGATCTTTTACGTCTATGTTATCTATGCATAGGGCCAGTGACTTTTCGCGTAAAAATTGGAGCACACAGTAGACTTCAATACTATATACACTCCTCAGATGTTGTTATACCTCCATTGACTGCTGGTGCCGTGTCCGTCTTTGACCAAGCCATTCAGGACTGAGTAACTCCGACACTGAACCTTCGTGATTCGTGCGCAAACGGTTGACACGGGCCAGAACATTTTTTATCCNGGACTGAGTAACTCCGACACTGAACCTTCGTGATTCGTGCGCAAACGGTTGACACGGGCCAGAACATTTTTTATCAAATCAAAGAAGCTGGACGACCCTACAGTGCTTTGGACTGTATCTTGTCTCGAAATATTTTCGCGAAATATAACTGCNAGCTGGACGACCCTACAGTGCTTTGGACTGTATCTTGTCTCGAAATATTTTCGCGAAATATAACTGCCCCTATCTGTAAATTGTTATATTTCATTAATTTCATTAATATTATTAAAACAGGGAGAAAAAAGGTGCTTTGGTAAGGCTTCGTAAGAAATAGTTCTTATGCAAAATATTATTATACAGAGTGCGCACGAATGCGGTGCGGTGTCCCTTTGGTGTAATTTTCTACACTCGATTAAGCTCTCTTTGCTTGAGGCGGAGTAATATCCTGGAAGGAGAACTTAAGCAGGGCTTCAGAAAAGTTGGAATTAACAGTGAATAGACTATACTCAAACATACGGAGGAGAGATAGCCGCTTGTTCCAGCAAACTGGCGTCACTAGCCGGCAATGTGCTGGAACGTCTTCCGCCAATCAGCACCTGGTACCTTACGCGCGAGGCGGCAGCCCAGCCATTAGGGAGACTTTCGCAGCACGTGGTAGGCAATCAGGGACAAGTGATGTGTCGTTCCTGAACGATTCTTTCAAAATGAACTAATCGTTGAGTGAACGAAACCGATAGATTCGTTCGCTATGATAGTACTAGATTCTTGTGAGTCACCGTTTCAGAAGCCGAACGCTAGTCGGAAGAACGTTACAGGTAGAGAGGATAAAGGAATCAGAAAGTTAGGTTCGTTCGTAAAAAAATTGGGAATCAAGGTTCATAAAAGCTTGTACGGAAAGAGGGAATAGATGGAGAAGGTCTTCCCAACAAACATCGTGTCACTACTACCTGTCTTTGTAGATACCGCATGCACGGGCTACATGCTGTAGGCAACTTCATACTCGACTAATTTCCAATTTCATAGTTCACATACCAGTACACAAAATTTTCTGCGAAAATGTTTTTAAACATAGTTATTACTTCATTTACCGATTGTTTAATGTACTTTGTCTTCTGTATGAAGGAGTAAATATACCGTGTTATCTAAAAGTGTTCCTTCCTTTAACGGGCGAAAAGTCTTGGCGTTGATTTTTATGATATACTGTATAAATATATTCTGCTCAAGACCTAAATCAAACATATCTTCTTATGCCCTCGGAAGAATGGACCAAAATTAAAGGCATTAGTTTACTTCTAAACGGAAAAACAATCGTGAACAACATTAAATGGTCAAAAACCAATATTATTTTCTGAAATCGACGTATACGTGTTTATAGTACTGATAACAATATTTATTTATTTACTTTGTTTAATTAATGAGAATATATTGTACACACATAGCCAGATGATGTATACACCAGCTGAATGTTACACTAGAGTGTTTGTTTTGATAGGTACACGGAAAGATACGCCGCCAACGGGCAGAAAGTATACATTTAGCAGGGCTTTCAAAAAAGTGCTAACTTTACCGTTCGTATTCGCTAGTATGAAAGTCTTACCTACTGGCCATTAATTTCGAACATTAATTTTTCGTTTCATATGTCGTAAGGGAAGGAAATTTTCGTCTGAAAGGTTATTATTAACACGTTGCTTACACAATGGAGCGCGCGAGGACATTGGACCTTCCCGTCTTTAGCAATTAGCAGCTGGCTGTGAAGGTTTGCAGTGTTAGCGGTGGACGGTTGTGTTATCCGTACTTACTGGCGCTGATTTCTGACAGCGCGCAGCAGCCACCATGTTTCTACCTTGTTCAGCCTCCGAGTCCTAGGCCGAGGTCATGTTGCACGTGATTGATTCTTATGGCCGGTAGTGTACACAGCAAGGAATCTGTGGCGAGTGTGTCGTGCGTCTTTCTGCTGAGAAATCTCATTTCTCTTTTGTGACTGATTAATGTCCACATAAGCCGACGCACAGCACGTATTTATTAAATGAAGGATGTTTAAACGATTACAGCATAGCTTCATAATTTACGGTACGCGCACTATGAAACGTAAAAATATGAACAGTGTTTTTAATAAACTTGTGCGATGTTATCAGCCTTATTATCAGTGACCTAATAAACCGAATTATACGTTGAAAGTACAGTTTTATAGGTTTTTGGAGGGCTTTCGTTTGATTGTAATCGTGGTAATTGACAAAGTATCGAAGTAAGCTTGATTTCCCATTTTTTAATAGATTTCTTGCTGAAATGCTAAGCAATGTTTACCTGAATCAGATGCCTTTAGTAATCAGGCTGTGGGGAATTTGAAGGGGAACTCAACGAACTGTTGATCTTTGAAATCTGATAAATAGTTGGCGAGATGTAACAGTTTGAATTTCATTGAAGTTTCTCGCCGATCCGGCAAAATTTCATTTCCCTTTTATCTTATCTCAAATTTGTCAAAGGGAGCAATGAAGATTGCACATTCCTATAGTTTTCGGTGGTGCGCTTTCAATTGAAATATCTCCGGTAAGAGAGTTGTTTGCAGTTTATTTGTTAACAATGCTATTTTAAGTTATTCCGCCAGTGGAAAAAAAATGCGAAATTATGGACACACAATAAGCGGTTTTATGAAATTCCATTCTGAACAATACCCAGTTTGACCTAGTTTGGAGAAAAAAGTTTTTTGGACCTTCAAACATTTTTCCGAATGGAGGGGCTAGTAGTAAATTTTGACGATTTTTGAATTTTCCAGATTATTCTTAAATATTTTAGAATGATCACGANGTAAATTTTGACGATTTTTGAATTTTCCAGATTATTCTTAAATATTTTAGAATGATCACGAGGTTACTTTGCGTGCAAGAAAGGAGTTTCAGAGACATTGTTTGAATTATTTGTATGTGGCATGTTGGAAAAATAGGAAAAACACGTTTTTTGCGTAGTTTGTAAGAAAATATATTTCTCTGGTCTTAACGCGATAAGCACCCTTGGCACGAACACGGCTCACGCCGAAAATTTAAGTGATTGCAACACTTGAGTTGAATTGAGAACTTTGGGCGGCTCTTAACAACGAAGTCTTGGGAGCCGATGAGGGCGAAACGAGGTGAGGATGGAGCAGTGTCGGAAGGCAAGGGTGGGGGAAACGGGACACCCCCGAGAAAACCCGCCGACCAGCCGCATCGTCCGGCATGATTCTCACTTGCGACGGCTGGGGATTGAACCCGGTTTGCCTTGGTGGGAGNAGCTGGACGACCCTACAGTGCTTTGGACTGTATCTTGTCTCGAAATATTTTCGCGAAATATAACTGCCCCTATCTATACATTGTTATATTTAATTTATTTCATTAATATTATTAAAACAGGGAGAAAAAAGATGCTTTGGTAAGGCTTCGTAAGAAATAGTTCTTATGCAAAATATTATTATACAGAGTGCGCACGAATGCGGTGCGGTGTCCCTTTGGTGTAATTTTCTACACTCGATTAAGCTCTCTTTGCTTCAGGCGGAGTAATATCCTGGAAGGAGAACTTAAGCAGGGCTTCAGAAAAGTTGGAATTAACAGTGAATAGACTATACTCAAACATACGGAGGAGAGATAGCCGCTTGTTCCAGCAAACTGGCGTCACTAGACGGCAATGTGCTGGAACGTCTTCCGCCAATCAGCACCTGGTACCTTACGCGCGAGGCGGCAGCCCAGCCATTAGGGAGACTTTCGCAGCACGTGGTAGGCAATCAGGGACAAGTGATGTGTCGTTCCTGAACGATTCTTTCAAAATGAACTAATCGTTGAGTGAACGAAACCGATAGATTCGTTCGCTATGATAGTACTAGATTCTTGTGAGTCACCGTTTCAGAAGCCGAACGCTAGTCGGAAGAACGTTACAGGTAGAGAGGATAAAGGAATCAGAAAGTTAGGTTCGTTCGTAAAAAAATTGGGAATCAAGGTTCATAAAAGCTTGTACGGAAAGAGGGAATAGATGGAGAAGGTCTTCCCAACAAACATCGTGTCACTACTACCTGTCTTTGTAGATACCGCATGCACGGGCTACATGCTGTAGGCAACTTCATACTCGACTAATTTCCAATTTCATAGTTCACATACCAGTACACAAAATTTTCTGCGAAAATGTTTTTAAACATAGTTATTACTTCATTTAACAATTGTTTAAGGTACTCTGTCTTCTGTATGAAGGAGTAAATATACCGTGTTATCTAAAAGTGTTCCTTCCTTTAACGGGCGAAAAGTATTGGCGTTGATTTTTATGATATACTGTATAAATATATTCTGCTCAAGACCTAAATCAAACATATCTTCTTATGCCCTCGGAAGAATGGACCAAAATTAAAGGCATTAGTTTACTTCTAAACGGAAAAACAATCGTGAACAACATTAAATGGTCAAAAACCAATATTATTTTCTGAAATCGACGTATACGTGTTTATAGTGCTGATAACAATATTTATTTACTTTGTTTAATTAATGAGAATATATTGTACACACGTAGCCAGATGATGTATACACCAGCTGAATGTTACACTAGAGTGTTTGTTTTGATAGGTACACGGAAAGATACGCCGCCAACGGGCAGAAAGTATACATTTAGCAGGGCTTTCAAAAAAGTGCTAACTTTACCGTTCGTATTCGCTAGTATGAAAGTCTTACCTACTGGCCATTAATTTCGAACATTAATTTTTCGTTTCATATGTCGTAAGGGAAGGAAATTTTCGTCTGAAAGGTTATTATTAACACGTTGCTTACACAATGGAGCGCGCGAGGACATTGGACCTTCCCGTCTTTAGCAATTAGCAGCTGGCTGTGAAGGTTTGCAGTGTTAGCGGTGGACGGTTGTGTTATCCGTACTTACTGGCGCTGATTTCTGACAGCGCGCAGCAGCCACCATGTTTCTACCTTGTTCAGCCTCCGAGTCCTAGGCCGAGGTCATGTTGCACGTGATTGATTCTTATGGCCGGTAGTGTACACAGCAAGGAATCTGTGGCGAGTGTGTCGTGCGTCTTTCTGCTGAGAAATCTCATTTCTCTTTTGTGACTGATTAATGTCCACATAAGCCGACGCACAGCACGTATTTATTAAATGAAGGGTGTTTAGACGATTACAGCATAGCTTCATAATTTACAGTACGCGCACTATGAAACGTAAAAATATCAACAGTGTTTATAATAAACTTGTGCGATGTTATCCGCCTTATTATCAGTGACCTAATAAACCGAATTATACGTTGAAAGTACAGTTTGATAGGTTTTTGGAGGACTTTCGTTTGATTGTAATCGTGGTAATTGACAAAGTATCGAAGTAAGCTTGATTTCTCATTTTTTTAAATAGATTTCTTGCTGAAATGCTAAGCAATGTCTACCTGAATCAGATGCCTTTAGTAATCAGGCTGTGGGGAATTTGAAGGGGAACTCAACGAACTGTATATTTTTGAAATCGGATAAATAGTTGGCGAGATATAACAGTTTGAATTTCATTGAAGTTTCTCGCCGATCCGGCAAAATTTAATTTCCCTTTTATCTTATCTCAAATTTGTCAAAGGGAGCAATGAAGATTGCACATTCCTATAGTTTTCGGTGGTGCGCTTTCAATTGAAATATCTCCGGTAAGAGAGTTGTTTGCAGTTTATTTGTTAACAATGTTATTTTAAGTTATTCCGCCAGTGGAAAAAAAAAACCGAAATTATGGACACACAATAAGCGGTTTTATGAAATTCCATTCTGAACAATACCCAGTTTGACCTAGTTTGGAGAAAAAAGTTTTTTGGACCTTCAAACATTTTTCCGCATGGAGGGGCTAGTAGTAAATTTTGACGATTTTTGAATTTTCCAGATTATTCTTAAATATTTTAGAATGATCACGAGGTTACTTTGCGTGAAAGAAAGGAGTTTCAGAGATATCGTTTGAATTATTTGTATGTGGCATGTTGGAAAAATAGGAAAAATACGTTATTTGTGTAGTTTGTAAGCAAATATATTTCTCTGGTCTTAACGCGATAAGCACCCTTGGCACGAGCATGGCTCACGCCGAAAATTTAAGTGATTGCAACACTTGAGTTGAATTGAGAACTTTGGGCAGCTCTTAACAACAAGGTCTTGGGAGCCGATGAGGGCGAAACGAGGTGAGGATGGAGCAGTGCCGGAAGGCAAGGGTGGGGGAAACGGGACATCCCCGAGAAAACCTGCCGACCAGCCGCATCGTCCGGCATGATTCTCACTTGCGACGGCTGGGGATTGAACCCGGTTTGCCTTGGTGGGAGGCGGGCAGTCTAACCGCTCGGCCACCGCGGCCCCTGCAACACTTGATCTCGCAGATGAATACTGGACTGTAAGGGGTAAATATCGTACAGTGTGCCGTGAGTAGACGAGTCTACTGCGTTCTTGGGTTAACGGCTTAAACGTAGTTGTAANGGCGGGCAGTCTAACCGCTCGGCCACCGTGGCCCCTGCAACACTTGATCTCGCAGATGAATACTGGACTGTAAGGGGTAAATATCGTACAGTGTGCCGTGAGTAGACGAGTCTACTGCGTTCTTGGGTTAACGGCTTAAACGTAGTTGTAATGTTGATATGGTTGTGTGTGTGTGTGTGTTTCAGACGTGGGCGGTGTGTCCACTCAGTCGGCGCAAGACGGAGCCAAGTTCACTGACTTGCATGTTGCCGCGAGCGACGCCCCATNCGTGAATGGACGAGTCTACTGCGTTCTTGGGTTAACGGCTTAAGCGTGGTTATAATGTTGATATGGTTGTGTGTGTGTGTGTGTTTCAGACGTACGCGGTGTGTCCACTCAGTCGGCGCAAGACGGAGCCAAGTCCACTGACTTGCATGTTGCCGCGAGCGACGCCCCATCAGGAGATACCTGTCGCAAGGCTTCATTCACTAGGTACGGAGCTCAAGCCTGCAGTATCGCAACCATCACTGCTGACACACGCTGTTCGGGAAAAGAATTCCGGTCAAGCTGTGTTTCAAAACACTTCAACGCAGATGCACTCCTACAGTTTTCCTTCTGTTATTGGCCGCGTGCCTTCATCGGAAGACATTGCGGTGTTTACTGGGCCATCAGTAGGTGACCAGGCTCTTCATCACTGGCCCCCAAAAAGCCCACTTCAGCGATTTCATGGTAGCAACGACTGCGTGTTTCAGCTGCCTAACCTGAAACACAGACGTTCAGTACTTGACTGTTATGATCTTACCCCGTTTGATTTTTTTCTATGGGGCCGCTCGTGGTGGTCACATTGAACATTTATGAATGTATGATAAACCAACTTCGCTGTTCCACGGTTCATTTCATTGGTCAATCAAGGTTGTTGGTTGTTTGGTTTTGATAATATAGACCCTCAAAGTTGGGGTATTCGTTATTGTATAGTTTGAACTGCTGCGCGAACTCAGGCACCTTCCCGCGAATCACAGACGTTCAGTACCTGAGTGAGTGAGTATCATTGGCCCAGTAAACACCGTACTGTCGTCCGACGAAGGCACGCGGCCAATAACAGAAGGAAAACTGCAGGAGTGCAAGTAGGGTATTGAAATATATCCTGCGTGGAATTATTTCCGCTATAAACCGGTGTCCCCAACTAAAATAAATATTTAATTGTAAAAATTGTATTTTTAATTTTAAAGTTATTACCTCTTTCTTTGACACTTATAAACTTAAATTTTTTTTTAAAACAATATTTGAAGTCTACTGTAAAATTAATAAGTAGTTTTTACAATTGAAGAGCCAAAACAACTGGTATAGGCGTGCGAATGCAAATAACAGAGGTATGGAGCCATTCAGAGTAACGCGATGCGGTCGGCAGCTAGATCAGTTACTGCTGCTGCAATGGCAGGTTATCAAGATTTATATTGAGTTTGAACGTGGTGTTATAGTCGGCGCACGAGTGATGGGACATAGCATCTCCGAGGTAGCGATGACATTTGGATGTTCGCGTACGACCATTTCACGTGTGTGGCGTGAATATCGGGGAATCCGGTAAAACATCACATCTTCAACATCGCTGCGGCCGGAAAAAGATCGTGAAAGAACGGGACAAACGACGACTGACGAGAATCATTAAACGTGACAGACGTGCAAACCCTTTCTCAAATTGGCGCAGATTGTATTTGTGGACTGCCCTGCAGGATTGATCCACACTTAACGGAGGACGTTACCTTCAGACATTAGTCGAGTCCATGCCACGTCGTCTTGCGGCACTTCTGCGTATTCGGGGGGCCCTACACGATAGTAGGCAGGTATACCAGTTTTTTTGGCTCTTCGGTGTATGTATGGACACCCGCATTTCGTGTTCGAGATGTCCGAAAATGCTATATTTAAATACCGTATGGGCATACGAGCATGTCTTCATTTGCTTATTGGCCGTGGATCAATGTGAGGATACATTTTCTTACTTGATAGGTCAATTATAGTCATGTGACTACGATACTGTACTTCTGTGATTCAGGTGCATACGCCCAAGACGCGTAACACCTGCGTCGTCCAATCAAGAAAGTGAGTCTCAGATAAAGTGTTATGAAAAACAACTAATCGTGAATTCTTTTCGCGAAATTCGGGCGTCCCTACTTATATGAAATATATAAAAGCAATATACATAACATCAAAAATAAACTGAAGTTAAAATTGTTACAATTTATATTTTTATGTATATATGCTTACACACAGATTAACACATATATGAAACCACATACATATATATATATACATGTGAAATATACTCACATACATATAATTGTCCTATTAATAAAAATAAACTACATGATAACAAATCAGTAAAAATTCAAAAACTGGAATTAATTTTAAGGCAACCACAGCAAGTTATCATGGGGAGAAAGACATTACAGGATAGCCTACACAATAATAATAATTTTTGGAAACAAGTATTTAAAAAAACCTTTTCTACTGTTCTGGGCGTTATACAAGTCCAGTACAGCTAGAGACGTGAAACATTCAGGGGTTCTCTGCCGTGTAAGGTAGTTTTTATTTAGTTTTTTTAAGGGCCCCTGAACACCGCAAGGCCATAGACTAGAAAAGTATACCGAAGCGAAATAAGAGGCTGCTCTGTTGATGCACGTGGATTGGGCCACTCATCGGCCACGCGAAGCTGTTGTAACGGGCCTTCTGGGCAAGTTATTCAGTGAAGAGATTTGGGCGGCTCTAAACA
The DNA here is from genome assembly GCA_002778355.1 of Clitarchus hookeri. Taxonomy (NCBI): domain Eukaryota; kingdom Metazoa; phylum Arthropoda; class Insecta; order Phasmatodea; family Phasmatidae; genus Clitarchus; species Clitarchus hookeri. The sequence goes on from NQII01003984.1 coordinate 154,707, forward strand.
TCGAGGTATTGAGAGCCGACGAGAGTGAAACGAGGTGAGCATGGTGCAGCGTCGGAATGCAAGGGAGGGGTAAACGGGAGATCCCCCAGAAAACCTACCGACCAGCGGCATCGCTCGGAAAAATTGCCGCTTGCGAAAATTCGGTAGCGACCCCGCCGTGGGATGCGAGTAGTCTAACCACTACACCACCGCGGCCCTTGTACAGTGGTGCAGTTATAAACCACTCAACCACATTCGGGAGGACCTGTGTTCGATTCTCGGTCCCGTCACCCTGATTTCGATTTCCCGGGGTTTCCCGAAATCTCTCCAGGCACCAGGCTTCTCCAACGGCGACATTACAAAACGCTATCCTGAGAGCAATCTTTTATCATTGGCTGTCCCAAAACACTGTGAGTACATTGTTTTCTCGCTCTTTGCAGTGTCCCAAAACTGCAGAGTAATTACTCCGAACACCTTGCTAGAGTAAATCTTTTACACGCGCCATTTGAGGGANCAGTGTCCCAAAACTGCAGAGTAATTACTCCGAACACCTTGCTAGAGTAAATCTTTTACACGCGCCATTTGAGGGCGTAACGAAGAGTAAACATTAAATGGACTGAAGTTCAGAATAATAAAACAAACGAAAGGAGATGTGGACATTCAGAGGTGCACAAGAAAAAATTACAAATGAGGTGTTATAAAATTCGTATTTTATTTAATAAACGTCTATAATGGCTGCATTTTTGAAATTAATGTTTATTATCAACTGATGTAAACAAAGTTATTTATGAATATATGATATTTTTTTTGAAAAAAGACAGTATTTGGGGAAAGTGAAAAACGTCTTTTCGACTTTACATTGGTTGCTTGATCANCAGTGTCCCAAAACTGCAGAGTAATTACTCCGAACACCTTGCTAGAGTAAATCTTTTACACGCGCCATTTGAGGGAGTAACGAAGAGTAAACATTAAATGGACTGAAGTTCAGAATAATAAAACAAACGAAAGGAAATGTGGACATTCAGAGGTGCTCAAGAAAAAATTACAAATGAGGTGTTATAAAATTCGTATTTTATTTAATAAACGTCTATAATGGCTGCCTTTTTGAAATTAATGTTTATTATCAACTGATGTAAAAAAAGTTATTTATGAATATATAATATTTTTTTTGAAAAAAGACAGTATTTGGGGAAAGTGAAAAACGTCTTTTCGACTTTACATTGGTTGCTTGATCAGTACATGTCTGTAAACACAGCGTCGTGTTTANAGTACATGTCTGTAAACACAGCGTCGTGTTTACATTATGCTCGTTCCAAAACCACGTTTATTCTTGCTTTACCCAGCTGTTACTCTGCGTTACTATGCTACTGGAGTAACGTTTCGGAACGCCGCTCAGATTGGCGCTGACTTCAGCTGTTGAAATCGCATGTGCGAATCGAGTCGGAGAATGGGTTTTCTCGGGGTTCTGCCGTTTCCCCCGCGCGTCCATTACATTGCTAAGAGCAGCCTACATCCCTCCACTCCACACACCGTAGTCTGCTCCCGCATGTGCACCCAGAGGTGTTGTGTGTCCACGTGTTGTGCATGTGTGTGTGTGTTGTGTGTTGCAGACACTGAAGCGTGACGTCACGTGCCATGATGTTGGTCTGCGTCGCTCTGGCCGCGTGGCTTCTCGTCCGGCCCGCAGTGCCAACTTCTGACACCCTCTGGAAGCAGTTCCCAGGTAAAGCTCGCTCACTGCTGCCAACTGTACACGAGCTCGGTCATGTAGCTTGTTGCGGAATGTGCGTAGCCAAATATCAATACGCACGTACACTCAACTTTCACGAAAACAGTTAAAACCTACTTGTATTAAAATCAAATTTATATGAATTTTTGCGACTAGGTTATTTTAACTCATAAGGGGAAACTCCGCCCGCTATACTGGATCATTGATTTTTCAAGCTTGTTTATGTAAAAAAAATAATAAATTACGAAAGCACCCATACACCCAGCTACCAGCTAACCATTGACCTTGCATTACGGCACAGGCAAACTATGGTACTACGAACTCATAATTGCGTCACAATTTTAATTCTGGCACAGTTGGGCAGAATTAATATTGTGTCATACGTACGAGTTCAATGTTAAGTCATTTTGCCTGTACTGCCGTGTAAGCTCGNTCTGGCACAGTTGGGCAGAATTAATATTGTGTCATACGTACGAGTTCAATGTTAAGTCATTTTGCCTGTACTGCCGTGTAAGCTCGATAGCTAGCTTGTATAGGGATACTTTTTAAAAATATAAACAATCCAGAAAAACCAGTAGTCCATAGTGGTGAGGAGAGGTTCATCTTAAACGTCTTCGGTGGCTGCTGGAAGTCACAGACGCTCAGTACCGGAGTGAAGTTATCGTGCTCGCCCAAGTCAGACAACGACATGTCTTCTCACGAACACACGTAATATATACACCAAAGTTTAACCTGCGTGGAAGTCTTTCTGAGAAAATTGAGTGCCGCTGTCATTATGTGATCAAACTGAGATTCAATCTAGTGACCATTTTTTTCCCCATTAACTGTNGATAGCTAGCTTGTATAGGGATACTTTTTAAAAATATAAACAATCCAGAAAAACCAGTAGTCCATAGTGGTGAGGGGAGGTTCATCTTAAACGTCTTCGGTGGTTGCTGGAAGTCACAGACGCTCAGTACCGGAGTGAAGTTATCGTGCTCGCCCAAGTCAGACAACGACATGTCTTCTCNTGGAAGTCACAGACGCTCAGTACCGGAGTGAAGTTATCGTGCTCGCCCAAGTCAGACAACGACATGTCTTCTCACAAACACACGTAATATATACACCAAAGTTTAACCGGCGTGGAAGTCTTTCTGCGAAAATTGAGTGCCGCTGTCATTATGTGATCAAACTGAGATTCAATCTAGTGACCATTTTTTTCCCCATTAACTGTNGAAAATTGAGTGCCGCTGTCATTATGTGATCAAACTGAGATTCAATCTAGTGACCATTTTTTTCCCCATTAACTGTGCAGTCGAATCATTTTTTGCAACTTTTTCTCCAGCCTTTCTACTAAAAATGTTATATGTCCGCAGTGTTTTGGTCAAGAGTTCAGTATATTCTTTGAAGTGTCTAGTAAACAAATCACGGATACATAATTAGTAAATGACGGCTGTCTCGGGTTCCGGGCTGGAGCCGCGGTTGGTTGGCTTCGGGAAGCGACGCTTCGCCGTACACCTTGCAGGAGGCGTCTTCAGGACCACAAGATGACTGAAGTCTCAGGGACGCCGAACCCTCCCTCATACGCCACCGAATGTCCTTGGTGTCGTGAGACCGGGAGCCCAGACTCCCATAACTCACAGGGTGTTTGTCAAACAAATGCACCCCGACACATACTCAGATCACTGGGTCGGCGGCGGGGTGCCGTGCAGCTGTGTTTTGTTCGGAATTCCCAGACGTGGATTGGACTAAAGCCGTATTATTTGAGCTCGTTCTTTGTGTTTTTTGTGTCTGCGATGTGTGTTAGTCCTTTGATAACAATTTTAATTGGTCTTTCGTTTTTCTCAGCGTGTGTGTATTAGGATATATTATGTTTTTGAAGGAACTTGCAGAAAATCGAGTGTTTCTCATTTCTTACAAGCACTTTCAAATGCCCTTTGTTAGCGAATGTGATTTTCACAAAGAATGATTCGCCGAATTGAAGAGCAAGGTATTTAAGTACCGATGTGTCAGGGATGTGCGCTGGGGGAGCGAAGGTTTTCGGATATGTGTATTTATGTGTTACAGCCGTGTTGGAGCTGTCCAAGATATCATTTGTAGTGTTTTATTCTCTGAATTGTGAGAAGGCGTTGCCTGTTGGAACAGTTGTANGGAGCTGTCCAAGATATCATTTGTAGTGTTTTATTCTCTGAATTGTGAGAAGGCGTTGCCTGTTGGAACAGTTGTTCGGGTTTCCGTCTGATTTCCTGCTGGTGCTGTGTGTCCCCTGTTTGGTTGGTGCAAGCCTGTGTTGTGTTGTGTGTTGGGTTGAGCTCGAGGCAGCGGAGGAAGAAGAGACAGCAGTCACCTTTCGCATGTGCTCCTTACCTCCAATTTCCTGTCGCCCGGTAGACTCCATCGTGCCATTGTGTGCCTACCAACACNGCATGTGCTCCTTACCTCCAATTTCCTGTCGCCCGGTAGACTCCATCGTGCCATTGTGTGCCTACCAACACAATACCTTGGTAGCCGACCGAGCTACCAGAAGAGTAGCAAGGCTAGGCCAGAAGGGGAGAGCTAGCTTTCCCCAATCGCTGCATGGTTGTGTCTGAAAGCTCAGGGTTGGACGGGGCTCTTATATAGATGGCCTCAGTGGGTTCAGCCTGTGANGGAGCTGTCCAAGATATCATTTGTAGTGTTTTATTCTCTGAATTGTGAGAAGGCGTTGCCTGTTGGAACAGTTGTACGAGGTTGCGTCTGATTTCCTGCTGGTGCTGTGTGTCCCCTGTTTGGTTGGTGCAAGCCTGTGTTGTGTTGTGTGTTGGGTTGAGCTCGAGGCAGCGGAGGAAGAAGAGACAGCAGTCACCTTTCACATGTGCTCCTTACCTCCAATTTCCTGTCGCCCGGTAGACTCCATCGTGCCATTGTGTGCCTACCAACACAATACCTTGGTAGCCGACCGAGCTACCAGAAGAGTAGCAAGGCTAGGCCAGAAGGGGAGAGCTAGCTTTCCCCAATTGCTGCATGGTTGTGTCTGAAAGCTCAGGGTTGGACGGGGCTCTTATATAGATGGCCTCAGTGGGTTCAGCCTGTGATTGGTTATTGGTTGTCCAGGCGGGCAATGGGGAACAACGACCACTCCCATTGGCTCCTGGGGCAGCCAATCACTGTCGGTCACCTCCAGCCCCGAAGCAAAGACAGACGTCATGACATTGGTCGCGAAAGCCTGCAAACATTAACCAATTTTTAAACGAGTGATAAGTATTTCCATTAATAAAAGGTATTGTTATTAATATTATGGTATCAATAATTAACAATAATTTTCCAGTTTATCTTGACCGACGCATGGATGAAGTGATCAGGCGCATTCCAATGTTGATTTTATGCCAGGCATAAGGCTGCAAAATTGAGAAGACAAAAGTAGATTAAAAGGAGGGATTTCGAAATGCCTCAGATATATTCTGTTCGCGGTATCTTCACAGTTTTGAATCAAACTTTCTATATATCATCCAGTGAATGACGTGTTTGGTTGTTTCCTGAGTGACAGGTGACACAAACGTTTCGATCTTCTGTTAACGTTCCATTTTCTTGTTTTGTGTTAAACTGAAATTCTGCTCGTATTTTATTTATAAATTATAATATTTCATTTGTAATTTATATGCATAATAAGAGAGAGAACGTAGGTTTGTTGGTAATTACTTACTAAGAAACAGTTCTCATGCAATATACTATTGAAACTGAGTTCGCACGAGTGCGGTGCGTTGTCCCTTTGGTATTATTTGCTGGACTCGGCTGAGCTTTGTTTGCTTGAGGCGGAGGAATATCCTGAAAGTAGAACTTTAGTAGGGATTCAGAAAAGTTGCGAGGAACCGTGAATGGACTGCAAAGGTAGGATGACCCGACGTTCTTCTTTTCGCAGGACAGTCCTTTATATTTGAAAGCATTGCTCTGCGGGATGCGAAAGAACAAATAAAGTCATGGAATGTCCTATTTTGGCCAAGTGTCCTGCGATAAGTCCTGATTTTTACGCACAAATAACATCTGGAAATTTAAATTATGTACACACCCAGTGAGTTTTATGAACTGATTGAGCAAAATTTCACTTTTCTACGTACCTCTCATTCTAATGAAAAATATATTAAAAAATAATATTTATGTTAAACTGTTTCACTAGTGTTTAACTTACAATCAAATTGCAGGAATGAGTTTGATTTACGTCCGTAAATTATTTGGGTGTGTCCTTTTCAATCNTGTTTAACTTACAATCAAATTGCAGGAATGAGTTTGATTTACGTCCGTAAATTATTTGGGTGTGTCCTTTTCAATCTTTCGATCTCATTAGCTTAGTATTGTCATGCCTGGAAGTTATCCATATTATTTAAATTTAAACGACATTTATTACGACAAGTGTCCTGCTTCGTGTCTCAAACATATGATGATGTGGGGGTTGAACAGAGAGCTGGAGGTTGACGTGTTGGGGGTTGTTCCTATGCGCAGAGAGATGCACCCTGCCGCCGGAGACAGGCGAGTGCCGCAGCTTCGTACACAAGTGGTTCTTCGACCCGGCGACGAGGACCTGCAACACCTTCGTGTGGGGCGGCTGTCCCGTCAACGACAACCGCTTCGACACCGAGGGCGACTGCTACCAGGTCTGCTCCCCGGGGAACTGTGAGTCCTTATCTCTACCTCCGCCATCCGCTCACGCATACACAGAGGCCTGAAAAATTCGCGAGTTCAATGACCCGCAGGCTAGACTCTACAGTCTTATGTACAAATATGCTGATGTCAACTGCGCATTGGTTGTCTGCTGTCACAGTGGTAGGCTACAATTGGACACCGTTCTCCAGGAGGTATCAAACACCGCGTGGACCAATGGCTAAAGTTATATCAACGCACGTGTTTTGAATCCTAGCTTGTCCCAAAATGAATCCGCGAATTCTTCAGGTCTCTACACATACATCACCTACATACGTGTTTATGTAAACACTTGCATGCATGCTTATTAGGGACATGGCAATCTCGCGTTTTAAACGACCTGCACGCTAGACTCCACTGCCCTATGTATTCTGGAGCCTCAGCTTTCTGTTCATTGGCTGCTGCCCCAGGGTTTAATCAGTTTTACATCATGTCACGTGGCACGTGATTCGGTGCTTGTTTCCTTGCAGCTCTCTTATTGGTTCGATNTTTAATCAGTTTTACATCATGTCACGTGGCACGTGATTCGGTGCTTGTTTCCTTGCAGCTCTCTTATTGGTTCGAAGTTCACCTGGGGGTGTCTAATAAACTGGAATCCAATAGTAATCATAAGAGAAATGTACATGTGTTTAAAGTCTATCTTGTCCTGGAATTAATTCGTGAAATTTTCCAGTCCTTAACAATTATTTAAATAATCTAGACATGATTATGTACATACATAAGCGCATATATACATGCTTAAGTACATACATGTTTATGTATACACATACTTATATAAATATATGATTATGCGCATACAAAATCACATACATGGCTATGTACATNACATGTTTATGTATACACATACTTATATAAATATATGATTATGCGCATACAAAATCACATACATGGCTATGTACATACATGATTATGATTTTGTACATAATCATGATACATGTAACACTCACGTACTTTGTTATGTACCTACATAGCCTTTTATATAATTATGTACATACATACTTTTGAACATACATGCACATATAAATACACATATACATACAAGCATATACACAAAAAATATGCCTAAATACACAAGTACATTCATACATGAATATATAAACTCACATACGCAGATACATGCATAAATATATATATGCATATGTGCATACTTATNACATTCATACATGAATATATAAACTCACATACGCAGATACATGCATAAATATATATATGCATATGTGCATACTTATTCGCCTACATAAATATAGAATGTGAAAAAAACACCAAGAACGCGTAGTATGTGATACAGGTGAACGAAATGAATATTTTACTAACGGATACTCATGCCTGCAAATACGTGGCTTGGCCACTTTGGGTACTCCTTGACTATCTTGTTTGGGTTAGTACGAAGAACACGGTGTGCGAGACTCCAGTCACACCCGAGGAATATCTTATCGCAGGAATCCACATAGTGTCTGCGATACTTAACACACAACCAGTCTCCTTCAACCGTTTGCGCCGATCTCTGCATCGCCGATGTACAATTTGCATCGAAAATAGAGATCGACAATTTGAACTATTTTTTGTAATCCATGATGTGATAATCTTGTTGAGTTGATAGAGGTTACTTACCGATTACATTTGTAGCTAAGCGCACGCCCTAAGTCCGCAGAGTTGTAATATTTAGTCTCCTCATAGCTGCCAAACCACACATACAGACGTGGGTTCCCTCTCGTAAAATGCTCAATTCGCTGGTTTGTGTCACATGCCGCGCGTTGTCGTTTTTTAAAAACATTCTGAACATACATACGCATGTTCATACGCACACACAATTATACAGACGTACGCACTCCTACACATACACACACACGTGCACATGATGTTAACAAAAGTCACCGCTAAACTCCGCCACGCGGTTCTTCGCATAAATATAAGCGAAAAGTATTCACGTGACATTTAGCATAACTAAGTTTCCTAAGGACGGCCCACGCCCGCGAAGGTGGAGATGATCACCAGGTTTACTGCGAATAGCACGGGAACAAATCTACTTAGACTTCCAAAAGTAGGTGTGCAGTGTACCAGCAAATACGGCGCCACGCGCGCACACACACCCACACGCAGTAGGGAGCCGTTGCACTCACCTCCAATGAGACTGGATACACGTGGTTGGCCACCAAAATTCTCTCCATAACTTATTACTAAGAGCCCTGAAAAATTCGCGAGTTAAATGACCTGCAGGCTAGACTCTACAGTCTTATGTACAAATATGCTGATATCAACTGCGCATTGGTTGTCTGCTGTCACAGTGGAAGGCGACAATAGGACACCGTTCTCCAGGAGGTGTCAAACACCGCGTGGACCAATGGCTAAAGTTATATAAACGCACGTGTTTTGAATCCTAACTTGTCCCAAAATGAATTCGCGAATTCTTCAGGTCTCTACTTATTACTAAGAGACCTGAAGAATTAGCGGATTAATTTTAAGACAAGCTAGAATTCAAAACACATGCGTTTATATTACTTAATCCATTGGCCCACGCCGTATTCGACACTTCCTGGAGAATGCTGGTCCAATCGTCGCCTACCACTGTGACAGCAAGCAACCAATGTGCAGTTGATGTCGGCATATTTGTACATAAGACTGTCTCTACTTATTACTGATGTACACCAACAGTGTTAACTGTAGACGTGTACGCTCCCGTGCTATATGCAATACACACGTCACTCCTTTCCTCCACCTTCAGGGAAAATGCTATTTACATACTTTTCGTCTATATTTTTATAAGGAATCAGTTGANTCACTCCTTTCCTCCACCTTCAGGGAAAATGCTATTTACATACTTTTCGTCTATATTTTTATAAGGAATCAGTTGGCGGAGTTTTTTCGGAAATTTTTGAAAACATTCTATATATTTTCGCAAAAAAAAAGTGGCTTTTATGCATGTCTGCCAGGTCGTGCAAAGGGATTTGACAAGGGAAGCGTTGTTCTGCCAAGAACAAAGTGATATCATCTATGGCCATTACTTCAATTTCAGAATTAACACAGTTATATATAATTTCCAAGGTACAACCAAATATAATACATTTTTAGAGGATGATTAAAAATAATATTGACACAGTAAGTTTATAATTTTTTTAATGCTCTTAGGTTTTGGTTATTTTAATGTAACTTAAGGTAGCGGTTTAAGGGAGTTGGATACCCAAAATATACTTTTTTTTAAATAATTTTGCCAAACATTGTCTAACTTGTACTCATTGTATGGGATGCCATTTCTTTCGACTAATAAAATTTTGTACTTAATATGTTTTGAACAATTTGATCTCAAATACAATTTTCTTCTGTCCTGCTGCAAACATACGAACAAATAATAACCAAGTTGTACAAATGAAGGAAAAAATACATTATAAACTAATGCCGAGTGTTTCCGCTTGAAGTTTATATAATCATCAAATAACAGAAAACGCATTAAAAAGTTCAAAATTTACAAAACATTTTAATTTTTTTTTAAATATATAGCTTGTTTGTCGATTATTATATGTATGACGCAGTAACCTACATATGATGCAGATGTTTTTAATTGTACAACTTAGTATTTGCTGTTACGGCTGCAGCGAAAAAAACAAATTTTGGATTCGACATCAAACTATTAAAAAAATATTAATTGTAAATGTTTTTATTTAAGGAAAATGACATTACGCACAATGAGTTCAAGTTGAGCGATGTTAGTTACAAATANAATTGTAAATGTTTTTATTTAAGGAAAATGACATTACGCACAATGAGTTCAAGTTGAGCGATGTTAGTTACAAATATAATATAGTATTATTTGTAATATCCAACAGCCTTAACCCCCCGAGCACCTCCCGTGCGCACGTCCCTGTCTTGAGTGATTCCAGCCCCTGTGCCCCTCGACGAGAATGCCGGCGCGTCTTTACACTGTACATAAGTTTTCACTGACGCGAAGCACTGTGATCAATGCACGACTGAGCGTCAGTAACGCTCGACTGCTAGACGTCACGCACGTGGATTAACTAACGCCTGCGCCGTTCACACGGAGCGTATCCCACGCTCTCCAGAGCGAAGCGCGTGGGCTACTCCCCGTGTGAACCCGCCTTACGTTGAGCGAGTGCGTGTGGGTGCTGCGCAGACACGTTAGACTGCTTGACGTCACGCAAGTGGCTTAACTTACGCCTGCGCCGTTCACACGGAGCGTATCCCACGCTCTACAGAGCGAAGTGCGTGGGCTACTCTCCGTGTGAACCCGCCTTACGTTGAGCGAGTGCGTGTGTGTGCTGCGCAGACACGCGGCCGTGGTACTTAGAGAAGCCCGTGGAGACTAAGCCGACCAAGAGGCCGCCCAAGAAAGTGACGCTGTCGCCTCGCATCCCGTCTCTAGCGCCGACGCCGATCCCCGTCCACAAGCGAGGCGCCGAGCTGACGTTCCAGGAGACGGGCCACCACAAGGTCTTCATGTTCGCCAAGGCCGACACCTACATACAGATCGACGGCCAGCGCAGTTTCCAGCTCAGGTCAGTCCCTCCTTCACCAGTAACTAAAGTGATTAGGCAACGTGTCAGGTGCCACGAAGATACAACTTACTTATATGTAGGGCCAGTAACTTTTCACGTAAAAACCGGAGCACACAGCAGACTTCAATACTATATACACACCTCAGCTGTTGTTATACCTCCATTGGCTGCTGNAGTGTCAGGTGCCACGAAGATACAACTTACTTATATGTAGGGCCAGTGACTTTTCACTTAATAACCGGAGCACACAGCAGACTTCAATACTACATACACACCTCAGCTGGTATTATACCGCCGTTGGCTGCTGGTGCCGTGTCCGTCTTCGACCAAGCCACTCAGGACTAAGTAGCTCTGACACTGAACCTTCGTGATTCGTGCGCAAACGGTTAACACGGTCCAGAACANTTGTTATACCTCCATTGGCTGCTGGTGCCGTGTCCGTCTTCGACCAAGCCACTCAGCACTAAGTAACTCCGACACTGAACCTTCGTGATTCGTGCGCAAACGGTTAACACGGTCCAGAACATCTTTTAGCAAATCATAGAAGCTGGACGACCCTACAGTGCTTTGGACTGTATCTCGTCTCGAAATATTTTCGCGAAATATCACTGCCCCTATNGAAGCTGGACGACCCTACAGTGCTTTGGACTGTATCTCGTCTCGAAATATTTTCGCGAAATATCACTGCCCCTATCTATAAGTTATTTATAGAGACGTCTGTTTTCGCGAAAAAGATTTACGCGGAGGCTAGACTTCAATATCCCATGTGCCCAATTTCAGTCTTAATTTGACTTCTGGCCGCTTGTCTATGTGTGAAGACGGTCTGTTACACGAGCGAGCCAATCAGAATTAAGTTTCTACGATACTGATCTCCGTGATTCGCAGGCAGACAGATGAGACGCGAGAAAATTCAAATTACCCGATCACGAAAGTTGTTATGAATTAAAGTGCGTTGGAAAGCAACTAGTCCTGAAATCTTTTCGCGAAAGACAGGGTCCCCCTAATTTAACCCTTTGTGGCGTATGAACGCATATATTTGGGGCTACGTTTATGTAGAACATTCANGACAGGGTCCCCCTAATTTAACCCTTTGTGGCGTATGAACGCATATATTTGGGGCTACGTTTATGTAGAACATTCACTACCATTGAAGAAAATATTTAAACATAACTAAGCTTACTAAGGACGGCCCACGCCCGTGAAGGTGGAGATGATCACCAGGTTTACTGCAAATAGCAGGGGAACAAATTTACTTTCGCGAACTAAAATGAACCCGGGAATTTGTACGATGTCGCAGCTAGAAGGAATCTGGTATGTTCTAAATTTTGATTTTTATACACAAATGCACTGGAAGGCGTTTTATTAACTTCAGATGGGTAAGCAAACATTTTCAATAATGGTGACTTTGATCTCAACGCTCACAACTCCCAAGGGGAGAAAAGAGAGGCCGAATAGAAAACACAACCTCCTATGGACGCGTGTGGAGAGCCGTCGAAATTGATACTGTAAACACGCTTGTGAAAATGGCCCACTTATTCACCTGCAATGTTAAGGGTAGTCTACAATCAAAAATAGCATACAATAACGAAGTGAAAAATATATAAAACACAGCGTAATAAAATCTGCTGTCTACGACCGGCGTAACAAAAAAAAATGAAGCTTACGCTGTCCAATCAGCGTAGAGTAGGTTATTAGGAAATAATTTTCGGACGCGAGGGAGTTTTGATGTTCGTGTGTTGGCTGTTCTGATTTGTAATATTTTGGTTAACGGAATTCCGTGGATGGATGGACACATGACCTTGTAGGTACGACGTGACACTGAGTTTGCAGGGTCTCATATAATCAAAATGCGCTTCTATCGCATCACCTTGTCTGTTATCTGATAAATTGTACTTAGTGCTCGTNAGGGTCTCATATAATCAAAATGCGCTTCTATCGCATCACCTTGTCTGTTATCTGATAAATTGTACTTAGTGCTCGTATAGGCGGTCCAGATGAAGTAGCAATGAACAAGACATTACTACTGCTCTTGATGTCCACCCAGACACTTGCAAGTGGCTCCGCTATTCATCCGCCCGCGAGGTGATTCCAGGTGAAGAGGCCTTCGCGGCTTGATCTCGCGGGCGTGATCTCGTCGCTAACGGACTCACTCGCGGGCGCCGGCAAACCACCCCGACACTCAGGTTTCCCCGGGTCTTGGCGCCTCAACTCGCGGGAAACCAACCGACCAATAGGGTCCTCCTATGCAGGACAATAGCGGACCTTCCCCCCTTCGGTTCCGGCCGTCCCTTTCATTCGATTTCAACGAAACACTTACATAGGGGCGAACACGTTATTATAAGAGAAGACATGTTTCAAGACCTGTTGTTCGGAATATTGGTTCTTTCGATTGTGATGTGGCGAAGGACGATTCTGTTTTTGTAAAGCAAGTTACGACAGCGGAAGAGAGCTTCATTCTTCTCAGCTTTATGTACAGATTTACTCTTCATGGAATGACTGCACACAACTGATCTGGTATTCTCGAGGTTTGTTTCTACAGACATCCTCACAACAGTACAGTGTCTGGTGTTAATTATTTGAGTCAGATTTATTCAAGAGACGTTATATGTTGGAAGACTTTTGCAATTAATGAACTTGTTACTACTTCTAATTCTGTTATTAATATAGTCCAGTATATCTATAATTTATAAACAGTGTTGTGATAACATTAATATTGTACATTTTATTATTTAATTACCCAGCAGGGTCCCTATCGTGGGCAGAGCCAGGTTTCGCGGAGGATGCGCCCTTCGGGAGGGTTTCAAGCCTCACCCTTATGTAACGTCTCACTAAAGACGCCTCTTTGAGAAGAAAATTGGTGTGACAGTCCGTGACGCAATTCATCCCACCTTCTCTCCTGCCATATGCTACCCTAATTGACAATATTAACATTAAAACTATAAATGCGACATCCTTATCCTCAGATATATGGTATTCTGCTATATATTATGAGGAAAACCCCATTTTAATGGCATTAATACGGTGATACTAACTATAATTATGTTTTATTTACCTATAACTAGGGGCAGTAATATTTCGCGAAAAGATTTCGAGACGAGATACAGTCCAAAGCACTGTAGGGTCGTCCAGCTTCTTTGATTGGCTTAAAAAACGTTCTGGCCCGTGTTAACCGTTTGCGCACGAATCACGAAGGTTCAGTGTCGGAGTTACTTAGTCCTGAGTGGCTTGGTCAAAGACGGACATGGCACCAGCAGCCAATGGAGGTATAACAACAGCTGAGGTGTGTATATAGTATTGAAGTCTACTGGATGCTCCGATTTTTGCGCGAAAAGTCACTGGCCCTACCTATAACCACTATTTTAACATATACATGTCGAAATGGCTGGTGACAACCTCTACATTTTTTCCCCCGAGTTGTGTTGAGAACATGAATTGGAACTGGCATATTTGTTCACGTATCTCCACTTGCTGAACGTGTTTATTTTGTGTAAGTGGCTGCTAGTACAGAGTAATCCATTTAGCCTCTTTATGAAACCATCCATCTCGTAGACACTAAATACTGTGCCAGAAACAGAAAGAAAATACGTTGTAGGCGGCAACGCAACTTTTACAATTATGGCGGGAACCATATTTTTCACGTTTCCACTTTTTTTTAATGTTTTTTTTTTCATACGGAGGTATATCTCTGACGTCTTAAATTCTGATAAGTTGGCGTAAAAACGTATACCACAAGAAAGTGAAAGATTGCCGTCTCTAATGCAACGCCGCGTTACGTAGACACACGTGCCACTTGTGAACGAGACTGTAGACTCTATCATTCTAATACATGTGTAAGGACCCCTAGAGTAATTAAAATTGCAAAAATAAATAGAATATATCAAAAAAGGTTAAATATGTAAAATCATGTACTCACGTACTCNAATAAAAATTTCATGTTGTAACGCGGTTTGTTAACGCCATGCTGATTGTGTAAGGACCCCTAGAGTAATTAAAATTGCAAAAATAAATAGAATATATCAAAAAAGGTTAAATATGTAAAATCATGTACTCACGTACTCTCAGTGTTGCAGTCAAGAGCATTCGCGGTTATACGCCGTATTCCCTCTTTTTAAGCTCACACATTACAGTATTCCTTCTGATTTGGCTTCGCTGTTCACATATTTCTATTACCCAGTTTTGGCTAATTCATAAACACATCAAAATAGGCACTTTGGAGTGCTTTTATTAGATATCCACAACAAATTCCAGTTCAAGGCTATTGTATAATGAAAATAGCGCAATTTACAAACTAATGCTTTATTGCTAGATACCTGAAAAATTAGCGAGTTCAATGACCTGCAGGCTAGACTCTACAGTCTTATGTACAAATATGCTGATATCAACTGCACATTGGTTGTCTGCTGTTACAGTGGTAGGCGACAATTGGACACCGTTCTCCAGGGAGGTGTCAAACACCGCGTGGACCAATGGCTAAAGTTATATAAACGCACGTGTTTTGAATCCTAGCTTGTCCCAAAATGAATCCGCGAATTCTTCAGGCCTCTATTTATTGCAAATGTATATTTTGTGTTTAAATGTCATAAATAACGTTTGTATTTATTATTACATCTTAATATGCTTTCTGTATGCAAGTATGGGAAGTATACGAGATGTAACCCATTATACTGACATGCCAGAAGTCATGGGATAGCAGTACGTAGAGGTGATAGTCGTTGGCACCACCATGCAGTTACGTCTTACAAATGCCCATACCTGTGTCAGTTGTGCTTTGTCATCGCGTGAGTGAGTGTGTGCTGGCCATTATATTGCATTGCAGCCCTCCATGGACTTCACGTACCCTCACAACTATGGTATATTCCAGCAGAATAATGTACCCTGCCATCGGCTCAAATTGTCCACAATTGGTTCGAGGATCATTCTGGAGAGTTTCAACAACGGCTGTGGCCACCTCATTTGCCCGATATGAAACCCATAAAGTATTTACGGGATCTGGTGGAGAGGTCAGTTCGCTCCTAAGGTCCTACACCTGCAAATAGCAGGGAACTGTGGGTTGATATACAGACGGCGTGGGTCAATGTCTCTACATGGGTATATCGTCCACTTGTGGAATCGATGCCACGACGAGTTGCTGTACTTCACTGAGCCAGATGAGGTCCTACACGATATTAGACCCATATCCCATGGCTTTTGGTACGTCAGTGTAATTATGGGGCCTCATAATCCATCGCTCGGAATTTGTTGCGCCCGCTTCACTTTTATATTTCGGTGTTTGACGTGTGTTTTTAAATATGAAAAATACTTAAAAGGGGGTTTTAAAAATCATTTACCACTACGAAAACACCTGTGCTGGGGATTTAAAGTTGTCCAAATTAGGCGAAAACCACTTTTCTCTTTATTACTACACCATCAAAAGGCAGAGACACCGCTGAGAATCTCAACAGTCTAGTTGCTGATGAAAATACTGCGTACCAGTGCAGTGCCTTGCGCATAGAGGCGTTGATGCAAGTGATGAGGGTAGCTGGGTGGCCCGTAGCCATCCTGTGGGTCTAGCTATCTGCCACGCAGAATACCTCCAACCATGCTGAGTCCTTAGCAGTAAACCCTGTGAAAATTCTGGTACTGCAGCACTGCATCCCATCCTAGATTGAGCGACGTGGTCCTGCTCTGTTAGGTTACAATGTTTGTAAATTGATGGGTGTGAACGCGCACTTACAGCGATGATGGCCGCCCACAAACTCACACGCAGTAATCACGACCACGCTTCTTCGCAGAACCACATTTTACATAAACTGAANGCCGCCCACAAACTCACACGCAGTAATCACGACCACGCTTCTTCGCAGAACCACATTTTACATAAACTGAAACTGCTCTGAACTAGTTCCCTTTCTTCCCGGTAGGTTGAACCTGCGCATCTCTTTTCTCTGTCCGAAGGTCGGCACAGCGGCGAAGTGCCCAAATGTCGTCCGTCTCTCAAGTTCATCCCCCGAGCTATCTTTCGTGACTAGTGCTGCCACCTGTTCTCGAGGAAACGAAACACTCCAGTACAATTCAGTAGATAGTTGACAGTGAGATAGTAGGGAAGTTCTGTCTTTCACCGCTTATTATTTGCGACAATAGTTTGAGAAGAAGCTTCATAAAATTGCTGTTCAACTTCAGAACACTAATCTGATTCCCCAAGGTATGTTTTCCAGTATGTTATGATTGCTACTTGTAAATGACAGTACGAACTTTCTGTACAAGATCTCCGCGGACTGTTAGTTTCATAAATGCTGCAGGTAAGGTTGCTATGTTGATGATTATTATATTGTTAAATTTGCCCCCTTCACAGTTCTTAAATACACCCCGGGACGGATTTAGGATCCAACACTGCAAGGGTCTTTCCATTCGTCCCTTTTATTCATACTATATTTCAGTCTCATTTTGTACCGTAAAACCAGTTAAGCCTACCCACCTATTAGACATTATTTCATAAGCAACATTCAGTAATGTGGTTCTTAACTTCTCTCGTTCCTATTTGTACTCACAGAAAAATAAATCTAAACAATTAAAACCACATAATTCTATAATTAAATATTATATAAAAACAAATATTGAATAAATAAATGTTAAATAAATAAACGTAATATAGGTGACAGGGGCCTATCTTATTAGCTTGTTATGCAATAAAATTAACGTACTATTGTAATGTAGTTACTGTATGACAATAACGAAACTCAGCATGGAGTCCAAACACCTGCCAGAAACATCGTCTACGAAACCACCCAGGGAGAAAACAAGCCTATGTGATGTGAGTTCCAGTGACACCGTGGAATTCTTTCCGCAAATATCAAAATTACTGGCAACGTGTAACACGAGATAAGAAGTCCATCATGCCCATTTAAACAAGTAAAACATAATGAACCTTTTCGTTCATGAAAATTGCAACTGCGGTTTCAATGTGTACATACGAGAACTAGCGAGGCAATGGAAGCATATCCGCGGGAGTTTTGTTTTCAAAGTTGAGCTGACAAGAGATTTGGGTGGGCGGCTCTTGACGGAGAGGTCGTCAGAGCCGATGAGGTTGAAATGATATGAGAATAAAGCAGCGCCGGGATTCAAGAGCGGGGGAAATGGAAGATCCCTGAGAAAACCTGCCCTGGAGCCACTCGTGCCGGGGATTGAACCCGGTTTGCCTTGGTGGGAGGCAAGTAGTCTAACAGCTCAGCAACCGCGGCCCCCTTGTATTCAAAAGGAATAATNCAATGGCTAAAGTTATATAAACGCACGTGTTTTGAATCCTAGCTTGTCCCAAAATGAATCCGCGAATTCTTCAGGCCTCTATTTATTGCAAATGTATATTTTGTGTTTAAATGTCATAAATAACGTTTGTATTTATTATTACATCTTAATATGCTTTCTGTATGCAAGTATGGGAAGTATACGAGATGTAACCCATTATACTGACATGCCAGAAGTCATGGGATAGCAGTACGTAGAGGTGATAGTCGTTGGCACCACCATGANGTAACCCATTATACTGACATGCCAGAAGTCATGGGATAGCAGTACGTAGAGGTGATAGTCGTTGGCACCACCATGAAGTTACGTCTTACAAGTGCCCATACCTGTGTCAGTTGTGCTTTGTCATCGCGTGAGTGAGTGTGTGCTGGCCATTATATTGCATTGCAGCCCTCCATGGACTTCACGTACCCTCACAACTATGGTATATTCCAGCAGAATAATGTACCCTGTCATCGGTTCAAATTGTCCACAATTGGTTCGAGGATCATTCTGGAGAGTTTCAACAACTGCTGTGGCCACCTCATTTGCCCGATATGAAACCCAGAAAGTATTTACGGGATCTGGTGGAGAGGTCAGTTCGCTCCTAAGGTCCTGCACCTGCAAATAGCAGGGAACTGTGGGTTCATATACAGACGGCGTGGGTCAATGTCTCTACATGGGTATATCGTCCACTTGTGGAATCGATGCCACGACGAGTTGCTGCACTTCACTGAGCCAGATGAGGTCCTACACGATATTAGACCCATATCCCATGGCTTTTGGCACGTCAGTGTAATTATGGGGCCTCATAATCTATCGCTCGGAATTTGTTGCGTCTGCTTCACTTTTATATTTCGGTGTTTGACGTGTGTTTTTAAATATGAAAAATTCTTAAAAGGGGGTTTTAAAAATCATTTACCAGTACGAAAACACCTGTGCTGGGGATTTAAAGTTGTCCAAATTAGGCGCAAACCACTTTTCTCTTTATTACTACACCATCAAAAGGCAGATACAGCGCTGAGAATCTCAACAGTCTAGTTGCTGATGAAAATACTGTGTACCAGTGCAGTGCCTTGCGCATAGAGGCGTTGATGCAAGTGATGAGGGTAGCTGGGTCGCCCCTAGCCATCCTGCGGGTCTAGCTATCTGCCACGCAGAATACCTCCAACCATGCTGAGCCCTTAGCAGTAAACCCTGTGAAAATTCTGGTACTGCAGCACTGCATCCCATCCTAGATTGGGCGACGTGGTCCTGCTCTGTTAGGTTACAATGTTTGTAAATTGATGGGTGTGAACGCGCACTTACAGCGATGATGGCCGCCCACAAACTCACACGCAGTAATCACGACCACGCTTCTTCGCAGAACCACATTTTACATAAACTGAAACTGCTCTGAACTAGTTCCCTTTCTTCCCGGTAGGTTGAACCTGCGCATCTCTTTTNCTAGTTCCCTATCTTCCCGGTAGGTTGAACCCGCGCGTCTCCTTTCCCTGTCCGAAGGTCGGCACAGCGGTGAAGTGCCCAAATGTCGTCCGTCTCTCAAGTTCATCCCCCGAGCTATCTTTCGTGAATAGTGCTGCCACCTGTTCTCGAGGAAACGAAACACTCCAGTAAAATCCAGTAGATAGTTGACAGTGAGATAGTAGGGAAGTTCTGTCATTCACCGCTTATTATTTGCGACAATAGTTTGAGAAGAAGCTTCATAAAATTGCTGTTCAACTTCAGAACACTAATCTGATTCCCCAAGGTATGTTTTCCAGTATGTTATGATTGCTGCTTGTAAATTATAGTATGAACTTTCTGTACAAGATCTCCGCGGAGTGTTAGTTTCATAAATGATGCAGGTAAGGCTGCTATGTTAATGATTATTATATTGCTATATTTGCCCTCTTCACAGTTCTTAAATCCACCCCGGGACGGATTTAGGATCCCAACAATGCAAGGGTCTTAACATTCGTTCCTTTTATTCATACTATATTTCTGTCTCATTTTGTACCGTAAAAACAGTTAAGCCTACCCACCTATTAGACATTATTAAATAAGCAACATTCAGTAATGTGGTTTTTAACTTCTGTCGTTCCTATTTGTACTCACAGACAAATAAATCTAAACAATTAAAACCAGATAAATCTATAATTAAGTATTATACAAAAACAAATATTAAATAAATAAATGTTAAATAAATCAACGTAATAGAGGCGACAGGGACCTATCTTATTAGCTTGTTATGCAATCAAATTTACGTACTATTGTAATGTAGTTACTGTATGACAATAACGAAACTCAGCATGGAGTCCAAACACCTGCCAGGAACATCGTCTACGAAACCACCCAGGGGGAAAACAAGCCTATGTTATGCGAGTTCCAGTGACACCGTGGAATTCTTTCCGCGAATATCAAAATTACTTGCAACGTGTAACACGAGATAAAAAGTTCATCGTGCCCATTTAAACAAGTAAAACATAATGAAACTTTTCGTTCATGAAAATTGCAACTGCTGTTTCAAGGTGTACATACGAGAACTAGCGAGGCAATGGAAGCATATCCGCGGGAGTTTTGTTTTCAAAGTTGAGCTGACAAGAGATTTGGGTGGGCGGCTCTTGACGGAGAGGTCGTCAGAGCCGATGAGGTTGAAATGAGATGAGAATAAAGCAGCGCCGGGATGCAAGAGCGGGGGAAACGGAAGATCCCTGAGAAAACCTGCCCTGGAGCGACTCGTGCCGGGGATTGAACCCGGTTTGCCTTGGTGGGAGGCAAGTAGTCTAACCGCTCAGCAACCGCGGTCCCCTTGTATTCAAAAGGAGTATTGTTCTAAAGGTTAACCAAGACTTTCGGAAGTGCTTAGATGACGGCGAGCAAAGTCAGTTCAAGGTATAGAGATATTGAGGTTTGCTGTGTGGTGAGTGACAGTAGCGGGTTGTGGTTGCAGGCTCTGCCGGGAGATCTCGCTGCAGTTCCGCACTCGGCTGCCGCACGGGCTGCTGGTATACCACAGCGTGAAGGGCCAGCATGAGGGCATCGGGCCCTACGCCCTCTACATCATCGTGGAGAACGGCCAGCTCAAGGTCGTGCACGTCTTCGGCAAGCACTCCACCTCCGTCACCGTCGGCAAAGGTCAGGCATCCTTCCCCCTCCGCCCGTCAACTGCCACTGTATCCCCCGTGGCCTTCGCTTCCTTAAGGCTCCCGCTTGCCCGGGGCTGTTTTCCGCGTTCGAGGCGGGGAGGTGCGGGAGCGATAAGGGCGACACTGCCACGCGCATCGAGTGCGCCATCGCCGCTAAGCGCAAGGCTCTGAACTGGCATGCAGTGTTCTCGTCGCACTGCGTGTACCCGTGGAACTTTCAGCGGTGACCATATTGTTTAATTTGTGTAGGAAAATTCAGTGCAGGTCTCCTGAGTAGTTTTATACAGTATATATGAATCTGAAGCATATATTTTGAGCTACAGCGCTTTGAAAAAGCAGTTTTTAGCCGTTTTGGAGTACTCCGAAATAATGCTTCTAACGTGCATGACATTTCGAAAGCACTCAACAGCCTCATCCGAAGTGCGTGTTTCTTTCATATATCGGCACATTGGACGCACGTTTAATAGTTTCATGGAAAAACGCAGATTTAAAACACTCTGCAACTCAGTTAAAGCGTCGGGTGGGCGGCAACCTTAACGTAAACATTAATTTTTTCTATTCGGCTGTGGAAAATGAGGAATTTTATGTTGTGATAAATACTTACGGATTTCTTACGTCAACTAACACTTTGGAACCTATGAAAATGATTTAAGTAGATCCACGACACAAGGAGAAACCAATTATAAAAGATTAGACGTATCAGAGGTAACCAATAACATTGTACAGGGATAGCCCATGTATGTACTGGTACTGACTTCTGAACTTGCACAGCACTAACCATGATTCTACTTACTCTGCAACATATAAGATATTAACGAGTGGGAATCGTGCTGGACGATGGCCGCTGATAGGCAGGTTATCTCGGGGATTTCCTGTTTCCCGCACCTTTTCATTCCGGCGCTGCTCCATACTCACCTCGCTTCACCCTCATCGGCTCTCAAGACATCGATCATAAGAGCCGCCCAAATATCTTCACTCACTCACGTAACATAGCGTAAAACCCGTCGTGATCATGTGAGTAATTTACACTGCGAGTTATGTCCAAGTGTGGTTGCGTTGCAATGAAAACGTCATGAAAACTGGTGGAGAGGTAATATTACGTCACCGATGTCTTCAAGGAGTTCGGATGTCGTAATATCAAGGTAGACTCCATATAAACAAGTTTAGTTCAGGCGACGCGTTATTACGTCTTCAGAACTCAAAATGTTAAAGATTCTCTAACTACGACAGTAAAAGTTGCTTTTGGTCAAGGAAAANCCTACATACCACCCTGGCGTTTCCTGAAACTAAGTCCTAAGTCTCCTAAGTCCAGGTTTGCTCCCATCTGTCATCTACTGTATTGTGACGTTCCTTCACCATGGAAAATATATTCATAAAGAATGCAGCCCCACTCAAATGTGGACGTCCTAGTTTGTAATTAATTAAGCGAGGAAAACACTTCTTGATGTGAATGGACTGCCGCACAAATCAAGACTGCTCCTGGCAGTAAAGTAAACCAAGTTCTCTCAAACTCGTGGCCCAAATTCATCTCTGCCGCGCCGTCTTGCTGCAAAGCCGTTTGAAATAGAACTTGCTGCGGCTTGGACTTCCACTATCGGAATGCTCCCGTTTCCGGGGTCTTCAGCTGTGCTTCACAATGTTTTTTGGAAACGAAAGGGGTCCTTACATAGTAAATAGAGGTTAAGGTGGACTCACAACCATCCGTCCATCAGTCAGTCATCCGTCTGTGTTTTCGTCCGTCAGTTGAAAGCGACTCACAACAATCCGCCGTCCGTCAATCCTTCCGTACGGCAAAATTTCAGTGTGACAACTTAACATCGTGATCTTTCTTTAGTTGGAGATATATTTTGCTTAGAAATACATTTCCAAGAGGGAAATATTTCGGGGAAATAATTATTTTCACGAGATCAGAATTTATACTGAATATTTTTACATTTGAAATTCCTGGATTTACCACACAGCACGAATAAACACGGACCCACCGCCTTGCATTTTATTTCAAAGTGCGTATTCACTTGTAAGGAATTTGTTTAGAAGGCGGTGGCTTGTCCTTCCGTCCGTCTGTCGAAAGTTACAGATTGGTAAATATTTGACGGATGGACTGATAGAAAAAAAAAGTAGCTCTGCAATTGGTTGAAGATCGCGTGACCGCCGGAGGGACGGGCGACTGACGGATGCGACAGATGGCTGCGAGTCCACCTTTACACGTCACATTCTCCTGCATATGGCTTACACGATTAGTTATCGACAAAAGTAGATTCCCTTTGCTGAACTTATCTCCAGCTGAATCCGACTGGTCCGACCTCTCGCGTCCCACCACTGCGAGGTCGCTCTCGATCCACGGCCGGACAAAACCCGGATGTGAAATGTGACTCTCGTTGCCGTCGGCCCGTGGGTTTTCTCGGTAGCCTCCCGTTTTCCCGTACAGCTGCATTCCATCGTTACTATAACCCCCACCTTAGTCCTCGCCCAGCGGCGCTGAAGGCGCCCGCGTACCTGGTGCTATTCCCCGCGTTTCAGGCCGAGAACCACAGGAGCTATAAGGGCGAAACTGCCACGCGCATTAAGTGTGCTATCTCCTCTACACGCAAGATTGTGAAGCGTGTGGAGCGTGGAGAGGCGTGGGCGACTCTTAACATTGAGGTCTTGAGAGCCGATGCGGGTGAAGTGAGGTGAGTATGGAGCAGCGCCGGAATGCTAGGGCGGGGGAAACGGGAAATCCCCGATAAAATTTGTTTACCAGCGGCATCGTCCGGTACGATTCCCACTAGCGAAAATCCGGGAGTGACCCCGCTGGGAATCAAACCTGTTTGGCCTTGGTGGGAGGTGAACACCATAGCCGCTGCGCTACCGCGGCCCCTTAGGAGGAAGGGCACTTGATGTGTTTCAGGTCTGAACCGCGATGTGTGGCACAACGTGACGGTGCGCATCGACGTGAAGGCAACTCGGCTGATGGCCAGCGTCGACGGACAGCAGTCGGACACCAAGCTGCTCGGACTGCACCCCAAGGACAACTACGGGGTCTCCACCGACCTCATGTCCGTCCTGCTCGTTGGAGGTAAACCCCCTTTACCCTTTCAGACACACTTTTGTCTACTGTTTCAGATGTTGCAAACAAAATAAATGTATGACGCGTGCTGTACTTAAGTCGACAAGACACTTGTTTCGTTGTCACGGCCAATGAGCTGCAGGCTATATGTTCGACTACAGTTGTTTGAACCAATTATGACCTAGACCAGTAAGACGGTATGTGACCTACAGGTAACATAATTGTTCATTGAGCTTCGCAGTGTACAGACAGACGAAAAATTACCTTCATTTGTGTAATGTACACAGTTGTGTACGCTGGGTTGGAATGGGTTAATTAATGTAAACGTTAATTTTTCATTCTCGCATTGTCAGTGGAACCGGAAGAAATAATAAACCCGCACTTAAATTACGACTTTTGTTGTTAAATTAATACCGTACGTAAATACCAATTTGAGTATTACTTTCAAATATACTTCTAGTAGACTGGTGCATTATTCGTAGAATTTGTATGATCTTATATTTATTTATATACGATATCAGTTATGACGTTAAAATACAAATATGGGTTTACTTGCTCTATAACTTTTGAGTATGCCTCAACAAACTAGTAAGAATATTTCTACGATATTTTGATAAGTGCTGGTGTTAATTTGACCCCTTTATGTCGAACACCTTCCACCACCCTTGATTTCAGATGCTGTAAAAAAGGAAATTTATAATTACTAACATTACTTACGAATGTCTTTTAAAAACTGACACTTTGGAACTCATAGTAGATTCTTGGTACAATAAGCAACCAATTGTAAAACAGTTGGTGAGTCAGCAATAACCAATAACATTACCAACGGATAGCCTTGCTCTTATTGGTGTTAGCTTCTCGACTTATACAGTAACGGTCATCGTTTCCCTTATCCTGCAACATGCCGCACGTGAACGAGAATACTCGTAATAATTAGACCCCGGAAAAAATTGCGAGTTCAATGACCTGCAAGCTAGACTCTACAGTCTTATGTACAAATATGCCGATATGAACTGCACATTGGTTGTCTGCTGTAACAGTGGAAGGCGACGATTGGGCCAGCGCTCCCCAGGAGGTGTGAAACACTGTGTGGACCAATGGCTGAAGTTTTATTAACACACGTGTTTTGAATTCTAGTTTGTCCCAAAATGAATCCGCGAATTTTTCTGGTCTCTAGTAATATGCAGGGACCTGGAAATTTCGCTGATTTATTCGAGGACAAGTTAAACTTCAACCGCATTTAATTGGGAGTATCTGCCTCTATTGGACCACAGCTTGTTCGAGACTACCCGGACCACGTTTAACGAATAACAAATCTGCTCGGAAAACAAGGACCGAATCACGTGAATTCGCAAAAGGTTGTGGAGTCTAATGGTTTGCAGAATGAACCCGCGAAATTTCTGGGTATTTGACGTGTCAAGGTTCTGGTACTGCTCAAACTTCATCATAAGGTAGACGGAGCGTGGCTTCGGATGGACCACTGCACTTGGCTGTAAAATACGCAGGACGTACTAAGAAGAATAGTGCCCACACTACCAAAATTGTCGCCAAAGTATGATTTATGTTGCGTATGAAAGAAAAATTCGAATATTTGTAAATCGGAGAACTGAATAAACTGGGGTATTGTGCATAGCTCCAGCTGTCTTTGTTCCTCCATTCGCTGCTTGCCTACATGACTACCCGATTCCGCGTTAGTCCGTTTCCCTCAGGATTCAATAACTCCAACAATGAACGCACGTGATTCGTGAGCAAATAGCCAACACGGACCGAAACATGATTAAGCCAATCAAGACAGCCGAATGACGCTATCTGGCTTTGAATTGTATGTTGTCTTGAAATATTTTAGCAAAATATCACAGTTATATTTATAAGATTTTAATTTTAACAAAAATGTTAATTTACTTTAATTCCGAATGTTTAATGAAACACATTCTGCAAAAATCGTTCCTAACAGCAATATCAACATAGTAAATACAATAATTGTACGACACCTGAAGAATTCGCGGATTCATTTTGGGACAAGCTAGGATTCAAAACACGTGCGTTGATATTACATTAGCCATTGGTCCACACGGTTTTTGACACCTCCTGGAGAACGGTGTCCAATTGTCGCCTACCACTGTGACAGCAGACAACCAATGCGCAGTTGATATCAGTATATTTGTACATAAGACTGTAGAGTCTAGCCTGCAGGTCATTGAACTCGCGAATTTTTCCGGTCTCTAATCATTGTATTAAATAAAAATTAATAATGATGATATTTACAAAACTTTTGATAGTTAGACCATTTCAGTAACAAAAATTACAACTTTTATAACTGAAACAAATGTGCATAGAACCAATTATTAAAAAAATTTGTAAAATAATTACACATTTTAGTTACACAAAATAATAGTTATAATTACAATAATTTTGCTGGATGTAGGTTTTTTTTTAAAAAGTGCTTTAAGTAGCAACCAAAATGAAAATACGCTTAAATTTTGTTCAAATATATACATAGTCACATTATTTGATAGTTTAATAACTTTTAAACAAATAAATTGTAGCGACATATTTTTCAATGTTAGGAAGTGTAAGTTGTTATCTTTAATATGCGACTTAAGTCGTACTTGTCTGGAAATGTTGGTACTGTTCATACTACATTTCAATGAACTGCACGTGTTTTACATTCGGGTGTACTTCTGTATTGGACGCTACTCTACTTCTACCTCTTCTCAAGACACACGGTATTATCTAGAACACAAATTTAACTGCATAACCTAAAGTAATGGAATTAGTTTTACTGACAAGATATTTGAATGCTGGTAGCGCTTGTGTACACCAAATTTGATAGTCTGCAATTTTAAGTTTAAATGCTGTCAACTTTCTGTAAAAAAGTTACGGAAATAAACCACAAAATCAGCAAATCTGAAGACTTCAATACTATACACACACCTCAGCTGTTGTTATACCTCCATTGGCTGCTGGTGCCATGTCCGTCTTTGACGAAGCCATTCAGAACTGAGTAACACCGACACTGAACCTTCGTGATTCGTGCGCAAACGGTTAATATAGGGCCAGAACATTTTTTAGCCAATCAAAGAAGCTGGACGACCCTACAGTGCTTTGGACTGTATCTTGTCTCGAAATATTTTCGTTAAATATCACTGCCCCTAATTACAGGTACCGCGAAGGAAATTTTAAACAAATGATTTATTTTTGCATGTGGAGTGATTCGTGGTTTTCACACGTAAGTATTCGAAAAAGTCAACAATTTTGTATTCGAAAACTATACATAGTATCGACTATTGTTGTATGTGATGGTTATGTTAAACCTCTCTCTCACCGCGTCCACGAGCATGTGCGAGTTGCACACGAAGGATATTTATGGCCAGTTCTGTACACGGCGAAGACTCAGTACCCAATGCCCTATGAACCTTCCAGACGGGTAATCTGGTTTGTGAAAGTTACCACACCCCACGTTTATGAATGGCTGATGGTAAAATATTTGGGTGCGTGGTTCACTGGCTGTAAAAAGTACACTAGACAAAAGTAAAGTGCGCATCAAAATATTACACCGTTAAAACACTACGACTCACAAATTAATTCGTGAACAAACCTGTTAACTAACATTTAAAGTCAAACATGCAAACCCCATCTACATATGTATAGTTCAAACTCCATACTTGATATTGCTGTTCAGAAAGTAACGCCTAGCGAGACCTATACTTAGCTCAACATTTTGCTATAAGATATTGACTGAAAAAAATAATTTCTCTTCCTGAATGCATGCATATTACGGGTCATTCATCGTTTCACGCTGGTAAGGAATTTGGCAATGATATAAGAAAATTGGTTCCATGTTTACACGCATATCTTAAAGTACCATTTTTTAATTTGGTGGTTCTAAATTTATTACATTTATTTTTGGTTTCTTCCGCTAGCATAAGCATAACATTTGGAATATACTTATACAAAATATTTGCGCTCGTAACTGTTTCACAGTTTAAATCGATCGACGCACAAATAAAGTGAACCGGCCAAGGGCAAAGTTAATTTAACACTTGGCGCAAGGTTATAAAAAAGGGGTGAAAATTATATCCAATGAGGGACATATTTTAAAAATTGCTTAGTTACTCGCAGACTTTCTGTATAAATAACGTTTTCTATTACAGATCGCGATGCAATGGAACTGGCCACGTTAAAGCCAAGAACAGTTTGACTAAGCGACTTCGGAAAATATAAACTTTAGTTTCCATTTTGCCAACCTGTCAGAGTTTAGATGAAAGGAATTTGCATCGTAATATTATAAAGCGAGATGCGTTTCGGGGTATTGAGCCAAGATCTTGGTAATATATTGTTGTGACAAATAAAAATAACGGCAAACGAATGTTACGCGCAGCAAAAATTACGCATTCGAGCAGATGCTCAAGAAAAATTAGATAACTGGAATGTTTCCTTATTTGAAACGCAACTTTTACATAAACGCCGTGGCTTAATTTAATGACCGGATAAAACATATTTTCGTAGGTGACATTTTATGATTTGGAAAAAAGGACGCACATTTTTATGATTGCTTTTCAAAACTGTCTTTAATTTTTGCTTTTCTGTAAACAATAATTTCCCGCCAAGAACATTTGCTTCCACAATTTGCCCTCTTAACATTTTACTCAAATATCTAGACCAGCAAATAAGTACACTTAATAATGATAGATTAAGCTGGCAAGTACTCATTTATAAACTCTGAGTAAAACGGCGCTAGAGAAAGGGGAGGTAATATATTCTGTCCACTGTTAATTAAGCCCTTTTAAATTAAAGCCTTTTTAAAAATGTCACTGCCCTAACTGCATGGGCCCACTGACTGGCATGCGCAAAGTGAAATTGATTAAGGCAGAGGGATAGTATTTCCATGTCTTAATGTTAAATAATTAGAGACCTGAAAAATTCGCTAGTTCAATGACCTGTAGGCTATACTCCATTTTCGTATGCAAAATTATGCAGATATCACTGTTCATTGATCGCTTGTTGTATTAGCGTAAGACGGTGATTCGATCTGCATTTTACTGTGTATTTATTATAAGCTCAGAGTTGTCCAGGGGGTGTAATTTAACGGGTAGGCCAATAGCATTAGCAATACAAATGTACGGGGTTTTGAATTCTAGCTTGTCCCGAAATGAAAACGCGAATTTTTCAGGTCTCTATGAATAAGAAGTATTAAACAAACATTTGCGAATACTAACGTTTATTGCTTTCTGTTTTATTTAAATTCATAGAGGAGTAATAATTAGCGAAATTGTTAGATATGTACTTTCCCAGTAATTTCACCGTTTAAGTTGGTCGACGCTTGAATAAAGAGATTAAGCCAATAGCAAATTTAATTTTGCCCACACAACGAGCATGCAAGTAACTATTAAAGGAGGTCTTTCAAAAGTGCTCAGTTAACCGCGCACATACTATATAGCTAGAGACCAGAGAAATTCGCGGATTCACTTCGGGACAAGCTAGAATTCAAAACACGTGTGTTAATAAAACTTCACAGCCATTGGTCCACACGGTGTTTCACACCTCCTGGGGAGCGCTGGCCCAATCGTCGCCTTCCACTGTGACAGCAGACAACCAATGCGCAGTTGGTATCAGCATATTTGTACATAAGACTGTAGAGTCTAGCCTGCGAGTCATTGAACTCGCGAATTTGTCAGGTCTCTATATAAAGCTCACTCACGGTTACTTACAACTTTTCTGAAGCCATGCTGAAGTACAGCTTTCAGGCTATTCACCTGCCAAATGCAAAAAAAGCTTCAAAACTTTGTGAATTACGCCAAAGAGACGACGTGCTGCATTCGTCGCACTTATTTAATACAATTTGGTCCGAGAACAATTTCTTACTAGGTGTTACCAACACACCTATTTCCTCCCTATTTTAGCCATATTAGTTTAAAGCGTAATATTGTAATTTGTAGACGAAGTAAAGTGAACATTTCGAATTAACAAAAATAAGATACTTTATTGTAAGATAAGTATGAAACGCCTGTTACACGTGACATATTTAGGAAACTAACAGACACATCATACGTGAACTGATTTTGNAAGATAAGTATGAAACGCCTGTTACACGTGACATATTTAGGAAACTAACAGACACATCATACGTGAACTGATTTTGCAAAGGTTTGGTTCAAAGTTTCCACAGCCTATACCTTATAATCTAAATATATTATACACTCGCGGTTTTTGAATCAAACCTTTGAAAAACCAGTCCATGTATAACGTGCCGGGTTGTTTTCTGAATACGTCACCTGCCACAAGGGTTTTATGCTTCTGTTAGCAGAAATGTATCATATGATTTTGTTAATGTGAAATTTCAATTATATATTATCTACGAATCATGTAATGACGTATTATACCCGTGTTAACACGAAATACCTTATATTTTATAACATTGAACATTTACTCATATTTGGTTTATAAATTGTAATATTTGGATAACAAGTGATACGTATAAAGGCAGGGAGAATATAGATGTATCGGCAAAGGCTAGTGAGAAATAGTTCTTATACAAAATATCATTAAAATGAATGCGCAAGAATGCGATGCGTTGCCCTTATGGTGTAAATTTTTTATAATCGGTCAAGCTTTGTTTGCAAGGGACGGATGAATATCGCGAAGGTAGATGTTCAGTGGGGCTTAAGGAATATTTGTAAGTAATCGTGAATGTACTTTACAGAGCGGAATGTGACGGGTGGTTGTGTTGGCAGGCCTGAGCTCGGAGGAGCAGCTACACGGAGTGAAGTACATCATAGAGTCGTTTGTGGGCTGCATCAAGAACGTTGTTCTGAGTGCCGGAGCCACGCTGCCTGAGCTGAGGCACATCCAGCCTCTGGTCGCCACCAAGCACGAGAACGTCGTCGAAGGCTGCGTCAACAAGTAAGGCTTCGTTCACGATTGTAAGCGTAACCGTAACCGCAGGACGTGGGTCGTGCGCACACGCACTGAGCACCATGCTTTCCAATCTGTTGGCTGAGCGGTTAGCATGCTCGCCTCAGAACCAAAGCGAACCGGGTTCGATCCCCGGGCCGGGTCGCTCCCGCATTTTCGCGAGTGGGAATCGTGCCGGACGATGCCGCCGATCGCCGGGTTTTCTCGGGGATCTCACCGTTTCCCCCCGCCCTTTCATTCCGGCGCTGCTCCGTACCCATCTCAGTCACCCTCATCGGCTGTCAAGATCTTTCTGTTAAGAGCCGCTCGAATATCTTCACTCACTCGCTCGAACCTATTGATTCACAACTGCGCGTAACAGGTAGTGTGAATGAGAGTTCCTGACACAGTGCGCAAAGGAAATGGTCGTGTTTCATTTCTTGTGCAGGCGCATGGGGCCTACAGAGCAGAATTTTAAACGAAGTTGTTTGTTTCAAATGGCGGAACAGTTATACTAGAAGCGAAGAAATATCTCAAGAAATAAACTTATAAAAAATAACAGGTAACAGTTCACTGGCAGACATTTTTAAGTTTATTCACAACTTAGAAAAAAAAAAAAAAAGAGGAAAGTAAAAATTCCAAATATTTTCAATCACCGTCAATTTCCAAAACATAATCACAATATATCACGAAAAAATGAAAATCCGTGATTTACAACCCCTTTTAACTGACGTCAGAATCGTCGCAATATTGTATTGGTTAAATAATACATAAGTATTCAATTGTGAATCAATTTCGCATAATAATTCTGGTAATTGGAATGTTATACTGTTAGGTACTACGCTCTTCGCGTAGGTAATAGGATTGTGAACGCAGCCTAAGTCTGGACTCATAATAGTCCGTCGCAGTCGTCCGTCCGTCCGTCCGGCGGTCACGTGATCTTCAGCCAATCGCAGGCAACTTTGTTTTCTATCCGTCCAGCTGTCAAATATTTACCGAACTTTAACTTTCGACGGACGGACTGATGAGCCACCGCCTTCTGACAACATTCCTTAAACGAGAATACGCAATATGAAATAAAGTGAAAGGTGGTGGATATGTGTTTATATATCAATGGTAGCAAATTCAGAACATAAAAAAAAAAAAAAAAGTGTAAATTCTTGTCTTTTATAAAAAAATTTTCCCCAATTTTTTATTTCTTCAGAATGTATTTACAACCAAAATATACCACCAACTAAAGAAATATCGCGACTTTAGGTTGTCACACTGAAATTTTGCCGCACAGAAGGATTAACGGACGAAGGATTGTTGTGAATCTCTTTCAACTGACGGATGAAAATATGTTTGTAGTTTTACAAATGTGTGTAACAATACTAAAATATATCTTGTAAAAGTACTAGTTTGTAAAACTACACGAGCTGTGTTTTTAATAGACGTCAGGCAATGTTTGTGCTATACTGGCCCGTATCCACGAGCTCAAGCAAAATTGCGGACACTTGACAACGTGAAACCTTATACATCAGTTTGCGCAAAAATTGGGGGCGATGTAAAGTGTAGTGACGTGCAAAAATCAATGTATTGCAAGTAAGAATAACGTAAAATACTTAAAACAACTTAAGTAATCATAATAAAACGACTACAATTTTAAAAGCACGTGTCGCTCTCACTCATTTACTGTTAATGTTTTATTTCTACACAGAACTCTCAAAATGAAATATATAAATTCTTCTTAATCAATAAATTTACTATTATTTTGTAGGTATTTACTTCTAATAGCTGTGTACCGACGCACGTTCTTAAAACAATTTATTCTGTTATTATAAAACTGCAACTGTGCAAATGTGCAATCCGACTGCAAACATTGTATTTAAATTCTGCATCAGATATTCACAATACTAGAAATTATATTCCTGTTGCCAACTTTATTTAGAACAATAATAATCGTAAAACTTCGTAAAATAAGTTGATCTTGTTGCTAAGGATGTGTGAATGTTACGTAAAGAACGTGAATTCTAGTCCACGTTGTTACGAGGTGTGGTCAGGCCTTAGCTGAGCGGCCTGCCTGATCACACCTTCACTTATTTATCCAGGATACAGGCCGTGACCACTGAAATTAGTTATGAAATTGCAAACCACAGAAACCCCCTCCACCGGCCAGTAAACGGGGACAACGCAGCCGATATAGGGCAGTGCAGTCCGTGGGCGGTGTCTTTTGTTGTCCGGACATTGGAACGAGAAAACCACTGAAGATGGGTGTGTCCGGCCATCGACTTGTGCCATCTTAATGAGCCTCCGTAATCATGAAGAAGTTGGGGACTCTCCAATTAGGCTTTACTCGGAACATGGCTCGTTAAATCTTTATAAAATCATATTATTTAATATTTTAGTATATTTGTATAGCTACCCCCGTTCATATGCAATACTATTTATATTGAAATAATATTATACAACCTTAATGTCAAATAAACCTCTTTTATATAGTCGTCATTACATAGCTCTTATCAATAACTTGTTATGCCCCTATATCCCCGTTAGGGATAATTATCAACAAAATATCAAAACCATAACACCGTGCTGGCTGGGTGCAACTTTTTTTCTTTGTAAAATATATTTTGAAATAATTGTTTCCTTATTCTCAGTTATTTATTCATAACACTAGTTTTTTTTCTAATAAAGTCCACTTCTTATTAATGCAAGTTGCAATACAATAGTATCATTTGTAATATTACAAGTATAACTTTTGCAGATTTTACAAGTAAACTGTTTGTAGTTATACAAAGGATTTTCTTGGCAACTAGGTTTCCGGGGAATTTTCTTGTAAAAGTACAAAAAAATGTTTTTGTCGGCGTGGTAATTTGATATGTGAAAGTTGCCACACCTGTCGTTTATGGACGGCTGATGGCAACGTCTGTGAGCACACAGCGCGTTGTTCCGGTTGCAAAAAGTACTCTTCGACACTGGTACATCGCGCATACAAGTATTAAACGATTGCAACACCTTAATGCGAGACTGAACGGGTCAACTTGCTAAAGTTTTCTGCAGAGCAGCTAAAAGCCTTTTCCTGTATAGTATCTGAATCCTTATTGGCCGAATGAAATGGGAAAGTGGCTTCACTAATGCATGGCAGCAAATAAGGAAAGACAACTGTCAAACATGTGAGCAGCTTGTTGAATCCTCAGAGTGGAGATGTTTGGGTGGCTCTTCGGAGTACCGAGAGGCGACGAGGGTGAAGCGAGGTGAGCACGGAACAGCGCCGGAATGAAAGTACGCGGGAAACGGGATAACCCAGAGGAAACCCGCTGGCTAGCGGCATCGTCCGGCAAGATTCCCACAAGCGAAAATCCGGGAGCCATGAAACCGGGAATCGAACCCGGTTGCGCTTGGCGGGTGGCGAGCGTTCTAGCCGCTACTCCACCGCGGCTCCTAGTACAACGTGTGCACAAAATGGCGGATTGTTACACCGGAGTTAAGAACAGAAGTGAAAATGGCGAAGAAAATATGTCGTGGCATATTCCGAAACGTCTTCAGTCTATTTAGCAGAACTTGTGGATAATTCATGAAAAAAAAATACATATGAGACAATACTTTACAAGCTAATGCCTTTGGAATCATTTCATTCATCAGTATTAGTTATTGAATAACTGATATTGAATGAAGTTTATCTATCAATATCGTAATAATTCGTTTTAAAGGCAAAAGTATGTTAAACGAGGGACAATTTGTAACAGTACACACATAGCAGAAGATACGTTTTGGAAATGTATTTTTAGGACAAGAGATACTCTGGAATAGTAAATGTTGGACAATGAGACATTATGGAAGTGGAGTAATAAATAAACACAGAAGCCATATTAGCAGAAAAAGGTTGTTTTGTTTCTGAACTAAGTGATACATTCTTTAACCGCCATTTTGTATAAAGCTTAAGGAGAATAGACACGTTGGAATTGTAGGCAGCTGTCATTCTTAATTGTAACAGGAAAAAATAACGCTTTGGTAGCCAAACGATGCACATATATCTACTTAAAATATCAGTAATACAATATGCCAAAAAATAGCATGAAAAATAGTATATGCTTGGGGATTGGCTGCTTAATAAACGGGTGATGTTGTAGCAAGGCAAACTGTTTGGTCACAGCGGCCTCATGAATCTAGCTAGCTCGGCTGTAATGTGTGTGGTGTAGAGTGATGCGTATTAAAGTGCACTGTCGTTACATGATATATCACACGCGGAACTGTACAATGCATCATACACTGCCTTCACAACCGCACGGCACTACTGTGTAGCTGGTGGAATGCCCCACTCGGGATCTAGACTCGCCAGGCCGCTGTTCGCAACAATGTATTAAAAATGGCCCGTAGGGTGATTCGTAACGACATTGCCGAACTGAAGGAAATAATTACTTGGGTCAATAGGAGTAAACAATTGTAATATCTACGTGGTATAATTCGCAGTAGCTACGGTGTTGATGATCGGCAGGATCGCACCAATGTGAACCGCGCGTTCGCAGCATCGAACGGCGGCGCGGGCCTGGTCAGTCGTAGCTTATTGGCGGCGCTGCAGCCCGCGCATGCGCACAAGCTTCGGCGGGCAGCGCGCGCGGTTCACATGCGTGCGGAGTAGTGCGCTGACGCACGGAGTTGGCGTCTTGGAACATCTGTCAGAGCTGATTACTATCTGTAGCGATAACATGCACGTGTCCTACCATTGCACATAGTGAACAGTGCATTGCTACCACGCCACGCGTGTTTTTACTTTCACAACAGTCGATGACGTTACACTCTCTGAACATTAACCCACCTCTAAATCCTTTAGTATTGTGATTACAACCAATGTTGATATATCATTTTTGCTCCTATTGAGCAGATTAATAAGCTCCTTTAGTTAGGCCATATCGCCACGAAACATCTTGTATATTATCTTCGCAGTTTTCTCTTCTTTACGCAAACCCAGTGTTAAAATCTGCCATTTTTTTTTTACGCCTTGTGTACATATCTTTTCCTATCCCCCGTTCTCACTATCACCATGGAACCACGACACACTACTGCAAGTCAGTTCAGTACCCTTCGCACAAGGACGATAAGGCATTTGATTGGCATGTCACTGTCACCCCTACCGCTACCTCGCAGGCTGACAAGGTCTGCCGAGAGCAGTCGAGTGTGCTCGCGTTTCGCAGGTGGGACTGAGGAAAGCGTGGCTTCTTGTCGCAGGTGCAAGACGTACGAGAACCTGTGCTTCGTCGGCAGCCACTGCATGAACCACTACAGCTCGTACTCCTGTGACTGCTTCGGGAGGGAGTACGAAGGAGAACAGTGCGATATTTTCTGTGAGTGATTTCTATGCAAGCCGCTTTCTTGCTGTCTGGTATAATTTATGACTTTCTTTACGAGGCATTATCTATTTATGCAGCTCTGTTCACAATTTGATTACAATTCATTGAGGTGTGCCAGTTATCAAAGGTCCTCTTTCAAGGCAGAAAATTTGGAAAAGGTATCCTAGCGAACAGGCTTATAGTCAAATTTTTCCGCACATATGATGGACCTTTTTTTTTGAGAACCAATAATGTTGCTAATTCATTCCTTGCCAAGGCAGACTAAAATCACTTGATGTTCTATGTTAGTCGTGTGAAGGTAGCACAGTAGTTGTGACATGATCTGAATGATCATGAGAAAGAAACGAGCCAGGGATAAATAATTTGTCTGAATGTAAAAACAGCACTCGAAATAACGGAACTTCTCCTATCGTGATAAAAACGAGCAAATAAATAGCAGCATCGCAGATTTGTAAAGGATAGCGAAGTGTTGTCCGGCACGAAATGAATCGTAAATATAAATTGGACTCAAAGAATGGTGCATTTGTCAAAATGATAAAGTCAAATTTTTGTAACCTAAACCCTTCTCAGCAACGTAAATTTCTCTATTTAATTAAGGAAAATTGTGTTTGCATTCTGCTGATAATATTAACTGAAGTGAACATTTTCTGACGGTAAATATATGCCGACAAAAAAAAAGTGTTTTACTTTAACAACCACATGTAGTAGTGTGCATGCAGCAGGAAGAACCTGAAGTGTTATTTCCTGTATTGGTCTTGACGGCTGAATTGGTTGGTTTCAGCGGCCACTGTGCTGACGTTCCGAGGGTCTACTTACGTCTCCTACAGGGTGTATGACTGGCGGGATCGCGTGCACTCGAGTAACACGAGGATCAGCTTGTTCTTCAAGGTCAGTGACGATCACATTTCTACATTCATGTGATTGCTTGAGTCCTTGCCGCATTAGCGTGTGTCACACACTGATATGTTGGAAAAGTATTACTCAGTTCCTGATCACGCATCTATTTACTGAAATGGCAAACAAGTGTAAGTTGAAGCGTAACCCTGCAGTTACTTGAAGACCCTGTTAAGCGAACTGGATATTCGAAATTGAATACATAGAGCCAGATGCATTTTGAATGCTGCATATGTAATCTCACGTCGCTTGAATTCAACTGGGTCATGCGGAGATTGCCAAAATTACGGCACACAGAATTCGAAGCTGGTAAGGGCTTCAATTAAATAAAAATATACTTCATGATAATTTATTTCAATTCAGATTTAGTTTTCTGTATAATAAAGTGTAACTTATTGGATACAAATTAAATTACTAGAAAAAACTACGCGCATATATATGTAAGTGCCTCATGTCGATAGTAATAATGTCGATAAAATAAAAAATTCCAATAAAATATTTAAATCTCTGCGAAGGGCCCATTCCCAAACTGGCTAATTCCTGCACCACATTTTTAGTTCATTTACACCCTACAGCACAAAATCTTGTTTTCTTGGTATGTGTTTCAAAACTGGTAATCTCATTTACAAAAATTTCACGATGAATATTTAGACTAACGCGATGTTTGAAGGTATCCCGTGGATGGCATTATACGTTTGACACTCTTGCATCACTCACTTCTTATAGTTGTAAAGTTTCTTTCTCCTATTGAATAATATTGACACGAGATTCACATAATTATTGGTAGGGTTTTTGTGCATTTAAAGGAAAACATGTATCATTACATACGGTGGAGTCAGATAAACTGTGGGGATGAGGAAATATCCCCATAAACAAAGATCTGAAGAGAACCAAGGCACAAGTATATCATTCATGGAACACACATTGAGTACTAGTGAACCGATTGTTTGGAATGGTCTGCATAATCACCGTACTGCACGCAGGGTTGAGTAAATGGAATACGTTTGTTTAACTTCAGATTTTTTATCATTCTTTCACTAAAAAAATACAACATAGTGCATACTATCACAAGTTTTCATGGCTGATTATGTTCAGTGATGAAACTGCATTCGTTAGAGTAAAAACTCTTAACTCTGTGAACAGCTAGGTTCATGCCAAAGAAAACGTTCATTCCAGTACCCAGTGCTTTCAAAGACACATTCACCAGAAATATATTGTGTACTGTTATCTATAAGCGTTGTTTGGGCATTACTTTTCTAAATCTATTTCTTATATTAAAATTCACGTGTATATATTAGTGTACACATATACTGCCAGACCTGCTGAAATGAAGCCATCCACATCCAAGTCACCTATTTCTTTTAAGTGGCTGAAAATTGTTGAAACACCAGCACATTTACTCATAATTTACTGTGCTATCTTCAAAGAAATCGAGAGGTAAATGGATTGGTTTATGTAGTATAGAAGCATGACATACACAAACACCATATGTAATATCGATTGACTTATTTACAGTAGGATCACGTGGCATTGTCGTGTTTAATTAACCACATTAAAACCGGAAGAACTGGTCACACCATTCTGGTCACCAAGGAAGACGCAGAACACATGACCGAAAAGTTTTAGAGCTTATATCAGTAAACTTATTGCGAGTTCATTATATTCTTTCAGTGTCCAAAATTTTGGCACAGAGACCAGTTAAGACACTTGGCAGTTAGATAAGGGATGCTATGTTCAATTCCTGACTGGGCAGTGGATATATTAGGAGTCTACTGCTGGATCTTAAGCTGTCCTAATGGATTTATACTGTAGGAAAGAATTGCAAACTCCTGCGGACTCATTTTTCCTTGGATATATGCATAGTAAGCCCACTTCCCATGTGGTTTGTGATCCAGATTGCCCAACAGGCTTAACAACAGTATGCAATGTGCATACATATTTACATATATAACTATTTAGTTACATACATTCACACATATTGCAGAATAATCATATTGATTACATCTTCTGTAAATGTCATGAACAGTGTTCTTTCTTGATGCTTGCAGGTATGCAAGCTGTTAACTGTGTTGCTGGATGCTGGCTTTCTTCATGAAAGTTTAGTGTTCGTTCTCAGAGTAAAATTAATTCTATAACTAGGGCCACCTGTTCTTCGCGAAAAGATTCCACGACTAGTTGTACTGCAAAACACTTTAGTTCAGAACCAATTTCATGGTTGGAGGATGTCAACCCTCACTAGTCTTACATGTCTGCCAGCCATTCACGTAATTGCAGTGTCGGGGTAAGTAAAGTTTGATTGGTCCAGTAGAATATAAAATTTTTTCTCACACAGACACGCGTCCAATAGCCAAATGAAGTTTGCAAGTTTGCACGTACAAATTTGAAGTCTAACGTGTGCGTAAATCTGTTCGCGAAAAACAGGTTGCTGTAGCTCTGAAGCCCTCAAACTACTTCTATTTAGTTTGGACAAATCAAGTTGGAAAGTTATGACGTCATAAAAATGTCATAACACGCCGCCATAGTTATCTGAGAAAGTTGGATGGCTTCATTTTCCATGAGACATTTGAATATTGGCCCGGTTATAAAATTTCTTTGATGTCTGACGGTCTCAGCTAATCGGAATCGTGGACGACAAAATTTGGCGTCAATAAACTTTAAAATAACGAACAATTGCTGGACGCGAAGTAGGTTATGAAGATAATTAATTTATGAAGAATCCATCTGGGTATGAATGCTATTTTAAGTGAATATTGCACATAATATAATGAACTGAGAGGCATTAAATTTCGTGGTGCAGAAAACATCTCTGATAAATAAAATTAGAATTTAGTAAAGAAGAGAAAATAAATTACAACATTCCTTACATTGCTTCCTAAATTGACTGCATGAAAAAATGATTTTTAAATAATAATTCAAATTATATTCTCCCAGTAAAATAGTCTGACAATGTGACACATATTCTAACACATTCAAGATCATTTGAGAGAATTTGTTGGAAGGGAAAATTTGATGGCCGTATTTTGTCTTTAAATTTAATTGCCAAATATAGTTGAAGGCGATAATTTGGCAGTGTGACAGAGGCTTAATACAATCTAAACACGAACCAATCATTTTATCAACTTGTAACATGATAAGGTCCATAAATATCGGTAGTGGCAACTAAAGGGCTGCTAAGAGTGGGAACTTGTCAACTGGCGCTTGATTTGCAGACGAGGTTCGACGACTCGGTGCTGTTCTACGCGAGCGGCGAGCCCCATGGGAGACACTACGTCGCCGCCTCCATCAAGGACGAGAGCGTGTTCGTGGAGATCGACTTGGGCGATGGCCCGGTGTCGCTGTCCATCGGCCGAGGTGTCTCCAACAACCACTGGCACAACCTGACGATCCTGCAGGACCGAAGCCACGTCACCGTCGTCCTCGACAAGGAGCGACGGACGGCGGACCTCGCAGGACCCAGCGAGCACCTCTACATAGACCCGGAGATCAACTTTGGTGGCGGGAGGGAGCTGCACACCAAGAAAGGTGGGTGGGCAGGGCTTGCCTGCAGGAAGGTCATTAGAGATAGTAGTCACATGGGACTTCACGTCTTGTCGACAGCGAGTTCATCACAGATTGTAGGCAGGGTTCAACATCTGGTCGTCAGCGAGTTCATTACAGATTGTAGGCAGGGTTCAACATCTTGTCGACAGCGAGTTCATTACAGATTGTAGGCAGGATTCAACATCTTGTCGTCAGCGTGTTCATTACAGATTGTAGGCAGGGTTCAACATCTTGTCGACAGCGAGTTCGTAACAGATTGTAGGCAGGGTTCAACATCTCGTCGTCAGTGAGTTCATTACAGATTGTAGGCAGGATTCAACATCTTGTCGTCAGCGTGTTCATTACAGATTGTAGGCAGGGTTCAACATCTTGTCGACAGCGAGTTCATAACATATTGTAGGCAGGGTTCAACATGTTGTCGTCAGCGAGTTCATAACATATTGTAGGCAGGGTTCAACATCTCGTCGTCAGTGAGTTCATTACAGATTGTAGGCAGGGTTCAACATCTTATCGACAGCGAGTTCATAACATATTGTAGGCAGGGTTCAACATGTTGTCGTCAGCGAGTTCATTACAGATTGTAGGCAGGGTTCAACATCTTGTCGTCAGCGAGTTCATTACAGATTGTAGGCAGGGTTCAACATCTTATCGACAGCGAGTTCATTACAGATTGTAGGCAGGGTAAAACATATTGCCGACAGCGAGTTCATTACAGATTGTAGGCAGGGTTCAACATCTTGTCGTCAGCGAGTTCATTACAGATTGTAGGCAGGGTTCAACATCTGATCATCGGCGAGTTCATTAGAAATATGGTATGTAGGGCATAAAATCTTGTGCACAGTGAGGTCATTACAGATTTTAGGTAGGCGGAGCTCAACAACTTGTCGACAGTGAGGTCATTCGAGTGAGTGAAGAGATTTGGGTGGCTCTTGACAGCGAGGTCTTGAGAGCCGATGAGGGTGATAGAAGTGATTATGAAGCAGCGCAGGAATGAAAAGGCGGGGGAAACGGGAGATCCCCGAGAAAACCCGCCGACCAGTGGTATCGTCCGGCACGATTCCCACTTGCTTAAATCCGGGAGTGGTCCGGCCGGAGATTGAACCTGGTTCGCTTTGGTGAGAGGCAAGCAGGCTAACCACTCAGCCACCGCGACATCGTCATTAGATACGATATGTTGGTAGGGCTTAAAATCTTGTCCATAGCTTGGTCATTAAAGATAACACGTGGGGTTTTACATCTTGTAGACAGCGAGGTCATTAGACAAGGCAGGTAGAGCGTAAACTCTTGTCGACAGCAAGATCATTTGAGATTGAGAGTACACCTCCTAAATTAAAAAGAAAGGATCGATGTTAAGGTTTTTGTTATTTTACTTAGTTGCCTCTACTTATTTACACCTATTGGATATCCTTCTCTATTATATTTTTACAAAAATTTAAAACTCTATTATAGTATTGAGTTGTGGTGTTTTCGATCTACTTAGGATACTTTGATGTTTTTATTTTCT
Source organism: Clitarchus hookeri (assembly GCA_002778355.1). Lineage (NCBI taxonomy): Eukaryota > Metazoa > Arthropoda > Insecta > Phasmatodea > Phasmatidae > Clitarchus > Clitarchus hookeri. Next base: position 197,175 of record NQII01003984.1, read on the forward strand.
GTAGATTTTTAATATAGCTATTTTAAACTTAGATAAGTTGATCATATTTTATATGTGTTTGAATGAATTATTGCTATGTGTTATATACGTTTTTATTTTAGATTGCAATAGTAAAAATTCATGTGCCTTTGTTGAATGCAGCAGTTTTTTAAAATGTTTGTTTACATGCGACAAATTATTTGGATGTATTGCATTCATTATTTCATATCATTACTACATGCACTATAAATGTACTGTATATTACAAAATGATTAAACATAATAATAAAGTTTTTAATTTTAATATTTCTACAACTGAACACTGGCTGGTAAAGTGGGTGAAATTTTAAAAATCCCTTGTAACTACTTAAAACATGAAATTGAGTTACGATGGAAATGTGCTAAACGCGGGGGTGAAATTACATTATAAAGACTAATAGTTTATTACTAGTCGTGAAGAAAATGTATACATTTTGGCAAGCTTGCTGAAATACTTACGAACATTCAAAAACTAATTAATTTTAAAATTGCTTTATTCTTGTAAATCAATTTTTGGGAAGTATGTGACTTAAAGTAGAGGCAGGAGGAGGTTTTCAAACAAACTGTTTGGAAAACAGTTTAATTTTGATGGGTATTATTTCGATATATATTCTTTTCTGCTATAGCTAATAAGTTGTTCGCCAAAATCGAGAGTGTAACAATTTAACATTTATTTTATTGTGTTCCTGAGAATTATTTTTACCGTTAATGCAAAGTAGTGTATAGAGCTGTTAATACATTTTTATATTCTGCTACTTAAGTACAGGAACAATGTAAGGAATTCATATAATCAGATAACTGGAAAGTAATAGAAGACAAAGTGCAGTATTGAAAGAAAAAAATAGCACGGAAATTATTTCAAATGGTTAATATTATCCAAATTAGTATTCTAGCAGTATAAAAAGTATAGCAAAGAAAAAATGGAGTGGAAGTTGTTCAGAGAAGTGACGAGAAGTAAACTTAAAATATTACTCCAAGTAATAACTTTACATAATAACATATGTTCGGAACTTTAATATTTTCCAGTAATGATGTGCAACAAACAATACCAAGTCTCTTCATAACAACGTCAGGCTATAGTCTATTCGCGGTCTCTTCGCACTTTGTGAATCAAACCTTTAAAAAATGACCCCAGGAATGACGTGCGTGGTGGTTTCCTAAACATGCCATTTACCACAAGTGTGTTATACAGGTGTTAACATAAAATAGCCTTATTTTTTTGTAAAAATTGAACTTTTACTTGTATTTGATGTATTATTGTAAAATTTGGTTTATAATTAATGTGAATAAAACAGGTTGGAATTAGGTGTTTTGGTAACGCCTAGTTAAGTTCTAACGCAAAATATTATTACGCAGAGTGCGCACGAATGCGGCGCGCTCTCTCTTTGGCGCAGCTTTGTTGGACTAGGTTAAGCTATGTTTGCATAAGGCAAAGGGACATATTGGAAATATAACTCAAGCAGGGCTTCGAAAAATGCGAAGAAGCTGTGAATGGCGTATAGTTAAGAACGCAGGTGTACCGAGTGTATGGTGAAGGAACTGGAATACGACACATTCAGCGCGTGCAAGGACGTGGGCGAGGACTCTCTACAATTGGGAGGGAGACGCCCGCGTGCTGGAGGAGCCAGGGCAGAGCCGTGGTCCAGTGTACGACTGTGGTGAACTGCACGTGAGTCAGGGAAGTCTGGTTGAAGTGTCGTACGTAACCTCTCTCCAGCAAGGTGCTTCGGCATCCGCTACATCTTGGGTTTAAGCAGATGAGAGCTACGCCGGGTACTATCTCATGCCATCCTCGCTTCAGACGAAGCTTCGCAGGCTTGGGTCGCCAGATGGCAGTTAGGCCTGATCACTAATCAGGGCGTTGGATTCCTGAGCGTTCACGCTTTTTGTGGCCCAAAGCCTGAACTTAACCATGAAGAAATTCATAGGCCATGGTAATGGACAATCCCGTTTTCTCATGTGACCGATCCGTTGAGTTTGAAATCGTTCTGGAAATGGTTGGAACTCGGCATACCTGAGTAGACTTTGAGGGTTCCTCACCCACGGAAATGTCGAAGCAGTGAGCAGTGACACAGCCCCGGAACTGTCCTCAACAGACAGTAGATTGTGTTGCAGCGCCTCGTCTGTGCGCGAGGCTCTCAGTTGCTGTGTCGGAGGACACTGAAGGCCCACGACTGCACGATCCTTGGGTTTAGTGTCTGGTCAACTGTTTATGTTAGCTGGAGGTGCTTGTGCTGATCGAGTGTATCTCAATACTATGCCGTTAAGGATTCACTGAGGTGCAGTTGTTAGACTTCTCACATCCCATCTAGGCGAACCGGGTTCGATTACCTGTGGGGTCACTTCCAGATTTTCGCGAGTGTAAATCATGCCGGACGATGCCTCTGGTCAGCGGGTTTTCTCGGAGATCTCCCGTTTTCCCCCGCTCTTTCATTCCGGCACTGCTCCATGCTCACCTCGCTTCACTCTCATCGGCTCTCAAGATGTCGATGTTAAGAGCCGCCAAAATCTCTTCACTCACTCACTATGTAGTTTTGACCCTTTTGTGCATATGCACTCTTAAAGAAGTCTGGAACTGCTGCCAGATTGTCCTGGTAGTGAAGCTGCGGTGAAGTTGCGGTGAAGCTGCGGTTCCTACAAAGCGCGTAGTATTGCGAGAACTTGTGACCTCGCATTTAACAAAACAGGAACTTTTAAGAAACCACACGTTAGAGAATTTCTATCACCGCACACTGTTTAAGCTTCAATGATTGGAGGGATTGGTTCAAAACAAATCCTTTACCAGCTGCCTTACAAGATCATTTGATTTGAAAATTATAACTTAACACTATCAACAGTATGGTTAAGTAATTGTGGAGCTAGTACATGCTATGATTATAAAACAGGAACATTGAGGACTCTTTCAGATAGAGATTTCTAGACGTAACAAAATACAGAATCTTGACTTTTTATACAAGTACATAACATCTTTAATCACTTAAGAAATTTTTTTGCTATTTTCAAAAATAAATTTAGACGCATTATGTTGGCAATAGAGCAGTTTTAGCATAAAAGGAATTCGCATATACAGCCAATCAGGAGACTTCTGTGATACTGCGTATTTGGTTGGCACAGTGTACATCACCATGGCTGCAACTGACATAAGACTATTGCCTGTTCATGGTAAACTGAGATCTTCTGAAAGCCCTGCTTAAGATGTACTTCAATGCACGCTGTGCATCCTTCCACTGTATGTAAAACTAACATAGGCATGGGTCTCGTTACTTTATTCATATGTTTGTGAACTAAAATTGTAAAATTGTTAGTAAAATGAACTTTTTACAAATTTGTTGATAGTTTTTTTATGCGAATTTAAAAACAGAAATCAATATAAATAATATCAGTATCGACAAATGTTTACCCAAAACTTTTACTTCATTATTAAGACATGTATCTACATTCCCGCCATTGTTTCCAACATTATTGGGCCCATTCCCGTTTTAATATATGCGGATAGAATCACTGACATATTTCAAAGGCTGAATTGAAAAGTGCACATTTAACATTGAACAGCGTCCATAATGACTTATGCAGTGCAAGACAAGACCTAGTTGTATTAGATGTCGTAGAAGACGCTTGTGTGGACAAACGCGTGGTCCCTTGAGGCAAAGACTTCTCATGTTCGTATGACGTGTCGCAGGGTTGGTGTCCAGCAACAACTTCGCCGGCTCCATGAAGTACGTGTTCTTCAACGACTTGTCGGTGCTGTACGAGCTGCGGCGCGGCTCTCCGCCAGTGCTGTACCACGGCGTGCTGCAGCCCGAGTTCTACGACGCCGACGTCGAGATCATCCCCGTGACCTTCGCCTTCCCCTCGTCGTACATCTGGTGGCCATCGCACAGCGCCAGGAACTTCTCGCTCAAGTTCGACTTCAAGACGAACCGCTCCATGGCCGTGCTCATGTCGAGCAACGTGACGACATCCTTCGGCTCCGGATACTGGGAGGTGCGTGTGCTCCATCTGCAGTCTTCCCCTATTACAAACCTCTTTCATTGAGAAAAGTATTGATGCATTTGGTTAAATTCCGTTCATCCTTAGTCCACCCCGGTGATTTCAGAATACGGAACAAGATAAAATACATACACTGAAGAGCCAAAAAAACTGGTATAGGCGTACGCATGCAAATAACAGAGGTGTGGAACCANCAAAAAAACTGGTATAGGCGTACGCATGCAAATAACAGAGGTGTGGAACCAATGCGATGCGGTCGGCAGCGCCTATATAAGACAACAAGCGTCTGGTAAAGTTGCTAGATCGGTTACTGCTGCTACAAGGGCAGGTTATGAAGATTTAAGTGAGTTTGAACGTGGTGTTAAAGTCAGTGCACGAGAGATGGACATAGCATCTCCGAGGTAGCGATAACATTTTACGAGTGTACCGTGAAATCGGGAATCCGGTATAACATCACATCTTCGACATCGCTGCGGCTGGAACAAGATCGTGAAATAACGGGACAAACGACGACTGATAAGTTTCATTAAACGTGACAGACGTGCAACCCTTTCTTAAATTGGCGCAGATTTAAATGCCTCCTGCATACCTTCAGACATNGCCTTACACGATATCACGATATTAGGCAGGCGTACCAGTTTTTTTTGGCTCTTCAGTGTACATAGTATAACATGTCAGCACAACTTCAACTTTCGCTTGCGTTACGTGATATATGTATTTAGAAAACCACCGAACACGTTATGCATGGGGTTATTTTTCAAATGTTTGAGTCATAAAGTGGGGAGATGCTCCGAATAGACTCTACTCGGAGATAAGGTATCTCCAGGAATCTGGAGTTCTGACACACACACTACTGAAGGTTGGAATATGAATAGTCTATTAGAAGTTTCTCCACACTATTTGAATCAAACACTATGAAAAATGACCCCACGCATAACGTGTTTGGTTGTTTCGTAAATATGTTGTGAATTACAGGCATTTTGAACGCCTGTTTACATATAAGTATATTAATTTTTATTATATGGAACTTTTACTTACATTTAAAATATGAATTATAATATTTAATGTGTAATAAATATCAGGGGGNGGGGGGGGGGGATAGGTGTTTTGGTATTACCTAATAAGTAGAGACCTGTAAAGTTCGCGAGCTCAATGACCTGCAGGCTAGACTCTACAGTCTTATGTACAAAATTTGTATGCTGATATCAACTGCGCACTGGTTGTCTGCTGTCTCAGTGGTAGGCGACAATTGGACACCGTTCTCCAGGAGATGTCAAACACCGCGTGGACCAATGGCTAAAGTTATATCAACGCACGTGTTTTGAATCCTAGCTTGTCCCAAAGTGAATCCGCAAATTTTTCAGGTCTCTGCTAGTAAGAAGTAGTTGTTATGATAATGAGATGAGTGCGCACGAATGCGGTGCACTGTCCCTACGAGGCGAGGAATATCCCGGAAGCAGAACGTCAGCAGGGATTTAGGGAAGTGTGAAGTGAACTCCTGTGGTCGGTCCGCAGGTGCGCGTGGCGACAGGGGAGATTCGCTTCGAGCTGGTGCCCGACAGCAGGAACAACGTGACGCACCTCACGACCGTCAAGTTCAAGAACCGCGTGGGCTGGCACTCGGTCGAGCTGACCTACACTGACGGCGAGGTCAAGCTGACGGTGGACCTCCGCAACGAGGCGTCGCAGCTGTTCGGCCTCGAGTTCGACGTCGGAGACAGGATCTTCATCGGCACAGGGATGCACCTTACCACAGGTCAGTGCAGCGCCACCTTCGGTGACCACGCGTGCGTGCAGGTCTCGGCGGCTCTCAACGCAATGTACCATTCTAGGCGTTGCAAAAGACAAGTCTTTGTTCGGAACTGTACTGGTATCCGGACGACGCTTTGTCTTACACACGGACCTATATAAATCTATCTGTGCTTTATGTTACTGGCAGCAGTGGTTTTTGAGGCTACGATACAGAGTCTCAGCAGCGAATGACGTCTCACACATGTAGGGAAGCTTTCTCATTGGACGGTACGTTCTGCTCTGCACAGTCAGACCATTCAAGTCACTTCATATGCAACGTCCCAGATAGAGGAAGCTGTGACTGAAAGGTTAAGGAGGATCAGAAACTGCCATCTTGGACTTTTTTATTTTCAGCTACTACCCGCAAACAAGGATTTAGGATATATGCGTTTTCTGAAATCTGCTCTGTTCGACTGCCGTAGCTATTATGACCTCTGTAGTTGCTCCCACGAAATAATCAACTATTTTAACTCGGTTGTTACAAGTTAGAAAATATCAAATGCAGAGAAGCTTTAACATTTCAAGGACAACGAGTAAGGTTTTATTCATAATTTGCCGTCCCAAAAATTGTAACGCACCTCAAAAGGTCGAATTTGTAGCGGAAAATCTATAAGAAATAATTTGACAGGGACTGAGAGTCCTAAAGGGACCCCCATGCTTGGAGCATTTTTACGCGTTTGAAGTAGATAAGCGCGAGAGCTGTAAGGGTCACACTGGCACGCGCTGCAAGTGCGCAATCGCCTCTACGAGCAGGGCTCTGGACTGGCGGGCAGTGTTAACGTCGTGCTGTATGCTACTATTGGACTTTAAGGAGTGACTCAATAATGTTATTGTTAGAAAGTCTGTAGGAACGTTCAATGCATATTCCTAAAGTACCTTTGTGGGTATATAACGCGTATATTTTGAGATAGAGCGCTTTGGAAAACCGGGTTTTAACCATGTTGGAGTGCTTTGAAAGGGTGTTTATACTCTGCGTGACGTCTCAAAAGTAATCGACAGGCATATCCTGAAGTGTGCGTTCTGTTCGCAGTTCAGCGCAATGTACGCACGTGATATACTTTCGTAATACAAACTGAATTTCAACCACACTGCAAGGCAGTTCGCGCGCTAGGCCTCTCAACAATGCCGGACTCCAAAAATAAAATAAAAAAATAAATAGTTCTACCAAACATTGTTCAACTCGTAGGCGTTGTATGTGGTGCCATTTTATACGAATAAAAAATGTAGTCTTTATATTTTTGAATGATTCGATGTCAAATACGAAATTCTTCTGTTTTGTTGCAGCCGTATTTAAAAGTAGTAAATTGTACAGATGGAAAAAAGTTACAAAGTAAACTAACCCTATGGTTTACCGCGTGACGCATATATAATCAACAACTATCGTGCAATTTATATATAAATAAAAAATATGTTAAATATAAAAATCTTGCATCTTTTAAATATTTTTTTAAACTATCAATTGTTATAAATTGTTTCGGCTTCAAAAAAAAAATATTTTGAATCTGACATCAAATTATTAAAAAGAATATAAATTGTACAATTTTTTTATAATACAGAAAAATGTTATTAAATACAACGTCGTCGCATACAATGCGTACGAGTTGAACAATGTTTGGCACAAATCTATGATTATTAACTTTTTTTAGGTACTACAACCGTAAGAAGGTCCTCAGACCCGTTGAGGTCACAGCGGGGTGAGGAAGGGGTAGCGCCGGGATGCAAATAGTGGGGGGGGAGCCTGGAGAACACCGAGAAAACCCGCCGAGTAGTGGAGATAGCCCTGCACGAGATTCCCGCGCGCGAAAATCAAGACGCGTCCCCGCCGGAAATCGAACGCGGTTTGCCTTATTGAGAGATGAGTGCTGTATCTGCCGTTCAACAGAGGCCCCAGCAATGGAAGGGGGTTACACAATAAAAAACTTAGGCAGTAAGCATTAAACAGCTGTGCCGTAGCACAAATAACACAAAGACGATGTCACTTTTGAGCTCTGTTATTTAAGAATATTTTACATGTTACCTTAGGATTGAACATTTGCATTGAACATTTACAAAAAAATACGACATGTAACATTCTTAACTCCAAAGGCTCACAATGCAAAAAATATTGGTTAAAATACTAATACTAATAGATTAAATAGCTCTTTCAAAGTATTGCGTAGCTCGAAGTACAATAAATATTTAACTGGCAAACAGGCTAAGTAGTGTAAAACGTTTCAAAAATATCAAAAGGTAACTCTGTTCACTAGAAATACTTCAAAAGATAGAATTGCTGCGCAATTGCTTTTTCAAAAGTATTACGTTAATAAAAAATATACAATAATTAGTTAATTGAAAAAAAGAGTACAGTAACATTTAATCGTTTCTAAAATACAAACAGTTACTTTGATTACTAGGTATTTAGTGGAGCAATTTGACTAAAGAGAGCGGTACTTCAGGCCAAGTAAAGCCTCCTTTACGTAAAAATACAAGTTAAAATATGAAATAAAACATTGCATTTAAGTAGTCAATGAATGGAGGCGGTCCGCAGACCCTAACCATAGATATATCGAATACATAATCGACGACGAAAAATAGAACACTTCAACAGACTACGCCCTACGCGTAGGCCACGGTAGCACGGTGGCGACAATTAAACTTTAAGTAAATGATTGGGCAGCAGACAAAATATATTCACAACATGTAAAGCAACTGGAAGTATACAGAGAAGCAAGAAATTAGTTAGGCCTAAACCTTTATTTAGACAGGCGTCCAGAACCAGAACTTAGAGCAAATCTAGCTCACTGTAAAGCCCAAGACAAACACAGTACTACGCCAGGCAATTATCTAAAAACACTAAACTGACCCACGACCATGACTCACCGTGTTAAAAGCTCCAGCATAATCACCCGCTCACGCAACTACATTATTTAAACTGCATATCATAGCAGCCTCGTCCAAGGACGGGTAAACTAACAATTTCAGCTCATATTACAATTTATATTAGCTCTAGCAGGTGCCAACCCGAAGATCTTCTTCACAGGCGTAGAATAAGTGCTGCACAAGGCGTGTAGCAACTTACATAATCTAGCTCCCTGAGTTTAAAAAAAAGCTGATGTGCAAGCAGAGGTAATCAAGGGAGGGAAATGAGGGGAGTAAACAGGAGGGGAGCGGAGTCGGCCAAAGAGCAGGCAGTCTTACAGAGGAGCGGAGTCGGCCAAGGAGCAGGCCGCCTTGCAGAGGAGCAATCCAAAAACGACGCGCGCTGCGGCGCTACTGTCGCACAGCAAGCTCCCAAAATTCAAATGTCAATGGCGATGCTAGTATTTAAGTCCGATCAATAGAAACGCACCTTAGTGTGTGTTGTATTCGTTCAAGATAGAAAGATCTGTTTATTTATTAGCATTATTTGTTTTCGACAGTTGTTTATTCGAAATAGTTTTTTTGAATTAATTTTGTAGGGCATAATTTGAAATATATATTTTTATAGCAATTTTTTTTAAATATATGCTTCTTCGTTGAGTTGTTAAGAATAAGACTTCCAATATGTTTTCATTGCATTAAGCAGCAGTAACTCAATTGTGCTGGGCTAAGTTTAAGTATATGCGCTACTGCTTGCTAAGTTATTCATGTGTGAACCCCTGAAGTCCTGCGTGAGACAGTTTCAAAGCGTTCAGCGAATAACTCTGACGACCTCTCCTTCTCTACATGTAAATGCCAAAATGCCACGAGGCATTTTCAATGACGGTATTCTGAAAATGATTTCATCACGCCCATATTCTCTCGCAATTTTCAGAATAAGATGTTTTTTCCTCTGGTCACTTAACTGCGGACTGAATGCAGAATTCCTGCCAATTATTTTTTATTCGTTTCGAATTACTTTACTGGGATTGATATTGTGCTGTGTACTCGCCATGTATACGTGTGTATATGTGTATATATATATATATATGTTGGTCATTAGTGGTTTATGTCTTCCTCTTATAATTCCAAAAATATTTTATATAAGAAGATAATTTTAGTTACTCTAAATTAAAGACATTTATCTTCAGGGCAATGAAAATTTCCTCATCTAAACCGCTGAAATGCCGCTGATAATCTCATCAACCTTATTTCATTTATTTAATTGTGGATTACTGTGAGTTATAGTTTATTCTACTGAAATGAAGGCTTACAGTATCTACGATATATTTTACTGATTATAACTCAACTTTTAGGCATTAGCATTTCAATGGCAAATAAAAATGTTTGGCATTAGACAGCAACGACGAGAGAACTATGCAGTAGCTCATTGCATAGCGTTTGCTTTGGTTACTCAGAAAAAGTGATTTCCAAAATTTTGTCTTCGAGCTATGTTAGTTGATATATTTAAATTAAAGTTGCCTGGAGTTATATGAAAGTTGCCTGGAGTTATATGAAAGTTGCCTGGTGGAGTTATATGAATGTTGCCTGGAGTTATATGAAAGTTGCCTGGAGTTATATGAAAGTTGCCTGCAACAACAGGGATGAGCAGTTTGTCATCTTGCGCTGCCGGAAATGGAGCAAAAGTACTCTGGTTACTCAATGGAAGGTGCAACCAACTGCCCATTTAAAATTTCGAATCACCGATTTACAATGGTGAAAAACTACTGCTTGAATTTTCAAATGCCATATCCTTAGAATTAACTGCAGGAGCTTCAGCGGCCACCTCTTGGCTGCTTCTCGTCCTGGCATTCTGGGTTCGATTCCCGATGGACCAGGGTTTTTTTTTGTGTAGGGGAAGTGCTTCTGATGAATTATGACTATGTGCAATAGGATCTGTTCGTCTTTGCTTTGGAGCGATTCTTTGACAAAATATTCATTTTATAGAATCAAGTTGCAATCAGTGCCTGGGAATACTACAATTCACTTCATATCTGCTGAAACCACTACGAATCCTGTGGTATTGTTTAATTATCAGCACATTCTAAGAAAGTTTTCACAAATTGACAACGTAAATGTTTAAGTGTAATAAGAAAGCACGAGTGGTTGAGTGAGTACTTTGCCATATAGCCATGGTATCTTCCCTACATGTATCCAGGAAAGATTGAAATGCGCAGGCAATTTTCCAAATTTTTACAATAGCAGTGCTGGGAATTCATATATTTGCAGCCTGATTTAAGGTATTATTAATATACATACTACAGATGGTTATCAAACATGTGGAAACACCTGAAGTAACATGATTTGTGCAGCTCACATCAGACTTTGATTGCATAAGCAGGTTGTTCTAGAAGCTAATTGAGCTCTGACGTCATATGTTTCGCATAAGCTCTACGGTTCTTTGTGACAATCCTCTTCAATGTTCGGTGATACCTATCTTTGAGGATTGGTGTTTTGGTCCAATATTACTCTTCTCTGATGATGCCAAGCCGCGAGTTGGGTATGGCGTAATCACCTTGGACACTGTTGATGTCGACATACCTAACACACTGCCAGTCTTCGATACACTTGCTCCAACTAACTGCTCTCCAACTATCTGCCCTCGTTGAAAGTCAGACAGTTATCCTACTTTGCGTCAGCTACGTCTGGCTGGCTGCACGCACTATCACGTCTACACCGCCCAGCGGACTGCACCGCCCAGCCGACTGCAGACTAACGTCCTTTACTGCAATAACAAACGACAGTCACAGCGCACGAATGATTAGTCATACCAACTCACAAATAATGGCTTAAACTTCTGTTACTCGATTTAGAAACGAGTCTTTGTTTGGCGAAGGCTAGTTTGAAGCAAAACAAATAGATTTGTTTCCATTAAACTATTATTCCCAAACCATATTTGACGGTTTGAGGCACAGGCATTCCTTCACACAAACGCTCAATGAAAGAATCGCAATGATACATGTCTGTACGCCTCAAATACAATCACATCATAAAAACTGTCAGCAAGGTCTTGAAATGCAAACTTACCTACTTCAGGGTAAAATTAACAGGCTCCACGTAATATTCTGCTGTAACAAGTGATCTTGCCAACACTAGAGGGACCTCACAGATTAAATTGCTTTTTCTTATGTAATTGACCAGTCTGGATCCATTCGTTGCGCAACTCAACAACATTGTTGTACCAGCACATATATGCCAGATCTACTACAGACTAAGTATTAACTCTCATTGATCTTACATAAGAAGGGGGTTTTCCATTATTTTGATAACCATCTGTAACACAGTGCAGCAGTTTCAACTGTCGTGTTGTCATATTAGAGGTGAATTGGGGCAAGTCGCACTACGCCCATAGACTAAAGATGAGGTAGACCGCTAGTTCGTCTTCTGCGCATTTACCCAAAACATTGACCTACCTAAAAGGAACACAACTGTCAAAGTCACATGGTCAACAGTGATGAAATTATTTGTTTATATCTTAATTTGTAAACGACAATCACTATTTTATGAATAAAATACTTTTAAAAATTTGAATTTAATCTAACTGCATAACAAATTGGTTAGAGGAAATTTGCATACATCTCGAAGCACTTGTTTACAAATCAGTTTTCCAACCTGAAATCCGAACCACGCCGTTTAGACTGGACGTGTCGGCAGGCGAGCAGTTCAATGTTGGGACACGGAGGTCGGTCGTGAGCATCGGTACCTCATCGTTAGTCCTCGACTCGGCCAATGCGAGAGTGTGGCTCTGACTGTGTCGTGGCAGGGCTGGTGGGCTGCATGCGGGAGATCCACATCAACGGCCAGTTCCTGGAGCCTCGCTCGCTGGTACGGCTGAACCACACGGTGGGCGTGGTGTCCCTGGACGACTGCCAGCTGGTGGACCCGTGTGCCCGGCCCAACGCCTGCGAGCACGGTGGCAAGTGCTCCGTGAGGGACGAGCGTGTGGTGTGCGACTGCGCAGGCACCGGCTACGTCGGCAACAACTGCCACTTCGGTGAGTACGCACAGTGCATTACTTACAACTGTTGTCAACCCCGGCAACTCCTACTTCCAGCCCACCTCGTGAAAACCAAACATTACGCTCGGCTTCACCCGTATAGAAGAGATTATTATTTTTCGTGTCATAATTTCAGTTTCAGAGGCCTCATTGAAAATGCTTTGTTTGAAATACTGTACAATTTAGTAGTTGTTTCTAACATTTGTATAGAATTTGCACTGTGAGTTATTTCCTGCTTGCAATAAGGCGAGAAAATATTGATAAATAGGGGCAGTGATATTTCGCGAAAAGATTTCGAGACAAGATAAAGTCCAAAGCACTGTAGGGTCGCCCAGCTTCTTTGATTGGCTAAAAAATGTTCTGGCCCGTGTTATCCGTTTCCGCACGAATCACAAAGTTTCAGTGTCGGAGTTACTTAGTCCTGAGTGGCTTGGTCAAAGACGGACACGGCACCAGCAGCCAATGGAGGTATAACAACAGCTGAGGTGTGTATATAGTATTGAAGTCTACTGTGTGCTCCGATTTTTACGCGAAAAGTCACTGGCCCTATTGATAAAATATGAATATGTTCGAGATTTTTTGCAACTGGCATATAACAGACAATGAGTTTTCAGCATCAAAAAAAAATATAAACATCTCGTAAAATGTAAGTTTTCTATAATCGTACATTGTCATTTATTACTATGAATCCGAAATTATGACGCAAAAACGAAGAATTTCTGCAGAAGGGGCGAAGCCTAGCCTTAAGATGAGTATACAGCTGCGTGTCCAAGGTCAAGAAGCGTGGGAGCGATAAGGGCGACATTAAAACGCACTCCCAGTGCCACATCGCCCCTACGTTCGTGTCGTGCAGTGTTTCCGACGTGGTCCTGTACTGTGCAAACCAGAGATGTAACAGTGGGACTTTATTACACGCGATGAAAGCCTACAGATGAAACTACGCCCTTATGTTTGTACTTTTCTCTTGCCGCTAAAGGAAATGGCGGAGGCAAGCTTTAAAAATGCGATATTAGACCATTTTCGTGAATTTTTTCTACATAATTATAAGTAATATGATACCTGTAAAAACATTGAGGTTTCGATATTTTTTTACCTTTTCTGGCAAAAAGTCGTACTTGCAGAACATGATTATTTATCGAGATACTAGCTGTACTCGTAGCTCCGCTCGCGTGGACTAATGAATTATTGATTGGTTATAGATAGATATATGCTACCACGGGGTTTTTTTAGGTCTTTTTATTCTACATAATTATTTACTACATTATATTGTTCCATCTTTAACGGTTTAGACAGCGTATTGCAAGAGAGCGCGATGGCGTCAAACATTTTTTCGATTTGATTCACTATTATCATCACTGCTTATTCCTTGTGTTACTTCACGTAACAAAATATGTACTAAAACGTGGCCAGAGAACACAGCTACGAATAAAAAAAAAAAACTCTTAAATCGGACAGTGATTCCCGAGTGATAAGAGCACTAACAGACAGACAGACAGAGAGACGTTGAGTTTTATAATATGTATAGATGCCAATACGCGCAAACAACGGCTCCACATAAAATGTCACCGTGGACTTCTCTTGACCCAGGCTGGAAAATTACACCAAAGGGAAGGCGCAGAGCATTCGTGCGCACTCACTTTAACAATGTAGTTTATTGAGAATCTATTAGTTACTAGGCAGTACCAGCACACATATTTCATCTCTGCTTTTATTCACATTTATTATAAATGAATGAATAATTTAAAAATGAATGTTGATCAAAGTTCAAGTTAACTGTAAACAAGATACTTTAATGTTAAAAAAAAGTATAAAACACTTTTGATTCGTGGCATATTTGTGAAACAACCAAACACGCTATAGAGGCTGTGATTTTTCTAAGGTTTCATCGGAAAAGTGGCTCTGAACATTGGGGCCTTGAGAGTCGATGAGAGTGAAGCGAGGGAGTGGCGCCAGAATGCAAGGGCTGGGGGAAACGGAAGATCCCGGAGAAAACTCGCCGGCCGGTGGCATCGTCCTGCACGATTCCCACAAGAGAAACTCCGGGAGTGACACGGCCGGATATTGAACCCGGTTCGCCTTGGTGGGACGCGAGTGGGCTGACCACCCAGCCACCGTGGCCCCTGCTGGGGGAAGGAGGTCGGTTGTGCCGGGAGTGTGTGCAGCTTGTCTTCTCCACAGCGAAGTTCCGGAAGACGTGCGAGGAGCTGGCCCAGCTGGGGTACACCAAGCCCGACGTCTACCTCATCGACATCGACGGGAACGGACGCTTCCCTCCGGCGCACGTCAAGTGCGAGTTCCAGTCGCAGGAGGACGTCACCAAGACGATCGTCGAGCACAACCTGCCCAGTCAAGTGGTAGGTCCCCCGAGTGTCCACTCGCCGTTACTGCCGACCTTCCTGGAGCCCGGCTCGAGTTGCACTTCCAGGCAGGTTGTTCCCCCACCTCGTGCAGACAGAGCTTAACTAACCCTTCCAGTCAAAAAAATATATCTAATTTTAGGCGTTGCAACAAACAATTATTTCGTTCTGATTTGTACTGATACCCAGATTACGCTTTGTCTTACACACGGACCAATATAAATCTCCATGTGCTTTATGTTACTGGCAGCAGTGGTTTATGAGACTACGGGACATTGCCTTGCTTTCTCATTGGACGGTATGTTCTACTGTGTACAGTGCAGACCATTCAAGCCACTTTGTATGCAACGTCCCAGAGAGAGGACGCTGTCACTGTGAGAGTTAAGGCTGTTCAAATGCCTAAAAATGTTTTTTCTAAATTTTTAAGGTACATTGTGGTTTTACGATATAATATCAATAACTATTTGAAAAAAAGGCATATCAGTTTAAAAATAACTCTCGTTTACTTTTTTTGGTAGAATTATCAGCAGTTTAACATGAAAATTTGTGCGAAAAAAACTTCAAAAATTTACACTATCGCAATGTTTGATTTCAGTTAAAGTATTTTTTGAACATTTAAGAATACCACAAATAAATTTCTTTGAAGTGTGGCATTTTGTTTGCCTGCGATTGGGGTTTAACGTCTGGCTATTTTGGATTTATTCTAATTGTGAATTATGATGTAGACAAAGACGATGATACATGCTGTCGCAAGGGCGTCACTGTTGAAGGTAGTCATATTCTTTTGACTTATATGTACAGATTTGGTCTGCAGGGCATAGCAGTTAAAGCAGGAAGTGGACTTTTGGAGTTTGGTTTTCTCCGTAAACGTCATAATGCAGGTAACCCGACGTTTACCAGTTTGGCTGAAATTGACCCACGCTTTATAATTTGTCGGAAGACAGTGCCTTTATATGAAGGTGTTGTTAATCAGACTGCTGTAATTAGTATTTATTCATTTCCCTGTTATGTTTTCTCGTAAGAAGATGGAGTTCAAGCTTGGAGATGAAATATGGATTTATAGGATGTTTATTGGTGCAACTGGAAGTTTGCATGTTATTAGTAAACGTATATCTAAACGTCACATAGCAATTTTTTTTCGTAACCATTTCTGAAAATTAAAATTACTTCTTTCGCTTTTGGTTTTTGTAATGCAACAAAGAGCGAAAATAAGCGAATGTGTAAAACATTTACTTTTCCAATAATTGCAGAGTTTCACTAGACCGACGCATTATTGAAATGACGAGAACCACGGGAATGTTAATTTTACATAAGGCGGAAGGATACACAAGGTGCACGGCTTTCAAAAGTGCTCAGTCGACCGTGAACTGCCTATAATTTGGTTGCGCCTAGCAAACATTGTTTGATCTAAGTTCGCGAGTGAAGTGTCGTTGTGTTGGCAGGATGTGCGCAGTCTGTCGGAGCAGGACTTCAGCTTCAGCATCAAGTACCGCGAGTTCACGGCCGAGATGCTGCAGGAGCTGGTCCAGCACTCGCTCCGCTGCAGCCAGTACGTCAAGTACGACTGCTACAAGGCCCCACTCGACCTGCACTCGGCCACGTGGTTCATCTCGTCGGCGCACAAGAACATCGTCGACTACGTGGGATCCTCCAAGCGAGGCACGTGTCCTTGCGCAGGTCAGCATTGCACACACGCTCACTCTAATTATCACTCAGTGAGAATTTCACCCTTCAAATCATATCAAGGATGCTGACAATAAAGTGACCACCTTTAAAATGAATCTTGAAAAAAAAAAAAAAAAAAAAAAAAACTCTGCTACTACCTGCATGTGTTTTAACGGGTGCACTGAGAGACGTGGGCGCCGTAAAGTTGGTAACGATGGAGGGAAAGTAGTTCTATATCTTAATGTAAAATGAAAAGTATTAGACAAACATTTTCGATAACTTTAATTATTTCCTCAGCTTTTTTTAAATGCAACTTAATATAAAAATTAAAAGATTTGTTAAAATATTTACTTTTCTAATAATTTAACTATTTCACTTAACCGACGCATGAATAAAGAGACGAGTCTCGTGGCTATGATAATTTTACATAACGTGGAAGAATACACAATATGCGAACAAGTAGATCTTGAGCAGGGCTTTCGAGAGTGCTCAGATCACCGTGAGCAGCCTATAACAGCACTTGACTTGTTCAACTGTCACTCCAGTCTATTTGACTTACAAATTAGTGGGAAATTCCACTCTTCCTGCAGTTATTGATTCAGTGACATTTTCCACTCATTCGCCAACAATTTCATTCCCTGTTTTTCAGTGATTTGATTTTAGACTGATGGATTAGTTAAACAAGGTGAATAAAATAAAACAACCACCCTTAGACTTAGTAAAAACCCATAAAATACATTTGCTTTGTATATTATAATACTATTTTACCAGTAAACATGAACATTCAGTCTTACAGTTCGTTTTTACGTCTTCAATTCCGTTTTCACTTAATCACCATAACGCTCGGTTGTGGCGAAATTGAGTTCATTGAAACGCACTATTTGTTTTAACTGCCCTAACGTTGCCAATTAAATTATATGAAGAAACGTAATACATATATTAACCCCGTTACTGCCAACGTTGGCTTGGTAGATAAATTGGTAAGGTAACAGGAAGGAAGTGGGGTTTGTGTGTTAAAATCCTAATCCACAGGAAATTTATTTTTTTACTTTTTTTAAATTACGTTAAATTGCACAACATAAACAGTGGTTATTGGAAATATGTTTATTTCTCGTAATTGTTTGGCTAAATCCAATACAAATAATACTTAACTCGCAGCCCGCAGTTGGCTATCACTGATTCAATCGGTGAAATTGTTTCACTACATGAACTGGTGGTTTCCCATTGATTCTGAGTGGAGCTATTTTTACTGATTTGAGTAGTTCAATTTCCCTGCGAAGCAGTGGTTTTTCACTCACTCAAATTTAAATTGCTGTCCTCCTTATTTGCATTGGTATCTGGGTTGGGTGGGGAAGGAGTGAAAGTAAATATCGTACGATCATTGTACCAACAACGCTACCACGCCCAAAAAATATAAATACTCACATTTAAATATTATTAATTAATTTATGTAATTGAGAAATTATATTAGTAGGCCAGCTGTAAGCTAATTTGTCAAAGTGTAAGGCACTTACCATCTTTTAAGCTCGTTTGCTAATTTGTATTCAAACGTAAATTTTTCTTCTGCAGAGTGGCAACTACTCTCGCACTTTCAGTGTCTCGGTTCGATAAACGTGTAGATAGGCCGTTTATTGTTTATCACATGATTCCTTTCCTGGAAAAGTTGCAACGGCCAGGGAAACTACACTTATGTCCCGCAACACGTCCATGAAGGTTGCGAGAGACGTGAGTTGTGTGCGTGTTGTTGCAGTGAACCAGAGTTGCAACGGCCAGGGAACTACACTTATGTCCCGCAACACGTCCATGAAGGTTGCGAGAGACGTGAGTTGTGTGCGTGTTGTTGCAGTGAACCAGACCTGCTTGTCGACGAAGCTATCGTGCAACTGCGACCAGCCGGAGGGCAAGTGGCTGTCCGACGAAGGATACTACACGAGCGAGGACAGCCTGGGCATCACGGACATGGTCTTCCTGCAGCAGAAGGACCTGGGCCAGGACTCCCTCGGCCGCATCACGCTAGGACCTCTCGAGTGCGTCGAGACCAGTGAGTCACCCCCCACAACGTCCAAGCACATTCCACACCCTCGTGTCATGTCACGGAAAACACACACTTCCGTATAGGCTGTTCACGGTAAAGTGAGCACTTTTGAAACCCTAGTTACTTTTTACTTTCAGCCATATTTTATTATTTAACCTCCTTTTCAAATAAATATTGCTACGTGAGTTATAAACACAGTTTGTATATTCCAATGCACTCGAAAGTTAATGCCTAAGGCGAAATTAAAAAATATTTGATTGATTATTATTCCAAATCAGAGGGCTTTCAAAAGTGCTCACTTTACCGTGAATAGCCTATACAAATATGTAATGTAAAAATAATTCGGTAGTAGGACTCTACTCAAGAAAACTTGACGAAAATCATTCATAGATAAAGTTTTATGAGCATATACTTAATATGTGATGTGAGAATAACTTTATAATATCTTTAATGCTGTACTGTTCCATTTACAGTTTTTAAGTTTATTAACATTTGCGTAATATTGCGATTCGTCCAGTTTTTAATGGAATTTGGCGTAGCACGGTGTTTGAGTGCGTCCGTCTTATTTTTTCTATTTTAGCCATTGTCCTTGTTACCTACTTTTACCGATGTTTTGACATACGAGACTCCGAGACAGTTGTTACTTACTAAACTTTGCATAAGAATGACGTCACGCAAACGTAATAAATTAAATCACGATCACAAGTAACAAAGAACGTAATCACGAAAATTTGACTAACTTTGTGACAAACGTAGCATGCTTCCTTCGAATAAAAATGCGCCAGGTTTCTAAAGAATTATGTAATGAGTTCCTCTCGTGTTCACTTGTATAATGTGGGTATGTTAATATTGCATGTCAGAGATGTACGCGCTAACAATTAGTGAGAGGCCAGAGAATAGTGACTGATATGCTAAAGAGTTCCTGTCTAGTTGTATTTCAAAACACGTTAGCGCAAAGCCACGTCCGCCGTTAGATCTTCCTAATTACTGCGCTGTTGATACAAATGAAACTTCAGCGGTGGAGTTATAAGAAAATATTTTAATGCTTTTTATCCGGCACGTGTCTTGGGTGCTTTAACACAAATCACAGACGACAAAAAGTAATAAATAAAATATTGAATTCTAAGAAACACAGAAATGCCTCAAGTCCTAAGAACAAAATACACAAACAAACGCCACAAATACATAACAGATAAAGTGTAATAAAACTGAATAAATTACCGAAGGACCCGGATCAAACACATATAAAAGGAAGCGATATATAAAAATAATCAAACTTTCTGGGTGATCGTGCATGACACACAAGAGAAAGTCAAATAGAAAAAATATAAAAGAGGTTATCGCATAATTAGAAACCTATATATAGTCTTAGAGGACGACTTAATTAGTTATAAATAATACGGCGTGACTTGTACATGTACATAACTAAATATTTTCACTATATTTACTGTTAAGTCAGTAAATACCAGAAACTGAAATGGTCAGTAGAATTTTACTGATTGAACTGGAGCAGTTTTTATGGATCTACAACAGAATTCGCTGATTTGGAGCAGTTTTAACCGTTTATATAGAGTGGAGACGCAACTTCAACTTTGAAGACAAGATGCACTTGAAGAAATTCCTGTACTTTTACAAATAACTGGTTGTTAAAAAAATTTTGTAACACTACAAATAAATAAGGGGAAATTGTACTATACAGTATTGCGTAATGCGTAAAACTAATGGAGAATTTTAACATGCTAGACCGGTGGACTTAAAATATATTTTACATAGAATAACATGAAGAGCTACGTATGTTTCATAATTGCAAGTGTTGTAAAGATGCAATATTTTATTTTAAGTGTACCACAAAAATGTTTGGCAACTATTTTACAAACAATTTTTTTTTACAAATGTGTAAAAAATCTTCCGTGATTGTCAAACCTTTACATATTTCTACAGACCATAACTAACATAAAAAATGCAGTTGTTAGCTTATGTTACATATCCATGTTAATATTTTGCTCTAACGTTATAGATATTAATTGATTTAAACAGTTTTGTGGTCAAGTTTCATGTCCTACGATTTTATAGGACTAATATTTAATGTTGTATTGCGTTCTCTCTTTTATCGTTATTTAAAATAGTCGTTAATTTATTTTACATATTATTGAAATAATTATTTGTTCTGAAAACAGTTATTTGTTTGTTTACATTTTTTGAAAAGAAAACTCTTATTTCTACTAATTCGTAATGAATTTCACTGGCCCGGCAGTGTAAAACCCCAGTGTATTCCATTGATTCGCCAGTAGACATCTCATTAACAAAAGATTTAGTAAAATAAGTCTACAGATTGAAACCACCTATTTAGATTCAGAGTGTTCGTTGTCGCAATAACGTGAATTTCGATATGCATCTTCAGGGTCTGTTGAGTTGTTGAAAACTGCCCCCGAGGGAAAGTGAAGATGCCGACTGAACTGTAGGCCTACGGTCAGACATCAGCTCGTCTCATGAGGCGTAAAGAACTACTGTGAAGAGACTCCGAAGATGCCAATCGAAATGCAAGGCTAATACGCCGGTATCGGTGACCACGAATATGTGGCTTCAGCCCAGGAGCCAACACTCAAGACCACACTTTGTGGCAACTAAAATATAATTCTTTTAATATTCATCTTACCAAATAAATTTTGTGATAAACACGAAATTATTTTTTTGTCACCACTAAACTTTTGTGGCCAGAAATAAATAATTTTGTAGCTACTACAAAATAACTTGGCATGGTGACCTCTCTACAAAATATTTTTCCACGTGAAGATAGTACCCATAAAATGGATCCGAAAGCCGGCAATCTTCTTTGTAGATGTTTGCGAAAGCAAGCCATATATCGACTGTTAAACACTTTAACATGTTATCCGAAGAATACTCGTTCACATCTGACACGTTGCAGGATGGGAATATTCTTGCCCGGTGCTGTGCAAGGTCTGATGCTAGCGCCAATAAAGACAGTCCGTCCGTGTGTAATGCTATTGGTTCCTGCTGACATACATAATATTTTATAATTGGGTGCTTCTTGTGTCATACATCTACCCAAACACTTTCCTTACGTTCCAAAGTGTCACTTGTTATAAGAAATTACTAAGTGCTTTTCACACCATACATTTCCTCTTTTGCAAAACATTAAATTAAACTTTAATGGGTATTTTAAGGGGTCAAAAGGGCGTGGAACACAAGTATTCACTAAATTACTGATATAAATCTACAGAGGACTTTGGAAGCGAATATGGAAAAAAGCTATGGAGCGGCAATTCTAGAAAATAATTTCCGCTAAGTTTGTGAGCAAGTGTTTTGCTAACGTGATGCAATACTGTCGAGATATTTCTTATGCCAGGAATTCCCATGTTTCATTGCGGTGTAAGATATCGAGCTAGAAGACTGTATCCTTCCGTAAAAGTACTATCTAATATAATAGGCAGAAAATGTTATTTAGGATTGACCTTTCGTGATATTTTCTCCCTCCTTTTTAGGAACCTATAAATTTCAAGTGAAGTGTTCAGCGTTGATTTTTTCTCACCACGGCCAGTTCACGGATATGCAGTCTGGGTGTTTGTTTCGTTGCAGACACGCAGAGGTACGTGGTGACGTTCACGTCGAGCCAATCGTACATCGAGGTGCCGGGCTGGAGGAAGGGGGAGATATCCTTCAGTTTCAGGACGACAGGAGAGCAGGCCATCCTACTGTACCAGCCGCCCATCCGACCCAACTACCCTTCCTTCATGGTCACCCTCACCAGCGGTGAGTTCGCAGCGCTTACCTCCTCGTGTTTATCTCAGCACTTTCTAAAAAAAACCTTAGTAAAATGTCAATGCCCCTATCTGCATGCATTTCAACGGCCACACTAAGTGGCGTTAACCCAGTAAAGTTGGCAACGGCAGAGGGAAAGCAGTTCCATGTCTTAGCCCTGAATTAAATGTTTTCGGGAAATATTTGCGAATACTGGAATGATTAATTTGGTTACTGTATTTAATGCATATAATAAACAAATTGTTTTAATATTTTTTTATCGAATAATTTTACAGTTTAATTTAACAAACCCACGAGTAAAGTGAAGTGATCCGTCCCACCGCAAGGTTAATTTTACATACGGTGGAAGACTTATAAAATGTACATACAATTAGATCTTAAGCAGATCTTTCGAAAGCGCTTAGTTTACCGTGAACATCCTATACCTTGTCTGGGCAAGAGCTGTCAAATTACTTGGGCAGCAGCAGCTAAAGTTCGAAAATACACAGAACTGGCACGCTCCTCTGTAAAGTATAAAACTGCCTTCTGATTGAGGCGGCAGCCAATTAGTTCTAAGATTAAAATTATTTTAAATACAAAAAAAAAATTATAAAAACTAACAAATAAATAACTAAAAAACTGGGAGAAGTGACCACAGAACAGTTCTGTAATACTATTTCTGGGTAACAGCAACCAAATTTCTGTACCACCACCAGAATATTCTGTTGGTTTATTACAGTTCTACTTGTTGCGAGAACAATCCAAACATTGCTGAAATTATTCTGTTGAAGTAACTATCTGTTCTGTAGGAGGAACAGAATTCTCTGCTATAAGAACCATATACATAGTTGCATATACAATAACCGACAGGGCCACAGTTTACAGTTCAGTTGCAAATACTTTATACGTTAAATATTTATAGATGGCACAAAAACAATTTTGACTGCTATCTCTACAGTATTGTCAGTACGGTTGGGTTATAAGTACAGAAATTATGTTGCTACAACCAAAGAGTTTTAACAGTGAAGCGTACTTGCCCCTGTGACCTTTGTGTCAAGATCTCACTGCATTATGGACTCTTGTAGTGAAAGTGGCGTGTCCCTGGAGACGATAGTGTGAGAGTGTGGTGGTGTGTGCGTGCGCAGACTACCAGCTGACGTTCAACTTCACGCTGAACACGGGTCGGTCGCAGGAGCTGGCCATCAAGTCAGACCAGAGGCTCAACGACGGCGAGTGGCAGAAGATCTGGATGGACTACAACCAGCATCACGTGCGCTTCATGATCAACACTTTGGACCAGATGGTCGACTTGCTTCCCGAGGAGGAGTTTGGCCCCTTCGAGGGCAGCATGTTCATCGGCGGAGCCCCAGAGTGAGTAACTCCTTTCCCAAGTGAGTAGCTCCTGCCCTTAGTGAGTAGCTCGTGCCCTGAGTGAATAGTTCCTGTCGCTAGTGATTAGCTCCCACCCGAGTGAGTATCTCCAGTCCCAAGTGAGTAGCTCCTGCCCTGAATGAGTATTTCCTGCCCCGACTTGATAGCTTCTTTCCCTCGTTCTGTGTCAGATCCTCTCAAGTTGATAACATTGTCTGAATGTGAGGTCATAGGCGCCGTCTTATTGTTTCCAAAAAGGAGACAAGTATCAAACTTTCTGTGACGGTACCCATGTTCCGTTAGATGTTATCTCTTTCCCATTTCCCCCTCTCTCATATTGTAAGTGGTGTGTTTATGAATGCGGCTATGCACGTATCAAACAAATTTCATGAAGGCAATAATGTTGTTTGCCAGGATCCTGTTGAAGAACAGTACGGTGCGGCAAGGTCTGATCGGCTGCTTCCGCGGCCTTGTCGTAAACGGCAAGATCCTGAACATCTACTCGTACATGAGCGTGCACTTGTCCGAGATCATCAAGGACTGCAAGGCGTCGTGCGACCCCAACCCTTGCAAGAACGGCGCCAAGTGCAACGAGCAGTGGAGTCGCTCGGAGTGCGTCTGCGAGAACCGCTGGGCGCAAGAGGGGACATTCTGCGAGAGAAGTACGTACTCTCGATCAGTCACACACTTCAGCATCCTCGCAGAACACTTAGTGAGGAGTGTGTACTGAAACGTTTTCTGTGAGATTACTAGAACAACCTGTTTTTTCCCCGAAAAGTTTCACGCAAACTTGAGAGGTTTGGGCGTCGCCTAACAAGGAGGTCTTGAGAGCCGAAGAAGGTGAAATGAGGCGAGAAAGGAGAAGCGCGGGAATGCAAGGGTGGGCGGAACGGGAGATCCCCAAGAAAACCCGACGACTAGTAGCATCCTCCAGCAAGATCCCCACTTGCGAAAATCTGGGAACGACCCAGCCGGGGATTGAACCTGAATCGCCTTGGTAGGAGGCGAGCTGGATAACCGCTCAGCAACCACGGCCCCGATTTACACAAAGGCTAGACTCTAGTGTCCTACGGAATACGTGCAGTTTTCCTTTGGTTATTTGCCTTGTGTATTTGCCGGGAGACAGTTCCTTACCTGACTGGATCAATCAGAATTAGGTAACTCAGATACTGAGTGTCCATGACACATGCAGATATTTATGTATACATAAAAATATAACTATAAAGTTATTTCAATTTATTTTATACGTAAATATGTTTAGGTATATAAATATGTAAATAATAATGATTTTTAAATTAATTTTATACAAAATTATGTTTATATAAATGAATATGGAAATATACATTATTTGAAATTTCTAATTTTATATATATATATATATATATACCTACAAGCATATTTAACTATCATATTTTTACGCAAGTATCTAATTGTTTTCTTCTGAGGCGAACGAGTATGTAGGTTTTCACAGAGTGCTTCCATATTTTTTTAAATATAAATTTTATGGTGGAAGTCATTTTGTGGGCTCAAGCTAGGATATTTACTGTAAAAAGAACAGTATTTGTATAGGAAAAAAAAAGACGTGTGATGTTATGACACCGCGAGGAGAACATCGATTTGGAAACGCTCTATCGTCATACCGCGAATATGAATTGTGAATACGAAGGCCTGCCTTTGACCTCAACGAACATGGGGCCGCGACCTGCATCATCGCTAACAGGTTGCAGCCAGTGCCGATACTGCGAACGAGTTTTCACCTGTGGTCAAATTCTCGTCGGCATGAGAGAAGGTCCTGTACGAAGAGTCCTTTCCACGCGAAGAAGCTTTATGACATTGGTCCCATGCAGTTTGTGCAAGACTACAGTGTGATTCTAAAATCATGCGACAAACATTGAGGGGTGGTAGAGCTTACTAAAACAAACAATTATTGTATAGGAATACATGGGCTGAAGTGACGCGTTGAGGCACAAAAACAGAAACATAACACATAAACGGAAATATAAAATGTTAATTAGCAGCATACCTAACGAGTGGTTCCGTACAGAAAATGTTAAAACATTTGCTGGAAATGCATTTACCAACAGTCACGCATGCTTGGCGACCTCTACATATCACGTGATTGGCTGACAATGGTGGCGATAGTTGAGGGCAGTCAAACGGCGCGCCAGTGACCTGCTGCATCAGCATCAGCATCACTTCACCGACGCTACCAAGCATGCATTACTGTCAGCGGTAGCAATTTTGAGCAATTAATATAAACATTATGTAAAAAGGCATTTAGGGGCGACGTTGTAAATAAATACTGTGTTGCATTTCATGTGCTATTTTTGTGTTTGCGCCTCAACGCGTCACTTCCGTCCATATATTCCTATACAATAATTGTTTGTTTTAGTGAGCTCTACCACCCCTGAATGTTTGTACCATGATTTTAGAATCATCCTGTATACACTGAAAGAACATACCGAAATGTGGAAGGATTCGTCTACTGGGAGGCAGCAAGTGTTCCCGGCAATGTCTCTTGCTGCAGCGACGGGTACCGATTTGACAGGCGTTTATGACGAGACAGTTAATGCTAGATACGGAATGAGTGCAGTATAGTCGGTTTATGTGCAATGTACACGTGCGAGACTTTCGCGTGAAGTTGACAAAATTCAAAATAAACAGTTGTCGGCTCTAAATACTGATGAGCATATAATTCCTGCTACAAAGAAAAGAAACCTTAGTATTGAATACAAAACAGGAGGTGAAGATGACCGTGAAGAGAACATTGATGAAAATGAACACGAAGACAGTGATAGTGTTGAAGACGATGATGGTGATTTTATCGATGTACTGAAACACTTGTCCAACACATTTGCTGCAACAAGCGACATGAAGAAGGCAGAAGACCCCGAGAATACTGGCTTCTTATTTCACTAAGACCCGATTGAACTTGTTGAAAGAATATGATATTTGATTGACATTCAAATACTCGACGATCTCATGCACATTAACGAGATATCTTCAATCATTAGTAAGCTGAAAGATCGCAGTTATATCGCATGATGTGAGAAACTGCTTTCTCCTTAAACTGTAATTACAATATAATAATAAATTATTATTATGAAATAATTTGTTTTCCTTTATTTTTGGGTATCGTATCCTTTTTTCGCTCAAAACTTAAAGTGGTGCTACGAGGACTTGACTATTAACGGAAATATCTGCATATAGAATGATAATAAAGAATTTTGTAAACAAATCCACGGATAGTTGACTGCATACAAAACATTAATTCTGTCGACATGTAGAAACTCGGAGACAGTTGGCGAAATAATGTGATTTCTATACAAATGGGTGTTGGACAAACCGAATGATTGGACGAAGGATTGATCGATGGATTGAAATTGATCGAATGATTGGGATTGATGAAAGGATTGGGAAAGTTCGAAAGATTGGGATTGATCGAAGTGTTGACATAAATTGCTGTAGATTGCGGATGAGGATTGCTAAGGATTGGGACTGTTTGCTGTGGATTACGGAGGAGGATTGTAGAGAGGATTGTGGAGAGAATTTTAAAGGATTGGTGTGGACTGGTGTTTATTGGTGTGGATTGATGTGCATTGGTGTGGATTGGTGTGTGGATTCGTGTGTTGATTGAAGTGGATTGGTGTGGATTGGTGTGTGCATTGGCGCGTGCATTGGTGTGAATTGGTGTGGATTGGAATGGAAAGGTGTGAATTGGAATGGATTGGTGAGGATTGCTGATTGTGGTGCTTATTGTGATGCTGATTGCGGTGCTGATTGATAGAAAGATTGCGAGATTGATTGAAAGATTAATAAACAAACATGTCGTAAATTAATTAGTTTTTATATTTTTGGCAATTTTTTAATTTTATAAAAGATTTAGAATTTTTTTTTGGGTTCAAGGTTATCCAGGTCATGGGCATGTGGTCAAGGTCACATGTGTGATTTAAAGATGAAGATTACCCAGATCTAACATGTTGGGCAGAGTCATAAATGCCACCTAGGTGTTGAAAATTTAAACAAATGACAAACGAAGAAACTAATATTGCGGATAGAGTGCGTTCTACAGAATGAGCAAATGTGAGGGGTGTCGAAGCCTGCCGACTAATTACCCAATGAGAAACATTGGAAAAGAGAGGGGAATTTTAACACAATGAGATTGATTGGGGAGAGGGGATGGAGTAGTGGACATAGTGCTGTGGGGGACCTCCAAAATTGTAAGTTTTTACAAATAATTTGTAATAATATCTTTTATTAAATAGTTATAAATTCTTAGGAAATATTTTGGATTTTGACGATTTTTTGGGTTCAATGTCAAATGACACTGTGTCAAAGTCAAAGGTCAAGGCCACCTGGATTCAAGGTTTCAGTGGTATTAGGTAATGCAATATGCTCGTTGAATTTTGTGAATTTGTTCAATTTTTAGAATTTTTTCTGTAGGTTTTGTTTTCAAGGTCATCTAAAACCACAGTTGAAAGTCAAGATTAAGGTCACCTGGGTCCAACATGGCGGTTGGGTGGCGTCATAACATGGCGTCCGGCTGGTTCCAGTCTCTCGTCCCCTCTAAGCCAAAACATTAGAAACTTTAATTTAATACAAAACTATTAAATACATTTCTAATAAAAAAATTTGTGTTTATAAAATAATTTTTAGCGGCTTTTATAATAATTTAAGAAGTTTTAAATTAGTTTTATAAATTTTTGGTTCAATGTCAAAAGTCACCGGGTTAAGGTCACTTGGATTCCATATGGTAATAGTAGTCAGTAAAGTAATATGCTCACTAAACTTTATGAATTAATTCCGTTTTTACGATTTTTATCATTTATTTAATTTAAGGTCTTATAAGGTCATGGTTATAATGTCAAAGTTAAAGTTCAAGGTCACCGTCATCTAACATGACTGACAAGATGGTCACTTGTCGACCTGGTGAGGGCCGGTCATGTCGGCAGTTTAGTAGATCCACCTGTCATCGAACCCTGGACCTCCTACATGTACATATTTAAATAATTTGTCAAAATAATTTTTTTGGAAAAACAAATTTATATTTTTTGGGAATATATAATTTTTTTACAATTTTTTTGGATTTCTTTGGGTTAAAGGTAATTAAAGGTCACTTAAACAGGGTCAAGGTCAATATCATGGGTCAAGGTCATAAGTCACTTGGATCAAATATGGCGATTGGGTGACCGGAGTAATAGAATATGAACGGCGCGGCGCCTGGCGTCTGTGGCTCATGCCCTCTGTGACATATTTAAAATACATTATGCCCGACTACTCTATATTACTCTCATGTTATTTATTTCTGTTGTTTTCAATACAATTTTGTTGGTGCACTTTTTGCATAATATTAAAACACAGTATAATATCTTTGGAGCATAAACGAGATATCGTATGTAATAACATGCGAGCAAAGCTACTTCTACATGTAAACTTTTGTTAGGAAGGCCATATTTCAATTTATCCGAAAGTTCTACGAGTAGGGTAATAAAAACAAACACATTGGTGTTTCAAACCTTGTATATGTAATAAATGTTCAATCGAAAAAGCGGGGTGCTGCTGCACTGGCATTGCAACTTGTTCGTCAGCGAAGACGTGACAGACGTACATAACTTTGATACCAAAATACTTGGGGCCGCAGTGGTTCGGTGGTTAGACTAATAGCCTCCCACCTAGACGAACCGGGATCGATTCCTGTAGGGGTCGCTCCCGGAATTTCGCATTTAGGGATCCTGCCGGACGACGTCATTGGTACGCGAGTTTTCTTAGAGATCTCCCGTTTCCCCCGCCCTTTCGTTCTGGAGCTGTTCCATACTCACTGTGCTTCACCCTCATCGGCTCTCAAGACCTCGATGTAAAGAGCCGCCCAAATATCTTCACTCCACCAAAATGTCTTCACGCCTTAATTGGACCCCAAGTATAAAGTGGGCATTTGTGTTCATTGTGCATGTCTATTTCTGTTTACTTCCGTGTATCCAAATATTTAGTTTGTTGTGCTGACGTCCACTTGTGCCCACTCCCCTTGGACGCACGCAATCAATTCTCTTCTGTTGGGGTGTCTATGTATCCGTATTGTTGCTTCTCATCACACCACAATTCTCCCCCGGATGTAATCCGGCGTTTCAAGTGTTTGGTAGAGAATCAACTGTCGAAAATAATCTTTTTGGGACCGTTATAATTTTGGAACATCCGGCTGTCATCCAACTTAAAATTCTGTGCACTTCCCTTTAGATACTAAAGATAGTTTAGTTAAATATTTCTTCCACTCCATTATGTAATCTGTAGGTATTGCGGCCACTCTCGAGTAACGAGGGACCACTCTCAAACTACGGACTCCGCACACTGGCACATCAACTAATGTCGTCCGTGTGGCACAGCGCACGCGACAATTCCACCCTGAGAGATAGACCCAGGCCCTTTCCCGCGTGACACGACCTTGAAGCCATCCTGCAGTAGGTCCAGGCCGTTCGTCTGCCACCCTCCGTTCCCACCAATGGTTCCCATTTCACCAGCGATAGTTATCGCTGAACTTTAGCGGGGAAAATCGCTCATGTGGTCCTTGAACTTGAACGTGCAGCTATGTACGCCTCTTCCACTTTCAACACGTTGCCGATATTTCATACGGGCAACGGTTTATTAACATTTGTTCTCTTATTAAAACTCCTGAACACAACACATATCAATAATTTAACGTTATTCTTTCGACCAATAAGTACTGAGCATAAGGTGAGAAAAATGTCATCCGAATGCATCGTGTGGCCGAAAGAAGCTGCTCCATCATCAAATGCTCGACGCTGCATGGTGAACTTATTCAAACTGTCCAGCAGACTCGCTCATGTTATTGGTGCACTTGACAATGGCTGCACACTCTAAGCCAGTTGGCCATTAACATGTATTTGTTGGCACAACTGGCGTATTCTCTATAGGCAAGTGAAATAAATACTCAGCGAAAGCAAACACGCAACGGCCAATAAAGTTCCAATCTCTTCACCTGTGCATATACACGTTCCACATCTAGACTGTGTTGGAAGTAATCGTTTGGCTACAGAACTTCGCCAAATGTTGAAAGTTTTAATATTACTGAGGTGAAATTGTGACGTATAATGCAAACTCCAGCCACACACGGGGGCCGCAGTGGCTGAGCGGTTAGCCTGCTAGCCTCCCCCCAAAATGCCAACCGGGTTCAATCCCCGGCCGGATCACATCCGGATTTTCGCGTTTGTGGGAGTCGTGCAGGACGATGCCGCTGGTCGGCGGGTTTTCTCGGGGATCTCCCATTTCCACCACCCTTGCATTCAGGCGCTGCTCCATTTTCATCCAATTTCATCGTCATAAGCTCTCAAGATCTCGTTGTTTAGATCCACCCAAATCTCTAGTGTAAACCACCCGATTCCAAAATTGGATCTGAGGTAGTGTTCCGAAATACAACTTGGACATTAATTGTTACTAGGGAAGTGGTGTTCCTCTATTGATGAGTGAGTTGCATGTGTCATGTGCCGCAGACATAAACGAGAAGGCACTGACGTTCCTCACGAGGGAGTCGTTCGTCAAGAGGAACTACGTGAAGGAGGTGACGGCAGGCGACAGGCTGCTCCTCGACCAGCTCTTCACGTCGTCTCTGCTCGTCAACATGCGCACCTACGACTCCCAGTCGCTGGTCCTCTACGCCAACGACTACCTCAACAACTTCCTGCAGCTTCACGTTGAGCAGGGCCGCCTCGTCGTCTTCACATTCAACAGCGGCTCCACCATCTACAACGTGTCCGTCGACTACCCGGGTGAGCGCTGCCTGCCCCTAACTGGCCACTACTCTCACTCCTTCACATACAATTGCGATATTGTTTGCTTACTTACAGTATGCTGTTTACTACTTTAAGTTACGACTGGCTATGCAGAGCCCGGCTGCCTCAGAAATCGATAAGGAAAGGGCGACTCTGATTTTTCACCTGGTTGAATAATCGCAGAGGAGGATGTTTGATACCTGCTTAAAAAAACTGTTCTGATCATGGCCTTTCAGTTAAATGATGAGATATATTGAAGATGGCTGTTGAACTGTACAACAAAACGGCAGCTCCGTAACCACTGCTATAAAGCTCCTTTCCAGAAGCCAAAATTTCCAAACACTTTGTTCACAACAACATTTAAATTAAAATAAATTTCCTTTGCCTGAATTTTTCACCGCATAATACCCGTTAAGACAAATTATTGACTTCTCTTGCTAATAACCGTTGAAGCTGCTTTTAAAACTGACCAACAGAAGCTTTCATAGAGTACACTGTGTAAGAGTACACTGTGTAAGATTATACTGTGTAAGAGTATACTGTGTAAGAGTATAATGTGTAAGAGTATACTGTGTATGAGTACACCGAGTAAGAGTATACTGTTGTGCTGTACAATTCATTAGACATCTTCAGGATTTCTCATCGCTAAACTGAAGGACCCAGAGTCAGAAGAAGACTTTCTCGGCATGAATCAGAGGCTCTCTTGTCGTTATTTACCCAGGCGAACAATCAAAGCAGATACTTCCTGATCGGTTGCAAACCAGTCACTAGTGTCCCTAATTTGAATGGATAATGCGAAGGACAGTAATGGTCTGGTTAACTTGGGTGTTCAGCTGGGCTGTTATTTGGTCTTGGTTTAGTAAAACGTTCTATCTGGCATCAAGTTGGATTATGTGCACCATAACTCTTGTAATTTTTAAGATGCTTCACATTGTATACTGTTGTTCCAATTGTTCTGTTACTGTACGCCCTAATATTAGCAATTTTTTCGAACAGTTGAAATCCACGTTTTATTTTGTATTAGATGAATATTATATGATTAAACATCTGTTTTGCCCCTGTAAGAAGAGCCAAATATGTTCACTGAACATGGTAAGCATCTTCGTTAGACAAGAGTTTTGTGGTTGACAGGCAGTACACGTATATGAGTTTTCCTGGAGGTTTCTGTCTATAGAGTATATAATCTTTCTTCAGCCGTCTATCTAAACAGTTGGGCACTCTCTGGACAAATTGAGTAACAGCTATGTGTTTTACTGTTTTCGCTTCCCGATGGGTTTTTTAGGGCTTGCTGTGCATTCTTCTTAAATACTTTGATCTTTACATCTGTGGTAAGGTGTTCTATATTTACCGAATTTGTTATTTTTCTGTAAACTTTAGAGGTACCCAGTGTTCTCTAATTTTCTGAGGGTGGTTAGAGATCACATTTAGGTAACTGTGGGAATATATCTGTAGTAAACACTGTGTCCTTGGTAGCCTTCTGGAGCCTGGTTTACAAGGATATCTAGGAATGGTTGTTTTATTTCCTTTAACGTTTACACTTATGTAAGCGAGGACGCCATTGAGATTTTCTAGAAACAGCTTGAGTTTGGTTTCGCCATACCTCTCAATGACTTATGTGTCCTCCAGGAATCCGAGTTAACCCTATTGCATTTATTGGGTGGAGTTGATATCTTAATATTCTAAATTCGCCATAAAAACGTCAATCAAAACTAGGGATGATGAGGAGCCCATGGATGTACCCTGATACATTTTATTTTGTAAAAATAAATTACACCCAATGCCATATAATTTGTGCAGCATTAAGGGACCATTAACTTCAAACGATATTTTGTTGGTGTATTAATGGGCACATACAAAAGAAAGCAGAAATTTAAATACCATTGAATCAGGGCCATGTTCGGCGGCACCTTTAATATCTTCTCAGACAATATCATACCTGGATATATTTTATATATTTAAGTATATGATAGAGCATAGCACCACACAAACTATGCGTGCATGTCTTCAGTGAAAACGAAAGGATATGTGTATGCAACAGGTCTTTTGCACTGCATCTTGCATTCAATGACCTTCATTTCAATACCAGCTGTGAACGGCAATTACATACGTTGGTTTTCTGGATAATCACACTATTTGTATTTTACACGTGGCACTGTAAAGAGAGGTATTGAGTGTAGCAGTCACATACATACCTCCAAATATGGAAATGTTGCAATCTGTTACCTAAGGAAAACACGATTCTTTGCTAAAGACATATCGCCAGTCAATAGCACTGAATGGTGCTTTTTGCTGACAACACCGCATAAAAAGACGACCAAGACGAGGAGTTAAAATTTTCATGTCCATTGTAGACAACTGTCTACATGATGGACAGGAAGGTTATATTTGAGAGGTATTATACACTGCGAAGCTCAGTGTACAATAATATTCACTGAAGTAATTGATTCTCAAACCGTGTAACTGTTTTATGTTAGTGCTGGTTCATATCACTGATCACCAAACACAAAGCCTATGTATGGTTGTCTTGTGATAACAAACTAATTGTTTGCTAGCTTAGCACACATCAAGACATTTCTTATTCGCAACGCCAGGAACCATAAATAAATGTGGAAATGTGAGAGTTAATGGCAGAACACTTAAAGGTAGTCTGAATTGCAGACCTACTTGAAGTAGACATCTGGAAATGCTCAAGCAGTGATACAGTGCTTTAGTCACCACAACAGAGGTTGCTGGTTGTTGGACTCGAAAACCGCAGATTCTGTCAGTGCCTGTGGTCATCAAGTGATCCTACCATTTGATGGTCTCTTGGGGTCTTCCGGAGCTGGTACAAAGCACAAGGATATGTTCAAATATCCACTGTCCGAACACAAGCTGGATGTGAATTACGAATGGTCTATATGACAGGCAATTTGGCATTAAATCCAGGCCTTTGTCCCTTGCAGATCTATGATCTGGCATAGATCATATTCCCTCAGTTGTTTGTTAGTCAGTTTCGTACGTTTTCTTGGCATTCCTATTGCTGATTAATTATGCCTAGCAAATATATCGCTCTTCACATCACATGCATTGCTCTGGATTTGTAAAAATCTAATTAAGTGTGGTGACTTTACTCTTGTAGGACTTACGATATGTGCGTGTAACCTAAGTACTTTGCTTATCAGCCATCGATGGGATCCACCCACTAGTTTTCTCACTGACTGAGTGGTTTTCACAATGTGCTCCAATTTTTATGGCAATGAGTGTAGCACATCGATTATATCCTGACTTACGAGGTCCGTACCGATGTGTTAAAGAATTTTAGAACTTCCTGGAACTGGAACTCTTGTGAACGTTTTCTAACTGACCAGGATATCTTGTCTGTCAGAGCTGAGGTAACGTTTCTTCTCGATAATGCTCCACCGCGTGTGGTAAGGTTGGGTGCTGGGTGAGAGTGTTCTGGGCGGTGCTGCAGGACTGAAAAACGGCAACTCGGTGCAAGTGGCGGTGCAGAGGACGGAAACGGAGACTACACTTCACGTGAACGAGCGCAATGCCACCGTCGTGGTGAGGATGGAGCTGCTCGTCAACTACACCAACCGTCCCTGGAAGAACCCAGAGAGTGGTACGTTACAGGCTTGTTGACCCACCAGTGTTTATTACAAACCACGATTTTGTAATGATAGATACCGCATATAAAATTATTACTCTTATAGTTAAAGCTCAGTAATAAAAAAACCTATTTAATCCAAAGATCTCATTTACACAATGTTTTCTTCTTTCCCCTTCAAGTGAGATAGAGAACTTTATGTCAATTTTTATCACTGATCTACCATTTACGCCTACTAAAAGAAATATACCTAAAAACATTGGCATAAAATTGATTATAAAATTAATATGAAAACAAACATACTCATCACTGTTGACCATGTGACTTTGACAGTTGTGTTGTATTGGTGTAGGTCAATGTTGCCCGCATGCGCAGGAGACGAAAGGCCGTGCCACAATTGTGCAGATGCGTCAGTCCGAGCCATTCAACCATGCTCACAGTCGATACAAATTGCCGATCACAACGATCCTTGCGTGCTACGATGAGGTTGTCTGACGGACGAAGGTCCCCATTTTGTTAACATTTATATGTTACCTTTTGCTGTCTTTTTTTTGCCATTTCATCATCGTATATTATACTGCTTGTCATTGTTGTTATATAAAAATGACCCTACGCACACTGCATCACTTGGTAAACAGTCCAGCTATTCATAATGAAACAACCAAACTTATCTATTATCTATTAAATATGTCATGCACGAACCTCACTTACGGGCGCTTTCTCTTCTCTGCGTATAAATAAACCATCTCGTTGACGTCGGCGCTGATGCCGTCAGATGCTGATGGTGCAGTCCGTCCTATTTGACCTCGAAAGATAATGTTTAGCCATCTCCAGTAGGTTAGGAGCTCACATCTTCACCATCAGCGTCTGATAGGTCAGGTCACGTGAACCAATCAAATGCCGTATCGGCGACGTCACACAGTCATCTCCGGACCAGACTGACGCATCTGCTCAGTGGTGGCAGGCCCTGAGTAACATGTCTACCTAATCCTTAGTCTACGAGAGTGTGTAGAGGTGTGTGAGAAGTAAGTGCAGTGCAGTGCAGTTAGTGACTGCGATGTTCTCTGGCGGCAGAGATCCTGTACCCGCAGCGGCCTCCAGCGCCACCATCGGAGTACTTCCAGGTCAACCTCGGCGGCTACGACCCGCTGACCTTGAACTCCCCCAGCGGCACCCCTCTGCCGGGCTACGTGGGCTGCATCCGCGGCCTTAAGGTCGGCTCACACGTCCTCGATCTGCCCTCCTACGTGCATAAAGGTGAGAGGGTCTTCTTCTGTCTCCGCCGGCTACATCTGCCTCAAAGTTGGTCTACAATAAAGAACACGACCTGAAATATTGTGATAAATTGATTCACACTTGAATACTTAATGTAGGGTGTGTTCACGGTTTCTTCGCACTTTTTGAATCAAACCTTTGAAATAGCCACCCCATGTATAACGTGTTTTGCTGTTTTCTGAACACGCAATATATTAAAAGCCTTTTATACTTGCGTTAACATAAAAGTACATTATTCAAAGTTAAATTGAACTCAAAAATTTTAATTTATCCATAAAATATATTATTTTATTTACAATTTATATAAATAAAAACTCAGCGAAAACAGGTGCGTTGGTAATGCCTAGTAATATATGGTTCTTATGCTAACGTTATTACACTCAGTGCGCACGAATGCAGTGCGTTGTCCCTTTGGCGTAATTTTGTGAATCACTTGTTCCTAAAATTGTTAATAAACCACTTCGTCAAAAATGTAATACTATGCTCTGGCAGCTGCCTCTTGTACCTGTATAAGAAACGAAACGTAACATTTTCCTTTGTGCGCTCTCTCAGCAACTCTCACGCACACGACCAGTTAAGCGCAGTTCTGAATCAATGTGTTCGAAAACATAGCGGTCAATTCTTGTGCACGCGACCTATGTCCTGCGGTTACCGTTATTCTTTCAATTGTGAACCAAGCTTAAGACTCCGTATACTCGTGCCATATTTCTGTGCTTAAGGGAAATCTATAGTAAAAACACTTAAACGCTTCAAGGTCACGCGCCCTCCAGAGGCTGCAATATATGTTCCTTGTACTTGCGAATAAAGCAGCTGCATAGGGCGCCAAGACACAAGATGGTGCCTGTTAGGCACCATGAAACCATTACAGTACATGAGGTGAACATGTATACAGACAGAGGAAAATACTTTCTTGGGTAATTTTTTTTTAAGTAGATTTCAATTATAATTTTAAATAACAACAAAATTATACATTTTTTAAATAAAAGACACTTTTTAAGGTTGTTGTCCTGTGGGAAGCGAAGGTGGCACGGACGCAGGGAACATGGCTTCTGTATCCTTCACTCACTCGCGTCGTAAGAAGCAGGAAACCCGCACCTTTCAAAGATTAATGGACTCGTCCGTCCCGCGCAAAACTCTACCCACGACCTGCACGCACCCAGCTGCAGTTATTCGTTAAACACATGGAGTATTGTGCCATCGCGTGACGTGGAAGTAAACGAGTTTCATGATTGTTTCAGATTTTTTTAAAAATTATAACACAACTTTCGACATGTAAGAATGAAAACAAAACTGTGTTCTATTCCTGGCCCTTACCAACATTCCACAAGGTAGGAAACCTCAAATGCGTAACAATTTGTCCATAATTTAATTTCAT